>LR539936.1:130070-143099 GCA_900536315.3 Caenorhabditis becei | reverse complement strand
GTACCCATCTGCACATTTGCACTCGAAATGCCCTGGACGGTTCTCGCAGAACTGCTGACACTTCTCCCCGTGAAGTGCACAGTGATCCTCTTCTTCACAACTCCTTCCGTCTTTTGCCAACTTGAAACCTTTCTCGCAGACACATCGAGCTCCCCGAAGAGAATTTATGCAAATGTTCTGGCATTGAGTCCTTGAACACTCGGTGCATTTCTCCGGTTCATCGTCTCCCAGAGGACACTCTTTGATTCCGTTACACGTGGCTTCCATAGGAATGCACACTCCTAGTTTTCCGTTTCTCGGCTTGCAAACAAACATTCCGGCCTCTGAACATGCACGGATATGTTCCACATTCAGTTCCGAAACAGAGTTGTCCGCAAAGCCCTGTACGCAGAACAGTTCGTCGGATCCGTCTTCGCAGTCTTTCTCCCCATCACACTGATAAACGTTCGGGATGCACACGCTTTTGGATGAGCACTTGATGAATCCCTCACGGCATTTCGTCACATTTTGAATAGTTGTTGTCTTCTTCGGTTTGTTTTCCAATTTGTTCACATACTTCTTGGTCATATTGCTAGGGTTGCATTTCAGTTCATCGGATCCATCAGCACAATCGTTCTCTCCATCACACTTGAACATTTTAGAAATGCAAACTCCATTTCCACACATCATGAAACCAGTTGGACAGTTGTGAGAGTAAGTACAGTTCAGTTCATCAGCTCCATTCTCACAATCTGGCACGTTGTCACACTTCCACTTGCTTGGAATACACTTCATTGTTCCATTCCCACAATCGAACTCTTTTCCAGGTTGACATGTTGAATTGGTGGCGAATACCTGAAACTCTTGGTTATTTGAAAAATGGAAAGAGCTGGACAAACCTTGACTATTATTTGAATAGAAACTAGAAAAAGCCAAGAGACCCGCATGACTCTTTCGGCGAAGAGAGTAGATATTGACCCGCAAAGGATGAGTCGGTTGCCGAATGCGCAATGTATGTGCTAATCAGATAGCTCATCTCGTCTCACAAGGTCATTCTATCGTTTTGGTTTATTGAGAAACCATGTGTTGAGCCGATTCAAAGAAGAGAAGTAATACATTTTTCAGAAGCTTCGACCTCCCAGATGTCTCAGAACTCAAAGGACAACGTCTTCTATCAACCCCATCTTACATTCGACCTTTCCTCATGTTCCCCCTTATCACTCAATGTACTATTCCCCCAATAACTTCTTCTCCTGTTATTTTTCATTTTCTCACATGACCCTTCATTTATCTTGCAGCCAACCCTCTGCCCCCTTTTCAACACTTTTTTGCGAATTCCCCCGTTGAAAGATTCATCAATCGTGCCCCTTCGATGTTTGGCATCTAATTTCGGTGCCGAGTTCCGCCTTCAGAAGGCACTTCAGAAGACGTCGAGAAGAGTCAAGTTCAAATTGAATTCCATCTACTTTATTTTCGATTTGTCTCTTCACCATCCCGAATTCGCCGTCTTCTCCACAACAAAACCAAAGATTTCGTCCCATTTGATTGCGGCCGTCTGCAACAGTCGAAAACAATGAAAAAGGACTCATCAACTTCCCAAAATAACCCTCTGAAACCCTCTGCATTCTGTTCGTTCTTTCGGTCCGATTCCAGTTTTCCCCCCGTTATAATCGGCACATTGTTTCTGACGTACTCGAACCGAAAACCAGAAACTGTTCGAGTTATCACAACTTTGATCACCTGCTACTTTCTCCTTATCAGTTCGATTTGTTTCGGTTTCAAAGTTTTTTGATTTTCGAAAGTTATCAGTCACATGTTCGGGAGATAAGAAGAAACCGTTGTTTCTGATTCGATACGTTTCCCAATGCAAACTCGAGCTCAGTCATCTGGACCAAGTTGTGCCCTTTTCAGAGCTCCCAGACTCCTATTCATCCCATTTTTCAATGCTTCTTTGCCCTAGTTCATTGAGTAGTAGCTCTCTCAATCCAGCTCTAATAAGCTTTATTCTCCCCCTCAACTCCTCATCCCAAATTAGTTCAATCTACCTCTTCCATCCTTTTCATTATTATTTTCTTATTCTGTTTCTATATTCGTCCATCATGCGTGGGTCACTCGACAACCAAACATCTTTCCGTTTCTCGGACATTTTTAATTGTGGGATCGTCGATTACGCAACTTTTTTTGTTTGCCAAGTTCAAAAACGAATTTGTTTTCCGTCTACTGTCTACTGATTAGACAATGTGATCAGACAGGCCAGAAGGGTCAAAGTACCCTCGGAACCTTCTGAAGTCTCTTCGAGACCCTACCGTACCCCATGACCTCACCTCATTTCCTCAAAATCTCAGCATCTCTCTTCAAACTCGTTCAAGTGCTTCTTCTCCTTCTCCTCCTCAATTTCTGACGAGCAGCACTTTTCCGTGTCCCCATTTCTTCTGTTTATGCCATCAAAATACTCGCCGTTTTCTCTCTGTCTGCGTCTCCTCGTTTCATGCACTCTCTCGGCCTACTCAAGTTACAAACATCCAGGAGAAAAAAGTGTCCAGGTCTCTTTTTTCAATTTTTTGAGCATGAGGGCACGGATTTTATTTTGGTTTTGATTTGTGTCGGAGGTGGGTGGAGTTGGTAGGAGCCAGGGAACCAGGGATGTGCTCAAAGCGAACCGGAGTAGATCGTTTCCTGTTATACCAAAAGTTGAGAATACAGATCATCTTACCGTCCGTTGAGTAATTTTTCAGCTCTTGATGCCTCCTATTAGGAAATTTTAAAATGAGAGGTGAACATCAAAGCGTGTACCCATTCTGATATCTGCCGTACTTGAAACGGCATGAGACATAAATCCCGCTTCCAGACGATCCTTCCCCCTCCAGTTGGTTATGAGCACCGGATGCTCTGGATCATATTTCTCGGTCTCTAGACTCTTTTCAGTCTTGGCGATGAGATGAATCGGAGCATTCTGAGCATCGGAACTGGGACTGTATTGTTGTTGTTCCCCCCTTTGAAGTCTTCTCTCAAAAACATGCTCTGCCCCTGCTTCCCTTTCTCATATTTTCACGACTTCTCCCTTTCCTTCTCCCCTTTTTTGCCTTCTGATTGCCTATAAAAGTAGTCTTTTCCCCCTCCTAACAACCCATTCTCTCCCTCTTCTTCCAATAAAAGCCATGCCTCAAACCAATCTCGGATTGTGCTCGCCGAGCCGCGTCTAATTTATGCCGGCCAGCTGAACAAGAGAATCCGGTTATTCTTGATCTTTTCGGCTACCGAGAGCCGCCGACGGAGCCCGTCTATTTCAATTTCCCCCGTTTTTGAGAAGATGAAGAAGGAGAGGATGTTTTTGGTGACACTCACTCGATCTATATAATTATGATGAATGTTGAAGGGAGAAATTGTGAAAATGACATCGGCCATTTTCATCTTTTTGTTGTTGAGCACCCCGTCTTGTCTGCCCCGGCTCACTCACTTTATGCTCATTTTTGAGCTGAAAGTAGTCGAGTCAACTTGAAGCTTCTTGCTCCATAGACACCAGAAACCCCAGCCCACCTTTTCCTTCCGGTACTTCTCTTTGCCATCTGAAAACTATCTCTCGACGGAAAGTGCCACTCAAAGTCGTCGTCGCATCAAAAATAAACGACATAAGTTATGCAGACAGCCGAAAGAGAGAAGGCAGTTTGCACACAAGCAATAACTCACGTCATCAGAGGGCGGAGAGACAGATTCTTGTCAGATAAGAAGAGCAAAATCGGGTTGGTAGTGGAGTGAGTAGAAGTTATGGTAGAAGCCGTTATGAGTGAATTAGGGCGGTTGAAGAGGTGCTGCGAGTTGAGAGGACTTTATGAATCAGTAAACTTTTCTTTTCTCTCGCAAGAACCATTACTATAACCACTCTATTTTCTGTTTCCTGACATCCTGAATTCGTGACCTGTTCAAATCGATTGTTAATGTTAGAAACTGCGGCCGTTGTGGATATTCAAAAAATTTAATCGGGTCTCGCCATGGTCATAAGTTCTCATCACCTAAAGTTCTTTTTTCTGACTACTGTAGCTCCAAACCCTTGTTTTCGTGCCAAGACCCTAGTGCGTCAGTCCAAATCGTATCTTTTTCGGTTTCTGATTCCCGTTATCACAAGATACCTTCACACCTCTTCACTACTCCCTTGGTGTTTTTCTCGTACTATTCTGACTCAATCAAGCCAGAAACCTCTTTCTCCCTTCCCATTTCTTCATTCCCTTCTGATTCACCAATCTCATTTCATTCCCTCTTCCCTTATAAAAATTCATTTTCGCCAAGTGCACCTCCCCTTTTCTCGGAAGAAAAACCACTGAAAGCGGCCCCCCGATATGGAGCTCCCAATGAATTATAAATGTCCTTCTGCCCGTTTTCTCCGCCCTAATTTCCCCCTTCTTTTCATCTGGATTTCTCGGTTTCCTCCTCTGTTTTGTCGTCTAATTATAGGATTCCTCGTCTTTCTTTTCATTCCTTTGCTCGCTCTTTCGAGATTTCTATTCCACTTTTCTTGCGGCCCAGAAGCAGTTGGGAGAGTACTTTTATGCAGTTGTAATTCAACAAATACAGTTTCACATTTGGAAGATACACTAAAAAAAACTCTTCCTCTATTCAGCTTTCTGTAACAACCTTGCATTTCCAGCTGCATCTAACTAAATTCCCATTTCTGAAAAGCCCATTCCTTCAAAAGTCAGCCCGTTGCCTTCCTAGAGCTAACCTCATTTTGACAGGTGCAAAACGCCATCTCTCACGAATTCAAACTGCCTCTTGCAACTCACAAATTCGTCATGCTGAAGTAAACTTGGCTGGGGTTTCATTCCTGTTTCGGGACTCATTCGTATCGTGCTATCAGTATTGTTTTTGTTCGTTGTCCAATATGCATCCAATCTTTTTCACCAAGGCATTCCTCCGAATTCCCGAAAGTGACAAAATGATATCACGATACGAAAAGTAGCTATTATCTGGAAAACTAGATATCTATTTCGGTCACTAACCAGAGCACTGAATTGGAATTTAGCTCTCACGCATCCAGTCAAAAATTCACAATTCGAACCCAGCGGTCATTTTTCCAAATAGAATCAACATAACTGACCACCCCAACAATGTCCCCCCAATAAGCTCTCTTGCTCATCAAAAAGTAACCGAACATTCCGGATCTTGTCCATTTACCCATCCGAGTCAACAACTTCCCCCCCCCCTCTCCAAATTGCAGCATGCCCTCTCCAACGGGCGGCCCTCCGTGCCTATTAATTTCCGCGTTTAGTGTTGATACGCCTTCCGAAGCAGCAGACAATTTATCCGGCCGTCTCTCAGCGCCGTGTCGTTTGCGTGCTTACTCTCACAACTTTTTCGAGACTCGAGTATTTCGGCGTAGAGGAAAGAAAAAAAGGAGAAAAGCGAGTTTTGCTTGCTTTTCGAAGAGTTTCGGGTTATTTATTTATGCACTCGCAGACACGAAAAATCATGATACTTTTTGAGGGTTTTGAAGGGGAAGAAACTTGCAGAACATCCAGAAGTGCATTGACCCGATTTTATGATATGACCCGAAGAGTTCTAGACTTCTGGAATCAGTTTTTCTCCAAAGTTTCACATCATGAAAAATTTCTGAATTCCAGCGAGTGAAAGAATCTTTTCAATCTTTTCATCAACGACTGCTCATGTTCCAATCGCCCATCCATTCCCATCTTTCCATCTTATCGTTCTCTCCAAATTAGCTGAAATTCCTTCCCTCTTCCTCCTTCGAAATGCCATGTGTTCTGTCTCTTTTTCCCCTTCCTCTTCATTCAAAATTCATTCCAAAAAGCAAAAAAACTGACTCTCTGGCTCGCTTCACGAATTCGTCATGTTTACCCTATCCAATTCCCGTTTCCTTCTTCCTAAAAACAGCTGAAAAAAGTTATTCTAAATTGTTTACATGTTTTCAGTGAAAAAAGAAAGAAACAAGAGGGAGAGTAGGATGTTCGCAATTGCCCAGAACTCGATCCTCAGGGACTCGCTGGCAGGCATTCTGCAACTAGGCCCCGAGAGGGTCTTCGATGAGTACAGACCGCCGCCGTTCACAGGTAAGGCTAGACAATGTTCCCTTCCCTGGAACAACAACGTTTCAGGCCACATCGTCGTCGGGATCGACAATCTTCACGACTCGAACCTGCGTCTCGCAGTCAGATACTTTCTCGCCAACGTCGAGAAGTCCATCTGTCTGTTCATCGTGAAACCTGAGTGGAGTGAACACGACGAACGGTTCTTCGAGGAGCTCGTGAAGAGTGAGACCAGAAGGGCTCATGAGCTGAATCAGGCCACTATTGAGCGTGTCAAGTGAGTGAAAACATTGAACACTTTGTATCATTCCCAATTCCAGCAAGCTCCCGGACACTGAGTGGAAGAGCCAAAGACTCGAACAGTTGGATGGCTGGAGACACATTCCAGCTATCAATTATCATCTGCTGACGCTCAATGATAACTTGAAGGTAAGCTTCTGATTCTGGAAACCAATAACTCTTTGGTTCCAGTCCGAAGTCGACGGGCTTGCCAAGATCACCCCTTGCACCATCTCCGACGACGAGGAGACTCTAACCAACAAGCCTCCAGTCCTCCACTGGACAGTCGATCCTCTCGAGGGGGAGATCCAGTTCATCGCCCAACTGAACTTCCCGCTCTCCGGTCCGGATGACTCGTCTTTCCGTGAGATGTGTCGGTCGTTGAAACCGCACTTCGAGAGTTGCTACGAGTGGACCGGAGGCATCCTGCTGACGAGTGAGCCTGTCAGGCTTCATGTTCAGCGGTTCAGTGACACGCAGATCGAGTTTGCGGCAAGGATCTGTGTGGATGAGTTGGAAGGTGAGCAATGACTGAGACTGACAGGAACAGATGAGATCTTTCCAGGTGACGAGGCGGACCGTCCGATGCGTTTCATCTGGCCCTACCTGGCCGTTTCCCTGAAACAAGCCCTTCAAGTGCTTTCCGAGCATCCCCATTTGCAGTACTCGGTTAGTTACAACTCTCGATCTCTCTTCATTAAAACTCTCTGTAATTCAGATCTCATTCGTTCCATTCGGTTCGATCTTCTTCAAATCGTCCGAAATCGAAGCTCGTGTCTTCGACGCGACCGTCTTCTGCTCCACAGCCCTCAAATACGAAAAAGTGGGCTTCCGAGTCGGCGACGCCGTCCACCACGTCGACATCGCCCACGTGTTCCCCGACGGAACATATCCTTCGCTTCCACGTCTTCTCTCAATGAATCCGCCGTCTCCGAAGTTTTCGCGTCCGGATTCGGTGAATGATTCAGTGTCTCCGTCACTGATATCGGAACCGCCAACACCGGGAGGATTGGCAGCACCGCATAATAGAGGGAGAAGGGTGTCTTTCGGTGAGTAGCGGAAGCACATTCCGAATTCCGCTCGTTTTTCCAGGCACCATCAAACTGATGTCCGACGCGCCTTCCACGCCGGAAATCCCGATTCTGAACGGAAACGACGACGGCGGCGCGAAGGCCGTCGACGCGTTCATCGACAAGATGCTGCAGCAGACGATGGATCAGCTGGCCGTCTGATCCTGAAAACATATTTATTTGGATTCAATTCTTCTTCTCCCCGTTCATATGCAACCGTCCCACTACTATTTTCCTATTTTCCTATTTTGTCCATCAATAAATTTTGAATAAATAAAAGAATTTCAGAAATTCTGAATCAGAATGCAACTTTTAACAAAAACAGAAAAATGGGTAAGGGTGAGTAAGGCGGTTGAAGAAACAACAAATAATAACAAAAAGAGCACAAGAGTTAGGATGATGACGTGGAGGCTTCAGAATTCTTGGATGCTTTGATCTTCTTCATCATGTCATTAGCGTTTTTGGTGGCTTGAAGGAGTGCCTGGTACTGCGAGTGATTCATTCGGATGTCGAGCGGCGGAGCATTCTTGACGTCTTCTTTCTTCTCCGTTCCGTCCTTCTCGTCGTCGTTTCCTTCTCCCGCCAACTTTTCTGCTTCACTCAACTTCATCGAACACACATCTCCGTTTCCAGTTCCACGGCACTCCGCCTGGAGCAGCAGGTTCTTCGGGAATCCGGAAATCATCTTGCGTGCTTCGTTGTTCGCCACTCCCCACAGAAGCGACATGTTCATGACGTCTACGGGAGAGCGGAGGTCGAGCATTGTCTCGGCGCCAGACGAGAAGATGACGTTCTTGGATTTGAGGGAACGGATGAGGACTCGGCCGTTGAACAGGGTCTGAAACAATACGATTCAGAAGCGTTTTCTTTGGAAACACTCACATTCTTCCTCGTCGCTGGCATCAAACTCTCTGCGTACGCAATCTCGTAAAACACACCGTCTCCTCGAATCCGATCCATCACCTTGGACAGTGACAGCCACTTCGTCCTGTTCTCCTCCAAACGATCAATTGTAATGATATCGAAAAGCTCCGTCTTCCGCGCCAACGTATCCAACACTGCATTCTCTCCAGGACGGACTGCGACGATGTCGAAAGACTGAAAATCCATGTTTATATTAGTATTCAGGCGCTGAACTCACCAGAATCGTGGGATGAATGAAGACTTTATTGATGACAACCTGCTCGTTCGCCGTAAAAGTCACTCTGCTGAACTGCCGGAACACTTTTCCCCGTTTTTGCAATTCGGAAGTGTCCAATTGGGAGACGTCGACGAAATGTGGTGGAGGAATCAGCTTCTTCTTGAGAACTCCCGCGATTCCGTCTGCCAATTCGTCTTTTCTCTGCTGCTGTTTCTTCTTTTTTTTCTTCGGCGGCTCTCCGTCTGTTGACTGTTGCGATGGCGTCCACAGCATGTCCAGCTGGATTTTTTTATTCTTTCAATAGGAGCTTAACTGTGAAATCATGACTTACTTCTGTGTAATAATCGGAAATGTCTCCCAGATCAATATTGATTCCTACAGTGTCGTAACCCATACGGATCGCTCGTTTTACCATTGCCAGTGTGCTGGAAGGCGGGAAACAATATTTTTGAAGCATTTTAAGTAAAAAACGTACTTTTCCGGATCGATATGCTTAATACTGAGGTCTGCGTACTGGAATGTGGTCTCTGGAGTCATTGGCGTGAATTCCATGTGCCTGGAAAGAGGGACATGAGGAATTTGCCTTGTGTGAACGGTTTTTCGATGAGTTTACTTACTTTTTGCGTTTAACCGGTTCTTCTTGATTTTTTTCCGTCATTTTCTGTAAAATTTTGATTGAATTCGACTCGAAAATTAGATAAAAACGACAAAAAACCGACGAAAAAGATATGAAAAATAACAACGACACTCCGAAATTACGCAGTTGCCCGTTGTTTATCGTAAATCTACACTAGGTCGAAAACGACGCGGATTCGAAACTCAACTTCGGAATTCTTGAAAAGTTGATCGTTCTTCCTGAAAAAAGTTTCTCCGTTCACAATTTGCACCAAAAAACACGGCGGAGGCGTCCTCTGAGTCCTTTCAGTGTGCATTGCTCACCGCCGGGCGTCAAAAACCATTGCGGCACAAAAGAAGTTTGTCTATTTGGTCTCTTTGCAAAAGCATGTCTTGCCGTGCCAACAAGTCATATACTTGTCACTTTTCCTTTGAGACCGCCGTGATGTACACTAAAAATAACAGTGAGCATTGGTGCTTCGAGAACTTGTTGGCAGTGTTACGAGTAGCCAGCGGACGCGAAGACAGAGTGCTCAAAAGTTCAGTTCCGAGGTGAAGTGGATTGTGACTGACTGACTGGGTGCCGTGATTAGAACAGGCGGCAGCGGCAAAGATCGAAAATCCAAAATCAGATACAGAATCGGGGTCAAAAAGATGCACGGCGAGTCGGGAAAGTATCGAGGAAAGTGATACAGGAACAGTATAGTTTCTAAACAAGAAAGTTTGTGTTTCAGAAAAGTTTTATTTCAGCAGATGGGCAGATCATTTCATAATGGGTCGATGAGAATCAGCTTATCAGTCGTTTCCTACCATTTTCTCGTGAAAGTTTTCGAAGAATCCATTCGAGATTCACACTGTGAACAGTACTGTTTTCAGTATCTGAATTACAAAATTTCTGAATATTTTTCCAGAAAATACTTCTTTGTCTGTCTGTGTTTTCCCAATTCTAATCCTAAACTCACACATCACCTCCAAATTCTCTCCATCCAGAACCTTCTATGCCAGAACACAAACCCTGCTCACTCTACCAGTTCCCAACTCGTTACAATCTTCAAAGAACGCGAGAATGCCGTTATCAGGAATCGGAGACAAAGATCGAAACAGTTCGAAACGACTCGACAACTCTTGCTTGACATTGTTTAACTTTCGCAAACATCTTGCAGAAAAAGAAGAAGCGCCTCTACAGTAACCCCTGGCTCCGCCCTCTTAGTTCCGGGTATAAAGGTAACGGGGGAGGGCTGGAAGGATACTGTCAGTCTGAACGCCTTCTGAAAATGCTCCGATTCGTTGCCTGCTCTCTTCTGGTTGTGGCCGTGGCCGTTTCGGCGAATAGCAGGTTTTCCAGACAGGTTGATCAGGTGAGGCTTCGAATGTTTGACAGATTTCCGTTTCAAAAGTCACATAAGGTAGCCAAATAATCTCTAAACTCAATTTCACAATGTCACAAACCTGTGGAACTGTACCTTTTCCGAAAAGTAATACGCGATCTCGAGATTATTGTCACTGATCTTGATAGTACAAAGACTATCAATCGCTATCACTGATATCACTGATATCCTCGAGATGCTCCGTGTTCCATTGAACTACTCCTTTTTCTATTTGCCCTTGCTCACAAAGAAAGTGCCAAAAGCGTCTCGCCGCTTGTTTGCTCGGAAAACTTTTCAAAAATTGGCTGCTCCGATGCTCCGTGACTTGTAGTTTGTGCATTTCAGACACCCCAAGACTCCACGAATGAAGCATCCGGACTGCAGTTCATCGACTTTGCCGAAGGCTCCGCGTCGAATCCGATCCTTGCCAGGGACCAGGAAGGATCGGGTCTGATGTACGACGAGGAAGGTTCGGGAAGTCAGTTGTTGTTCGATTCGGCGCAGAATGAGACGACGACTGATGCGACGGTTGTGCAGCATTCGATCAATATCACTGGTGAGATTGTTCCCGATCCACATGTCAAAAACTCTTTTTTTCAGATAGTGACGTGGAAACCTTGGTGATCAAAGTGCACTTGCCGCAAAGAACGACGAGCCAGCTGCTCGACGAGCTCAAAGACGATTCCGCACAGCAGGTTTGTAGAACGGGATGAATCAGAGGGTTAAATGGGATCAAATTGAATTTCTAGCCACCAACACAATCTGCAAGTAACCTCCAGAATCTTTCAGACGAACCCGATCAGCTCCCTCGACACGGCCGTCTCACTGACCAGCGTCCTCAACGAACTGTTGGGACGGATTCAGGACGCTACGAAGAACTAAACATCCCCTGAAAACACCCGGATTCCCTCTTTTTTCCCTCGCTGAAAAGTCCCTTTCCCGTGTGTATTTCTGTCCGTATTATGTCGGCTGTCTTGCCATTTCTCACTCTCTCCGTCTCCTCCTCCCTCCAATAAACGTTCAATGATGTCTCTTTTTCTCTCTTATCTTATCAATATGTACCCGTATTTCGTGTACGAAAAGAACAAGGTTGTCTACTCGTCATTCCTTTTCTGATTCTGATTCCCAATGCTACCTCCAACCATCACGAAATCCGAGTTGCTCTCTCGATTTGACACATTCGTGTTCGATGCGGATGGTGTTTTGTGGACGGGAGACATTCCGATTCCGGGAGCAGCTGATTGGATCAATACTTTGCTGGATGATGAGACGAAGACAGTGTTCATCACGACGAACAACTCGACGAAAACTCTGGAACAGTACATGTAAGTCTTTTAGTTCAGGTTTTGGGTTCAACGTGGGTTTCTAGGCAAAAAGTCACCAAAATGGGATTCGGTCGACTCGGAAAACAGAACCTCCTCTCCCCAGCCATCGTCCTTTCCGATTACTTGACCCAAAACTCTGAGAAGTTCAAGGATCAATGGATCTACCTTATTGGAGTTGACAACCTGAAAACTACACTGGAAGAGTGTGGTGGGGTGAAGGTGTTCGGGACTGGACCAGATCATAAGGATGACTACACTGATGGAGACTTTATCAATGAGGTTGACGTGGAAACGAGGAAGCCGAAGGCTGTCGTTGTCAGTTTTGACTCTCATTTTAGGTGAGATTCAATTCAGGTTTTCCCTGAAACAATGTCTTTCCAGCTACCCAAAACTCATGAAAGTCGCCAATTTCCTCTCGGATCCGTCGGTGGAACTGCTCGTCTGCAACGAAGACACCATCTTCCCAGGCCCTGTCCCTGGCATGATCCTTCCCGAGACTGGTCCGTGGTCGGCGGCAATTCAAAATGTTTCCGGGCGGAAACCGACAGCTGTCTTCGGAAAACCACACAAACAAATGGCGGACTTTTTGAAATCAAGGATCGCCTCGGGCAGGTTCGATGAGAAGAGAACGGTGATGTTCGGAGACAGGTTGGACACGGATATGATGTTCGGCAATGGGAATGGGTGAGCTGGCGAGGGGTTCGGTTTGTCACTCATTGCTATGTTCAGATTCTCAACTGTTTGGATGCAAACTGGAGTGAACAGTGTTGTAGACATCGAGAAAGCGAGAGCTGCTGGAGAAACAACGAAGGTTCCCGATTTCACATGTCGATTTGCTGATTTTTAATGCTGTTGTGGGCAATTGCAACATTAGGTCATCAATGAATTTGTCACTGGAACCTAATTTTTGTTGTTTACCTGAATTGAGAGAGCGGGAGAAGGATGATGGTGGAGTGTGAAGTTTCCAAACTGATTTGAAGTTGGTTTGATTGAGAAGATGATGCTTTGAATGAGGAAAACGCACTTATGGTCTCTCCCAGATAACCCAGCGAGAGTCCGCGAACGGGGAGGATGAGGGTGGAGTGTGAAGTTTCGAAACTGATTGGAAGTTGGTTTGGTTGAGAATATGATGTTTTGAATGAGGAAAACGCACTTATGGTCTCTCCCAGATAACCCAGCGAGAGTCCGCGAACGGGGAGGATGAGGGTGGAGTGT
>LR539936.1:87846-129316 GCA_900536315.3 Caenorhabditis becei | reverse complement strand
TGGTCTCTCCCAGATAACCCAGCGAGAGACCGCGAACGGGGGAGGATGAGGGTGGAGTATGAAGTTTCGAAAAACTAACTTCGGACCAGGAGCACTGCCTTGTTCATCTTTGTGCATTTTTTGTTCATGAGTCGCGCAGTTGTCGTTCGTGTTGTCCGACGATGTTGTCCGTGTTCTTCATCGTCCATTTTGAAGAATGGTCGTATTGTTGATCTGAAAATAGTTCGTGAGGAATTTTCTAACATCATAGTTCTGTTATCAATTTGGCACCCATCAGTGTGGCGGGCGTACCAATGAACAACATTTTCGAATCTGCAATTGCTTACCTTCGGATGTTCCGATCGATTGACAAAGTCTAGGAAGAGAACTCTCTCTTGGAGGAGAAGCTGGCGAGTTTGAATTTCTAGTACTGATTGAATCTGGCGGGAGCTCTCTTCCAAACTGATCTCTTATCAGTGCCCTAGATCTACACGCGAAACTGATAGCGTGTTCCCATCCTAGTGACCGATTCCACATTGGAACAAGCTGGTCACGTGAAAATAACACGTGTTGCTGACTTTTCCCCAGTAACTGTGATCAAGATTATCACGTGTTTGGACACATAAACACTTTGTAGTTCTCACAATGAGACGTGTAGAATGCTGATATCTTCAAACTCTTGATCCCAGTTTTTGTTCGATCTATTTATGTATACATTCATCAGTTCAATAAAACAAACGCATTTGGTTGAACGGTGGAACAAATTCATTCATTAGGTACGAAGTCCCGTAACTTCAACTACCCTCTCAAATACCGCATTCTCCTCATCTGCCACCTCGAATACTTTCCGACCCTCTCCACATTCTTGATTGATTTGTGCCAAATGTACTGTTTCGAAGGTAAATCTTCCCGCCATTCATCTCCGAATTCATGTTTCAACATGAGTTCTGGAGAACAAGTGACCCAAACCAAATGGCCATGGAGATCGGCTGAACAGAAGTTTCGATGGGCAGGGAAGTTGAAGCGAACTCTCTCGCCGTCTCCTAAACGATATCATAGAAACGATCTGGAAAGTTCGACTAACCACACAATGATCCAATCCAACTATAATCAGTTCCATTTTCATTCTTCGAGTTGTACATCATAAAGATGTCAGTTCCGAACTTGAACTCCCCGTTCCCGAAAACAGTCAACTCCAAAGAATCTTCCAACTGAAACACATAAATTCTCCCTGATATTCCACCGATTTCCCACTTTTCCCAATCTTCTCGCCAGCAGAAACTCCAACTTTCCCTTCTCCATGTCCTCCATAAATCTCGGATTGTAATCATTTGCAAATACGTTCATGTCCAAATCGTTCGTGTGCGGAATCAGACTACACTCTCGATACCAGCCTGAAAGCAAACTGTTTGCAGGTAAAACTTTGAAACTGCAGGAAGTTTACCGAGAAGAGTTCCCTCACTGATAAACGGGAACATTTCGTAATCAACCAGTTGATTGCGTAGTTTTGACAAATGAATCGAAGCCTCGATCGGGTCAATGACATTCTAGAAAATCGGTTGAACAGCAAGCAGAAATGGACCCACTTCTTGCTTCCCCTTCCTATTCATCGGCAGATTCAAGCAATCGATAAACTTCGATCGCTTCCAAAACTGTCGGAACCTCCATGGCTTACTTGGCACTAGAAGTTCCCCAAACCGTACTATTTCGAAGTGCCTGGAAGAAGGTGTTATCAATGAGATTGCTGATAAGAATGTGCAACTCACTTCGGAATGATTCTCTTCCCATCTGCCAAGATCTCAAAGTAGTCTTTCGATGCACCATCCGTCATTTGAAACGGCTCGAATGTCTTTGAGTCAATGGATCTCATATCTTTCAGTGTTCCGATCAGTGCGACCTGAAGTCAAGATTACATTACTAGATGGATGACACTCCAAACTTTTATACGATCCTTGTACCGCATTGCCTCGTAGCATTTCCCCGTTCCAATGAACTTCAGAATGGTGGGATCAATCAGAAGTACGGTAGATTCAAGTTTCTCATTGAATTGAAGCAGGAAGTCGTGGCAATTGATGGATTCATTCTGAAAGTCAGAAACCAGTGATCGAGACTTCTACCAAACAGATCTCACTCACCGTTTCTCGCCTCCTTTTCTCGATAACTCTCTGATATTCTGCACTGATTTCTACGAACGGCCTATTCTGGGCTAACAGTTCAAAGTAAATGACGAGTGCACCCGATGTCATAGCGACAATGACTAAAACACGAACATCAAACCGCATGATTTCTCCGATTCATCCTAGTATTATGTCTTTTATATACCCCAATTCCAATCGAATTTCAGTTTGTTCTTATCGAAATCATCGACGAGTTTCGTAAATGCATCAAATTTATTAGTGAAAGCGGTAACACTGTAGTCTTGAAGGCATAAAATCCCATTGAAGAATGGAGACGAATTGGGTGAGATAAGTCTCGGAGACAAGGGAGAATAGGGTCCAGAATTGTGAATTCGAGAAGGGAAAAAGTGATGTTTCGATCAGATATCGTGCTGGAAGAAGAGAGAAAATGAGGGTGATTTGGAATAAAATGGCTGATCAGGAAGAGAAAATAAAGAAATTTGCTTTTGAAATGTTCAGATAACATGTCAGACTTCTTAGGCCGCAACCCGGAAATGACTCGGGACCTGGTTAATTTGAGAAAGAATCATCGACTTCCTATAATGAACTGGACTCAGATTTTGCGAAGAAGTCCTTATTTTGGCTCAAGGAGCCATCAAAGTAACAGCTAGCACTAAAATACAGTACAAATTAGCACTGAAAAATTCATTTTTCACGCGGAAGAAATGAGTACTGGAGACAATGGTCAAAATTTGTACTGACTGGACACTTCGATGGCTTCCTGAACCAAAATAAGGACTTCTTTGCAAAATCTGAGCCCAGTTCACTATCAATGATTCTCTTTCAAATGAACCAGGTCCCGAGTCATTTCCGGGTTGCGGCCTAAGCAGTCTGACATGTAAGTGGATCTGACAAATAGGGACTGATCAATGTTTTCTAAAGTTGTTACAACCTTTGCGAAACTGACTGAAATGTTGAAATTTAAAACTGCAGTTGAACATCTTTTGTTTCCTGTTTCCGTCATTTTATTCAGCATCCCTTTCACATTCAGTCCTTGTGCATTTTCCCAATTTGCAATATTTGAGTATCACTTCTCGTAATATTTATATTTGCGTATCACTTCTCGTACTTTGTTCCTGACCAACACAACAACTGCCTTTCCCACGAAACTCGCAAATATGCACACAGATGAAAAGCAAACTTTTCCGATTTGACTAGACAGTTTCTGGGCATTGTTTGTCCCTGGAGATGTGAGGGATGACTAGCCGGACTATTATCTGCTGATTCATCTTCAAGAGGGCTTGTGTCTTGATGGGGCGAGATCGGAAAGTTGCTTCTCATCCGGATTGTCTTCTTTTCTAGGAGGTTCTGGAGACGGAACACTTTCGAATTTTCGAGATTAGATCCGAGAATTCAATGCAACTGACAATTTGAACAAATATTCAATTCCTGTTTTAAAATGACCTCGATTTTTGAGAGTCTGCCGGTTATTCACACTAGCAGACCCCTCTTCTGTAACAGAATACCTGTACATTGCTGATCACCGAAACAGTTTTGACACCTTGTACAATAAACATGCGCTGTACAAATGAAACCTTGATACGCAAGTTCAACTAGACCAGAGTACCCGATGAGAATAACAGTTTGAAACGGGGATCAGAGCGATCAGAACTTAAAATGCACAGAGAATCTGGGGAATAGGAAGGCTCTACCAAGCGGATACTGTTTGAAACTTCACAAAGGGAAGGTTAGGGGGCCTAAACTTGGAAAATTCTGAAAAAATTCCCGAAAATCGTCCTGAGGACGCCAAATTTTTTCCCCCACACTCGCCACTTTTGACCCAGATATGATGGCTGAAAGTGCTTTTCAGTACTAAAAATTAGAACTGATTTCACTCGAAAAACCAAAAACTAGGAAAAATAATATAGTTTCGCGTGAAATTAGCACTGTTTTTTTTTGTACTGAAAAGCACTTTCAGCCATCATATCTGGGTCAAAAGTGGCGAGTGTGAGGAATAAAAAATTGAGCGTGCTCAAGACGATTTATCGGATTTTGAGATTTTTTTTCAGAATTTTCCAAGTTTAGGCCCCCTAACCTTCCCTTGTCAAGTTTATTATAGAGGTTTACTGTTTCTCCACTTTTTCAGACACGTCACAGAATTTCAGTGTAAAAATAATCATATTTCAAACATCAGTCGAATGATTCAATGCAACAAAATCTGAAACATTTTATCAGTATTGCGAAGCTGATAAGCGGACTGATAACTGATAACACGAACGAGTCAACCTTTTTTGTTGCACAAATTTTATGAATTGTGTAATGTTACTTGATGATCAGGTTCGGTTTTTTGTAAACAGAACTTCTGACTCATCGGAAATGACTTTTTACTTGCATTTGAACTTTTTAAACATTTCAATTTTAAGTTTATTTTGATAATCATAATCAATAAAGCCATGAAGTACAAGAAAAATATCAGCTTCTCATTCGAGTTTGACAATAAATAGAGAGGGAAGCAAAACGAAGAGAATCGAAACTGAAAAATCCCGGAATCGGGGAGAAAATAGAAATTTGGAGGGAGGGAATAGTGGAAAACGACCCGCAAAGCACACGATTTCAAAGAGAAAGAGGCTGGAGAGAGTGGAAAAGTCGAGGAACACCAAGAGAGAATGGCGAGGTCACGTGGTATCACAGTTGGATTGGAGGGGATGATGGGACGGCATCGGGGGATGGAATCAGTGGGATATGAAGGGGGCTGAAGGGTCTAGAGGGACTGCTGGGCGGCACAGATCTCCATCGGAACTCCACTGAGCTGGTGGAGGTCGGCGGCGGTGAGCTGTTGGATCAGGGTGGACTCCACTTGGCCGATGTGCTGAAAAAAGGGGAAAATGAGGGTCAGGCTTGTTTAGAGATGACTCACCGAGAAGCTAGGGAGCATCAACGAGATCTTGAGGGCTCTGGTGAGTCGTTGACTTTGGGTGTGGTAGGGGAAACGCTTCTCGATGTGGGTGGAGAGTGCGTCGAGCAGACGATCACGCATCTTTGAGCAGATCGATGCTCCGGGCTCCGAGAGAATGCAGTCTGGAAATCAAATAATTAAGAAACTTCAACGACTCTGACTCCTTACCTTGCTGGAACAGTGACACAGTCTTGATCAGACAGTACTCCTCTTCGCTGATGTTCAGCTCGATCATCACCTTCACAATCAGATCGACCAGCTTCTTGCAGACAACTCCGTATGTCAGAGCCCATCGCTCCGGAAGTCTCTTCTGCTCCTCGTCGTTGTACGGAATGTAGGCTCCGTTGCCGAGAGGGATTCCGATGGTGTGCTGCTTGAGTTGGAAGCACTTGTAGGCGAATGTGATCCAGCCGAACGCCATGAAGTTCTGCTTGAACAGCGTGGTCTGATCGGCGAGTGGCAGGACTCGGAACTCGGGGATTCCCATGGCCCAGTCGGCGCAGAAAACGAAGGATCGGTACCAGGAGAGGTAGAGATCCGAGGCTTCCATGATGCGATCACAGGTGTACATCAGCTGGAAAGAAAGATGTTTGAATTGGAAACGAAAACTTGAAACTCTTACCGGCAGCCTCTTGATAACCATTTGCGGGTGCTGGAGTCCAAATGTCAAACTGATGTCTCTGCTCCACGCTCCCATGTAGTCGTTATCCTTGACGTCGTCATCGGTCAACTGCTCTGTTTGCTTCTCCAGAGCCACCATGAACAAAGTCAAGTGATGCTCCTGAAGAGACTTTCTGTCGAGAACTTCGGCTTCCGATCCGGAAGATGTCGTCGATTCCACTTTAGCAGGGCAGAATCCATTAGAAGAAGTGGACGCGGCGACAGAAGCAGGGGGCGAGGAGTTGAACGAGTTGCTGTGAGTAGCAGAAGTCGTCGGCTGGTTGTGGGTGACTCCGTTGGTTGCCGACACTGTGCACGTGTTGCCGGGCATTCGCTCAATCTTCGAACGCTCCTCACGCACGTGCTTCGGGTTCATTCCGCCGTCGAGACAGTTGCGGAGCCGACAGGCACGACACCGATTACGGGATTCGTTGGTGATATCGCACTGATTGTCGGCGGAGCACATGTAGACACGTCCTTCGAACACTGATCGGCGGAAGAACGCCTTACATCCGTGGCACGAGCTGGCTCCGTAGTGCACGCGGATGGCAGCTTCGCTTCCACAGCCGACACATCGTTCACCCTGCAACTATTGATTGGTTAACAGATTGATTTTTTTCTTTGAAATTTCGAATATTTATTTGTAAAAGCCAGCTCAGCCACCTTAATCTGACTTCCATTAGTCGAGCTTTCTTGTTCACTCCGAGACACTGTCCGATCGGGTTCTGACTTTACAGACTGCGTTGGATGGACCACGGGGATGGACTGGTGCAAGTTCATTTGTGGCTGCACTTGGTGGGACTGTTGGGGTCCCGAGAAGAACGAGGAGGAGGTATGGGCTGGAGGTGGCACCATAGGCGGATAACCGACAGTGGTGGGTGTCTGAGACGGATGCGGGTGGAAAAAGCTGGATCCCCACTCGCTTTTCATCTGAAGTAAAGCGGCATGGTGTGGAAAGTTGGAATAGTGTTGAGAGAAGAAACAGTAAGAAAGAGAAGGTTGTATGAATCGGAAAGGCGAGGTGGAGAGATATCGATCTGACCCGTGAAAAGGGGAAGAAGACGATTAGAAGGAGAGATTCGGGAGGTCTGATGGACTTCTCGTACATCGAAACAGTCAGTGTGGGTTGTGTTTTGAGATGAGTGCTAGAAAATGTCGCGAGAATTCAATTAGAATGGCATCACTTCTTCTTAGGAAGGGCTCCGGAGAGCAAAGTCGGAGTTGTTTCTTCGAATGGGCTTGTTTCAAAACTTGTCTCAATTCTCGATTCACGGTCTAGTCAGATCCACTTGAAAATTGTGGAAAAGGACAAAAAGCGGCGAAGAGGAAGCTGTTGTTCTCGAATTTCGCAAACAACCCGGGTGGAGGAGAGAGAGAGAAATTCGAGAGGAGGAACCTTCGGGGCCTTGGATGTAGTTTCATCCACTTCTTCGGCACTCTTTGGTTTCTTGAATAGGACACCTCGACCTCTACCTAGTCTGGTGCGTCCTTGTGTGTTTTCTATTTACGCGGGGGTTTACGGGATGTTTTGTATGGAAGCGGGCTGCTGGGAGAGTATGCGCATTTGCGTATGTACTCGCGCAGGAAATGTTGCGAAAAGAGGAGCGAGAGATGCAAACGGAATAGAAGAGGAAGGTGGAAGCTTATGGGGGTGTGGAATTGGACGGAAGAGAGAAATGGAGCCGGCCGGCCGGCCTTCTTCTCCGTGTACAACTCTAATGAGCCGCCTGAAGCTCGGCGGTGGCTCCTGGCAACCAGACCATTGGAACAAGTGTACTGAACGGAGACTAAACATCGCAAACATTCCAGAAAGGTGTATGCACAAATGGATGTACAAATGGTTGCAGATGAAGGGATTTGTTTATTTACCTACTAGCACCATTCCACGTCACTCTTTTTTTGTGTGGGTAGGAGCAGGTGAGAAGACGACGAAATGAAGAAGTTGGAAACGAAACGAAACGGAGAGATCGACGAGAGCGAATTGGGAGGGAAAAGTTGATTAAACCTCAATCTACAGCTGCGCGCGCGTGTTTCATTCACCCAAAATAACCCAAAGTTTCCTTCCGGGGGCAATTATCGAGAAGTGGCCGAGGAAGGTGCAAAGAATACACGAATTTCTCACCAGATTACGTATTTATTTTCTCTCTTTTCTTTTTCCTCTCGCGCTCCGAAAATAATAAGCAAATTTTGGGCGACCTACGAAAGAACAAGAAACATGCTTGTAGCGAAGCGAAAGATCGGGAAATCAGTCGCCCTGGCGAAAAAAATCGATTACTGATTATGTCAAATGAGAGAAAAAGAGAGAAAGGCCAGCAAAAAACCGTGTATTCCGCAATTTTCAGTGTCTCTCTCTTCTACCGCCTATCTTTCATTTTGAGACCGCTGAACAGAACAGACAACCGGTTCCTCGCGTCATTTTTGTCTCTTTTTAGGCCTATTTCAGTAAACTTCGCGAGTGTTTCGTTACTTCATGACCATCTCATTGTTCTTTTGAAAGTCTAGAAAAATGTGTCAAAAGCAGAGATTCTTGAGTTTACGGTTCAGTGAAGCCTGGCGAAATGAGCATCGCTGGAGCGGACTAGAGACGAATAAACACATTTTCTGAGGAAAAGAGCACAAATTTTCACGAAAAACATGAAAAATACAGAACGGCTTGTGAAAAAAAGCGAAACGGTTACATCGTAAAAGCAAAAAATCATCAAAATAAAGCAAAATTCATGAACTTCTCATTTGGAACGCCGCGAGT
Organism: Caenorhabditis becei; assembly: GCA_900536315.3. Lineage (NCBI taxonomy): Eukaryota > Metazoa > Nematoda > Chromadorea > Rhabditida > Rhabditidae > Caenorhabditis > Caenorhabditis becei. The sequence continues at coordinate 120,858 of LR539936.1, read as the reverse complement.
TCTCCGAGAGGACTACACGAGAAGTTATGAATAATTGCATGCGCCTTTAACCCCAATTTCGCTGTGAGACCCGCTTGTTCAACCCCGGAGAAAATTCCACGCTTTTACACGCCGTGTTCTGTAACTTTTGATATCACTGAATTTAGAATTTCGTCTACCACTTTCTGCAAAACTTTGTGGTTTCCGGAGGGTTTCCGCTCAATGGGTTTCCATCGGAAACATCATAAATTGCCCTTTTTCTGTGACATCAGAAGGTACTTGTCACCGTAACCAAATACTCCAAGTCTTTTTCACACGCTTCAAGGATGTGACGACGTCTCCGGCGGGCGGCCCTCTTTCCTCCTTCTTTTTCATCGCTTTCCGCCTTTTCTCAACTATGCAACATGAGGAATTCAGTGCAAAACCCGACCGAAAACCCCGCACAAACAACAGCTCTTTTGGAATAAGAAGAGAGAAGAAGAAGTGGGTGGTCGGGGCGGTCTTTGCCCTGTGTTTGTCCTCTTCCTTGTATAGTTCGGTGGCTCTTTTCGGTCTCGACTCATTCACTCGAATATACATTTGGTGACATGGCCCCCGGTCGGTTTTTCCGGCGAAAAGAGCCGAGAGATAGAGATGGAAACGGGTGAGAGAGTGTGGAGAAGCGAGAGACGCAGACAAAAAGATAAAAGTGAGATATTTGTCTTCATTGTGCTTTGTGTAGAGAGCGGTCTGAGCAAACAGAGCACACAATTCGTCGACGACGACACACTCGAACCAAAACACGTGGCATTCGAGATGATTGGGAGAGACTGGAAGAGAGCGTTTCAGAATGTGCCGAGAGCCGATCGCAATGATCCCTGTGATCAACGAAACAACACAGCTGATACTGAAGTTTGTCGGAAGCCAGATGGCATGAGAAAGCAGAAACAAGATTATGATGAAGTGTCGAGACACGCGAAGTTCAGATGACGTGGCGGTGAGGGGGAGGAGGGATGAAGCTCAGATGGAAATGGCAGGGTACAAAGTTTAGAAGGAAATTAGAGTTTATCTAGGCGGAAGTGAGCAGGAGCCAGAATTAGAATAGGGTCCGCATTGAATTCCTAATTGTGACATTCACAACTCGTCTCACATGTGAGCCTCGAGAGAGCAGAGCGCTTCCTTATCACCGCGAAGTGTACTTTGGTCTCGCAGCACGCGGAGATTTATGTCTCGTCATTGTGATTATCCCACCCACACCGCCAGAATCAGAAGATCGGAAGCTTGGCAGCGGGTGGATTGGGTTTGGAATCAGAAGATGAAAAGTGCATGCGATCCTTTGATACGGGGAACGAAGTATGATCGAGAGGAGGGCATTTGAGGGGAGAAACGACGAAAGTTGGAAAGAGGGCGCAGACGGACAGGCGGGACGGAGAGAGACTTTAAGAGAAGCGGAGTGCATGAGAATGCACTATGAGAGAGCATGTGGGAACGAGAGGGTGCAGAGGGGTCCGCGCACAGAGTTTACATTTTGTTGCGTTTTGCACAAGGTGGATTGAGTCAGAGAGAGTGTGCAGGAACGAGAGACGCAGTCAGTGAACTATGGTGCAGTGCCAATTGAGTGATTGGAGGAGAGAGGAAGCGGTCTCGTTGATCTCGAAAAAATGAGAGAACATGTTGGTGACTTTTCAAAAATGTTTATCACTTTTCGGCTTCCGGTTTGTTGGTCGGAAACTGGGTCAATGCGGTCAAAAATTGCCGGTTTTCAATGAAAATTATGGACGAAATTAGGGGAAAATTGGCAACAATTCTCAATTTGCGCGAGATTCTCCGAGATGATCGAGTGGATGGATTTGGTGAAGGATGTAATTAGTTCAGGACTACACTCTTGGAGGATTACTGTAGAATCTGGAATGTATCCTTGCACATTCCGACCCCTCCATTCTCGTAAATGTCAGCGATTTGTCGGCAACTTTTCTCATGTGCAAACACCTCGAACAGACACGTGAATCACGCCGAATCATGTTTCCGGTTGGCATTTTGTTTCATTGATACTGATCACTGGGAGGAGACGACCCGATTACGAATTATTTGCCGCGACGTGGCACCGTGTGTTGGTGCACCTGGTGACTGTTCTCGATCATGTTTTGCGTCGGGATTTGTATCGGATCTATCTGGTAATGGGGGAGATCTTTAGATGAATCTCCGATGGAAACATCAACAGCGCCGCGCCGAATTTCGACGACGATCGGGATACCAGTCTTTGTGCGCAAAATCAGATGATTTTTCGTTTTGGAGAATAAATATGATAAAGAAACGTTAGTGTACCGTGAGAAATCAGTGAGAGATCGAAATTTCAGAAATTCGTATCATGTGGAAGTGATAAGATTTGGCTTGGATTATTTTGGTGTTGAATAAATATGAATAACAAACGAATGGTGGCTGGCTTTTTAAATCTTTGAATTGATAACTTCTTGAACCCACCTTGATAGTATTCGGAGGGGAGTTCCTTGAGACTGTCGGATTGGTTTGTGGCTGCTGGGGCTCCTGCTTGACCACCATGAAGTTGAGCGATTGCTGCTGCTGGTTGAGCTTCTGGGCTGCCAGGACAGTGTCCATCAGGATGCTTGTGGTGGTTGAAGTGCTTGGAAACTGCAGGAAGAGTGGGAGACTCGGGGGAGAAGAAGACGTGACTGGAGACGTGGAAGTCGTGGAGGAATGGCAGAGAAGGTTCTCGGTCGGCGACGGAATGATCGGAAGCGTAGACGTCGGCGACGACTGCTGGAGGGCCGTGGCAGCGGCGACGAATGCCGACGGGTTCGAGAAGAGCACCGACGGCGGCGGCGAGCGGAACAGTTCCATTGGTGCAGAGGGAGAGAGAGACCTGGAACAAAGTACGCGTAGTCATATGTACGTATTGACAAGAGATGATAAGACGAGTCAAACAAGAGTGTACAATGCGTAACTGGTGTTCTTCGGGAAATGGGAGAGGGGGCGGGAGATTTAAATATTCATTAGAGAGAGGGATGAAGATTTGCTCTCGATCAGTGTGAGAAATTGATAGTGATGTTTGGAAAAAAACAGAAAGAAATAACTGTTTTCCTGTTTCACTGATGTAAACATTCAAGCTATCCTACAGGTCCAAAAAAGTTTTGAGGGAAAGGAAAAAAAAGAGAAAAGTTTCAATTTGGTGAGACAGTATGTGTACCCAACAAATTGATCCATGAGCAAGTGAGTACGGGCGAGAAAGATCGGGCGAACAAGACAACTTTCCAGTTAGAAGCAAACACCCGCCACTGTTTCTTTGATCGATCAACTTTTTATCATTGGCCTTCAAAAGTTGAGAGAGCTTCAAAACAATGGAACAGTGTTGGAACGGTTGGAAGGGAATGAATGAGGAGGCGGGCGGGAACATAAAGCATATCGGACTCATCGGAACAAGAAATGTTTTCGAGAAATACTTCGGCGAGGTTTGGAGGCCGAGACGGCCCGAAGCGATAGGGATCTTTCGGCCCGATAGATGGAAGGATCTGATGAGCGGTGGCACTGGCGGACACCGAGGAGATCCAGCACAAAAAGCTAGGAAGACAAAAAATCGGAGGGTAGAAACTTCTTATCGAGGCAAGGATCTGAGGGGGGAGAAGCTTCGGAAGGGAACAGTGACGCTGAACAGTCTTTGTCTGGAAATCCGAGTGATTCTGGGAGAGATAAGGAGGGATTCAAGGTTGGGAAGAGAGGGAAAAGTTGAAATTCAAGGTTAGAGGAAAACGGGTGGAATAAGGGGATGTTGTGCTCTATTGCTAACTGTCTACGATGGAACAAATCTGGAATGAGCGCGGTAGAGCGCATTTACTTTGTACAATAAAACTCGCATGCAGGGACTGGTAGATCAGTTCCAAATCACCGCATGGAAAGGCAAGCAAAAATTGAAAAACTTGAAACTAAAAATCAAAAATTCAAGTTTCCGATCGCACACACATTTCGATGTTTAGTGTCTTGTTTTGCTTGTTTTCGTACAGACACTATGTAAATAAAGGTTTCAAGCGCGGATCCTAGAACGCTACAATGTTCACGTGAACCCGCTGACAAGCAACATTGTGGGAACTGATCACTGATTCACCACAATTCAGCAGGACACAGAATGAGAAAAAGTGGTCTTATCATCATTTGATTCGAATCGAATCATGCTGACAGAGGGGAAGGAATGAGTGATTTTCAGATGGCTGGAGGTGCAAATAATGGCAACGAATATACGGGTTGGATGCATGGATATAGATGAGATGAGTGCGGGTGATACGGGGCGGAGGACGGTCGGACGGGGAGGCCATAAGATGAACCAAAAGATGGAGAGAATTTAGAAGAGAAGACGGGCAGGGTCCAAGTGTTCATTGGTCTGGACCGTAAACGTGATTGCGTCCGCGCCACCGCGTGGTCCCCTGATGACACGTCATTGATCTATGCGATTGTTGGAGGGAAGAAACCGAAAAATGATCGTGATGGTCTGAGCGAACACTGGTGTGAAGAAGAAGAACTTATCAGTAACTGGGGATCAGTTGTTATCTTCGTACAGTAACCCGCGAAGGACGGGAACTGGAAATAGGAAGAGGGAAGGCGCGGAAGAAGAGTGTAGTCTAGAGGGGGCGGGGCTGTGCTCTTTTAGGAGGTGGGAAAATGAAGAGAGGAAGTCTGATTTGTGATTGTGGATAATGTTCTTTGGAGCGGAAGGCTGCTGGAAAAGTTGTGAGATTTCAGAAGAGATGAGGAATTCGAGGAACGAGATAGATTGTATGGCAAGATATTGTGATCTCTGGGATGAAGAAGACAAGCTAGAAAATGGGGAGGAACAGGATGGACGCTACAGTAATCCGAGATAACAAAAGTGGTGAGCTTTGGGACTTCAGAAGATTAGAAGATTTCGGAACTGGAATTTGGAGGATTTTCAGAAGAGGAAATGAGGGATTCGGGTTGCAGGAGTTTCGATATGTCAACTGATTCCTCTCCGAACCTTTTACTTCTGGCCCTTTTGATTCCGAACTTCCGACTAAACTACAGTCTCCATTCTCCATCTTCTATCACTTTATCACCTGTTCCGAACCGTTTGATGGTCAATTCCGATTGAAATCAAAAGAAACTTTCTCGCGAATTACATGATCCAATTAAACCCGCCTGTACTTTTCCGAAACTACGCTTGTAGCTTTGGAAATTAGGAAAATCAAGAAAAGTTGTGCTTTGGAGCGCGTTTCAACGTCATCTAAACATATGAGTGACTGTGTAAAGAAAGTGAGAAATCAGAGGAATCAAAACGGGACAAGTGAACTCTGATTTCACTCGACAATAGGTGTCAATTTGAGAGAAGAGAGTGTGTGAGAGGGAGAGACGCAGACAGTGGAGGACAAGAAGTGTGTTTAGATCCACCTGGAGACCAGAAGCTCCGGAAAATGAGGAAGGCAGGTGATATCGGAGAGAATCATCGAAGCAATCGGATCCTAGTGGATCCAGAAGAAGCCCCGACAGGAATCCGAGACGATCTCCGAAACGACGTTGTCTGGGAAGGAATGAGAAGTAATCTGGGGCCGATCATCGAAACAGTCTTCAATCGGTCGTTGGTGAATTGGAAATGGAAGGACAGGTAGGGAACGGAGAGAGCGAGAGACGCAGACACGCGCACGGCAAACTTTCGATTCATTGATTCCACTGATGCTGAACTTTTGCCCTTCGCAGTGTTGTGTGCGAACTGAACTGTGAGGTTGTTTGGAAAGAGGCAAACCGCCACGTCATACTTTTCCAGAACCTTCCAGTCTTTCATTCTCTGATCGTTATCGGTTCTGAAGGATCCGAAGACACCCCCGATCACTATCTATTTTGTCTCTAGCCTTTTAGGCTTTTGATTTCCGACGGGGCAGGCACCGGTTTCGCGTGAAGAATTTGTCATTATTTTTCAGATCGGCCAGACTTGGAATTGAATTGGGAATTGGAGATTGGGGGGTCTAGACAATAAAAATGAAAGGACTACGGTAGCGGTGAGATTTGAAAAAGGAAATTTTCGTTGTGAGACCTCAATCGAATTAGTTAAAACTCGGAAACATCCAGGAAATATCAGAAAATCAGGAAACTGGAAACTCTGTCAATTCACATGGGAATCGAGAGAATTCGGAGTGTCATCATAAACACGTTTCGGGGGGCTATCTCTAGTTTGAATGTGACATCGAACTGCTGATCTGAATGGAAAGATCAAGAAACTAATTGTTGGCCAGACACAGATTTGGGTGAGACACATTCCGATCTGGGTATTCCAATTGGGACAGGCAAACTTGAATATCCGATCGGAAGTGGCAATTCTTTTTGAATGCATGCAACGTAGGAGCTCTTAAAGTTCTCAAAACTAATTACGTTATTCTGTTACAGTATTCTAGATTTCGTTTCCTGTTTTCCAAGTTTGGTTTTCACAGAATTTCGGTTTGGTTGATGGTTTATTCTAGCAAGTCTGTCTAATTACTCTGAAGATCAGCTACAGTTCTCTACAGTACCCTTCAGTGAGCATTTCGTTCTGAATTCCAACATCAGACATCAACATCATCTAGATGATCACTTGGTTATCTATCCGAATGATCCCGAGACCCGAATAGGAATCGGAATATGAATAAGAACTGCGCGAAAATGGGGGAATGGGATAATGAGGTGGAGGAATGCTGAATTGAGGAGGTAGTTGAGAATATTTATATGTTGATAAGTTGATACAGTAATCCACAGTTATTAATGTTACATAAAAATTAAGACGGGAGAATTGTAATCATACTGTGAAATTTATGAACCAACCGTTTCTAGTAAAGTTGTGACATTCTGAATTTCAGAACCTTTCCCAGTTACAGTAATCTTCAACCCACTTCTCCATGGGACATCAACGTCACAATCCGTTATCTATCCGAAAGATCCCGAGTTCCGAAGTCTTCCGATCCTCCGATCCGATCTGGATCCCCAATTCGGAGCCTTTTCAATTGGTTTATCTGCCCCGTAATCTACTGGAAATTCGTTGTCTGTGACTGTTCCGATGGTCTCTTCTAAACTCCTCTAATCCTCTAATCCTCGGAATTCCTTCCCATTCACGTGAACTTCTTCTCAAGGACAGTTCGGTTTCACAGTTCTTCAGGTTTCGACGCCCCCGCAGAAGAAGACACAGATCAAAGTTCATTTGCCTCGCGAAACATCTCGGAAACGAAACGAGAATATGAATAGGAGGAAGAATGCGGGCCAGACTAAGTGGGGGCAATGGCTAGACGACGGTTATACTAGATGAGGTCAGAATGAGGAAGAATGCGAAAAGATGTTACAAAGTGTGAGGACAAAGGAGAAGCTGAAAGAATAAGGAAGCTTTTGGAAAAGAGCAGATCAAAAAGCTTGGCCGAGTTTCGGATTTCTAGGCCAAACTGTATCAAAAGGTGTCTGAGAGATTGAGGTTCAAGAAAGTTTGAAACAAAAAGCAATTGGGGGACTAGGCCGCAGGGCTTTTGCGATGAAAGAAAGTTTGAATACGGAAAGAAGAAGCTAAGGTTTGTGACCTAGGTACCCAATTGAATTCCTAGGCCGCCGGCAGTTTGCCGTGAAACCCGTTTAGTCTATGAATAGTTCTGGTTGCATTTCGAAACAGTTCGTGGGCGGAGTCAAAGAACATCAGGAACATTTTGATCTCCACGCAACAAGCTCCAACGATGTGAAGATCGGCAACACACAAAAGGCTCGTCCTCCCTCTCGCTTTTTCTCTTTTTTTTTCGGCTCTCGGGATGACAGACATTCACTTCTCTGCGCCCGGACATTCATTCGAAATATATATGCTAATGGGACGAGAAGACGAAAGAGAGGATGCGAATGATCGGGATGTTTCAACGAAACAGCGGGTCCCCGGGACGTTCGGTTTGACGGGTTATGGGAAAGAAAGAGTGTTGGAGTTTGTGTCTGGACTGAGAGTGTTTTTATGATCTCGGAAAGCAATTGGGCCGAGAGAGATCAGTGACAAACGGGGCAGGTGAAACAAGCAACGAGAAGCCGTGCGAGTGTAGATTGGATATGTTTACGAGTGATTTGATGGAGAAGAACATTCCGGGCTATTGTCCTTGACGGCTGCTCAAACATGCGAGATGTGCTCTAGCGGGGATAGTTCATACTGGGTTACGGTAGATGGTACATGGTTCCACGGAGTAAAGACTTGCATAGTGGTCAACTAGAAATGAGGTTATTGAAACTGAAAATATCAGAAAGAGAATTCTAGTATGTTAAGATGATACCAATCAAATTAAGCTCCAGACAAGAGAATGTTTGGAAGAATCGATATAGTGATGTAGGTAAGGTAAACCAAGTTTACCTATAACTTGAGTGTGATACAGTAATCCTTAGCTTCAGGAGCTGGAACACAACAGCAGCTACAGTATTCCCATTCAGTTGGGGGTGTCTAAATAGTGTGCGAGTGCATTCCCGAAACGGGTGTGCCCTGCATAGCCATCTCATCGTTCTTCGCAGTCAACATCCCCTCGAGCCACGCCCCGTTTTCTCAAAGTTCATCAATCGAATATTGTTTTTCTGCGAATACCCGGAGACAAAGTGTTCCGTGTCTGCTGAGAGACACGAATGAAAAGTCCAGAAACCCTCCGGGACGGGGGCAGCGGTTCCAAGTAGACGGCGTGTTTTCACCGTTTTCTGATCGGTTCGGGTGCACGGAAATGGACGGAACGGAGGGTTGTCAACAACGGAGGGAGAGACCAAAGCGGGCATGCAAAATAAGTCTGGAAGCCGAATGCTCATTCTTTGAGCACGGACAGGGTGGATCGGAGCTTCGGAGGACTAGGAAGATTTGATTGAAGTGATAGCTTCTGGAGGTTGAGAAATGATAAGATTGAAACTGGAACTGATCAAACAGGGAAACATAAAATCTTCAGTGCCCAATAAACTGCCTCACAAAATGACAGAAGAGGCATGGAAGGTGTTACTTTATCTCTAACTACTCTCTATATCAAATGGATTGATATGCAGGATGATTACAGTTTCAAGTTCTCAACTTTTGAATTTCACGAAAAAAAATCAAATCGAAACTTTGAATCACAGCGAACTCGGCTCGGCATGCATTCTCTCCCCTCATTTTCCTTTTTCCACTTGTTTCTCCGTCCTAAAAATCATCTCCTATCCCCTTCCCATCCGCATTCCCGACAAAGTGACAGTAATCTAATCAAGAGGTCCCTCGTATTCCCCAGGGTACGCTCACGAGTTCATTGCCAAATTGAAGACGAGTGCATCGAAATGAAGATGGTCGTTGGAACCTTCGGCACGTCATCAGGAGACGGATTCTAATGAGCAGGGCGCATTTATGATGAGTAAGATGGCAGCACAGCTAAATTGGCTGGATCCCCGGGGGTGATCATTGTTTAATTTCAAAACTTGAAGTGGAAGTTCCAGAATCAAAAGCTCAAATGATCGTAACCCACCTACACACTTCTCGTCTTGTACCTAGGGATGTTGTTGGTTTGGTTTTCAGTTCTCCACTATTCGAACTTTAGCTTCTACTACTTTTTGTTTTGCTCTCTGACTTTTTGATTCTGATCAGAAGGGAATCTATTTTGGAACCGATAGTGGACTATGATGCTCAGTTCAAGAACACAACTACAAAATATAGAATTTGGTGAATCGGAGGGAAAGGTTTTTGAGAAAATTGGAAGAGAAGAACGAGAAAAGAGAACATGAGGACTACCAGCACTTATCAGATACGGTGTACGTGATTGGACACTTATTGGAACTGAGATGGGATTAAAACAGACTTGAGAAGAGGCATTGCCTTCTTCTTCATTTTGCGCTCTTCAAAATCTTCTGAAACCGTAAGCGACACTTTCCCAATTTTTAAATTGTTAGCCAGCACTTTGGAAAAAGTTAACGTCAGTCCGGAGTCAGCCTTTGACTCATACAAATTCTATCCTATTTTTATCATATTTCTACTCTATGCAGCTCCCTACAGTATCCTAGAAGCTTCTCTGATTCTTAACATCTGACCTATTTGTCTCTTTCCCTAGAATTCGTCATTCACTTCCTCATTCGAGTCCACATTCGTCTGTCTGGAAGAGGAATGAATTCGTGCCCTCTTTGTTGTCCCCGTGCTCTCTGCAACGTCCCGTTCTTTTTTGCTCCGGAGACAACTTCACACTTGTGCTCTCTGAGCAGCAAAGAGCACTTCCGCGTGAAAATTCTCAGGAACACGAACGAAGAAAAAGAAGAAGAAGGAGAAGTCGGCGGCGGCGGCGTCATTGGGCATTCGGAATTGGCCAAAACAAAAGTGCTCCAGACGCGCATCCAGAAGAGCCCAGGACCAACAACAACAACATCAGCAGCGAGGGAGGAGAAGGGCCATTTTTGATCGCTTCTCTGAACAATTCTTGGAGAGAGAGTGACTGGGGAATGGTACGGAGAGGGGTCAAAGTTCCGTGTTTACTGCCAGAGTTCTCTTTTTTAGATGTTTTTTGCTCGGTTAGTTGAAGCAAATTGCTTCCTCATTCCAGTGCAGTCTGGAAAGAGAAAGAGAATGGACTGGAAAAGGGGAAAGTGGAGAAGAGAAGGGAACGGGTACGGTGAGGGATTTGAACTGAATCAGAGGATGGATCTAGGAATATAGTACCTGTGAGGCTAGACTGATGAGAATTGGATGAAACAAGCTAAGTTTCGAGAATGATTGGACAGTATAACTTTTAACTTGCTGATGGTTTCAATGTAAAAGGAGATAAAACGGAATTTCAGTAGCTACAATGATAACAAATTGAGAATAAGAAGTTGTCATGAAAAGAGAAATACAGTTCGATGCCATGAAAACAAAAGAAGTGATTATCAAATTCTTGAGCTATTGGTAAAATAGGAACAAGTTCAGTTGGAAAAAGAGAATGATTTGAAAATTGTTACGAACCTGTTAGCCAGAATGATATGCTTTGTTGATATGGAGTGAGCAAATTGGTGGTAGTGCCTGTAAATTAGGAACATTCGAATGATATGACAAGTTGAGATCTCAGTTCACACAATTTATAGAAAGTTCTCGGAACAGGAAAGATTAAGAAAAATCAAAGAATAAGAGCATTGAGCCAGTATAGTATGGGATGACAACTTTGAGAAAAATACGAATCGAACTGTCAAAACTACAGTATGTTCTCGAAAGTGAAAAGGTACAGTAGGCAGGACACAAACTAAACTCATTGCCTCGCCACGCACTCTTTTGACCTTCAAAATGCGCAAAATGAATGCAATTTTCAAAAAATGCAACACACATTCCTTGTACACACACATGTCTCAATTTATTCGGAGTGGGCGGGTTGTTTGTGTGTTTTTTGAGTGTTCAGTGTCCAAACAGGCTTTAGGTGAGGGGGGACTACTGTAGTGATCCGTTTAAGATCTTTTGATACTTGCTGACCAGTGTGACAATGGAGTTTCGCAGTGAACCTGCTGACCCCCATCCTTGATTCCCATGGTTCTTTTGAATCAAGGAGCGCTTACTTTTCACACATTGTGAGATGGATGTACGGGTGAACCGTTTGGACTTTTTTTGAATTGGGAAGGGGATGGAACGGAGAGAAAACGAGGAACAAAGTGAGGCAAGAGATGAGTGTTCCGGATTGTTTGCGGTGGGAAAAAAGGGCAGAGCAACGTTGCGAAACTTTACTTTTGAGGTGGAAAAGTACATCGGATTGATGAAAGTAGAAAGGTGAGATATGAACAGAACATGGAATAATGTGGAGCAACTTTGTGTTGGCTTGACACGATTGGGCTACTGTATTTTTCGTGGCGGGACCAAAAGTGGAAAAGTGTCAAAAATGTGAATTTGTGAACAGATGTCTTTGCAACTTTGCCGGAACCTCAATAAGCATAAGACTTTCTAAATTCAGATTGCTGGCCAAAGTTTTTTTTCTACCAGTGGTCACTAGCGCAGGACTAGCGCAACCTACTCTGTCCCAACTCATAACTCTTCCGTGAAACAGAATCTTTCATGTTTTCCCATTTTCCCAATTCGGGTAACAGTATGACCAGTCCAGTGACCAGCTACGGCCCAAACTTCAGTTACAGTGGAAAAAGATGAAGAAGGAAATACATGGATGATATAAAAATAACCTCGCCCCCGGGCCGAAAATAGATAATCACCCGCCTCTCTGCGTCTCTTCGTCCCACGTGCTCTCTCTTCTTGTTTCACGTGAAACCGTCGAATTCGGGCAATCTTCAAAAGTTGTCTATGGCAGTGATCAGTGGAACAATGTGCGAGAGAGTGTGTCCGATGGAGAGACGCAGTGACAGTCACGATCACGTCACGTACCCCGACACAAGTTGGAAACTGGTCGAGTACACTCCGATGACGTTCGGAGAACAGTTGAGAACAAGATGCAGATTGTTCGATCACTGATTTTTTGTGATGATCTTATGATTTGTCTCACTCTCTCCACTCCAACACCGGGGGCGCCCCCACGGGTAAATAACTCGCGGAGGCTACAACTAACGGCGATGGGAATACTGTTTCAGATGAGATTCGAAGTTCGGGGAGTGGGGTCATACACATTGTGATGCTGATAACATGATTAAGACATTAATCAAAAGCATATGGAAAGAGTCTAGTACTTCTAACTTGAACTCGGAATGTTAAATAAGGTCATGAAACAGTAAACTTGATAGATTTCTATTTCAGAACTGTCAAAAATGCTCAAACTGTGGGATTTTCCAAGAGTTTTCAGTTGATTGAGCTTGAACCCGAATTGTTCAATGGAGCACACTTGCTCTTCACATTACAACAACAGTAATCCAGATTCCGGAGTGTGCGAGCTTCTACTGTTTCACGTACACTATTCGGACCGAGAAACGAAACAAAATGCAATCTTTCTCCTGATTCCCAACGAATACAAAAAGTGTACCCTACAAAGAACGACTCCAAAGTCTTCTGAATCAGCTGTCACGTCGTCTCGAAAAGTTTAGATGACGTCCGAAAGTGTTTGTATTTGTTCAGGTGCTCCCACAGTTTTGGGAAGTTTTGAATGGTAGGGGAGGAATAATGCATAAAGAGCAATAGACCAGGTGCAACGAATAAGTAGCTGGTCGGATTACGGTATTCAGCAACGATTTCTGAAGGTCAGAATGAACGAGCAAAGCACAGACAAACATAAACGGGGCGGAGGAAGGAAGAATACACCGGAAACTGGCCCCCGCGCCTTTTATAGACATGAACAGAAGTGGAATTGGAAACGAAAAGAAGCCGTCGGAGAAGGCGTCGGGCAAGGAGGAGGGGGGAAGAGACCAAACAATGCAGTGACTTTTTGATCGAGGAATAATTGATCTGCAGATGCAGAAGAAGTGTGAAGGATGTGATAAGTGGTGAGGAAGAGAAGATTGTCGTGATAGAAAAGAGAGCTGTGGAATATCAGAATGGCTTTTCACAACACGAGTTGCAAACTGTCGTGTGCTTGAAAAAAAGTTCAAATTAGAAATATTGATGATATTCGAGCTGCTGTTCAAACAATAAAGTTGATGGAAACCCGGAGGTTCTGTCGCCATGTCGCGAAGTGGTGGGTCCCGCCACGAAATTCGAAGCGTTGCAAGCAAAACATTCGAAGTAGCAAACTTGCAGACTTGAAATCGTGGCGGGACCAACCGCTTGTAAAGTTCAAACAGTCATCTCTGAATCGACCGCTACAGTAGCCGTGTCCATTCCGAACCTTTCAAAAATCATCCGATTAGATCTCATCGGACTGGACTTCAGCACCAGATTCCGAACTTTGGGTTCGGAAGAAGCTATCTAGATTGTTTCAACGAAGGGAACCGGGTGCTTCTTTCACGGAAAAGATGTTGAGGATTTGGGGAAAAGGTGGGATGAAGCAGGAGATGAGAACAATTTGATCTGAGAAATGATTGGGAGGAATGCTTTCTGAGAAATAGGCCGGCTTTGGAAGGATGTTAGATACAGTAAACTGGTTGACACAAAATGGAGCTTTGTGTCAGTTCCCATCATTTATTTCAAACACAGTTTTGTACTCGATATATGAATGTTTTGTCGGCGTGTCTGCGTCTCTTCGGGCACATGTGCAACCGGCGGATAGGGCCAGATCAAGAACAAAATATACATTCATCTGGGACCGTGTGTGCTTGACTTGTCGGAGAGGCAAAGGCCTGATCAAATAGCTTTTTGGTATGATGATCAATTGATGTTGATGTACACTTTTGGGGGGGGGCTGGAGGAAGCTGAGTCATGGGAAATGGAGTAATGGAACAGGGACATGAATGGGAGGAAGGGGGGATTTCCAGATTAACAGAGAGGTTCTGATTCGCGTGGTCTCTGACGTATTCTTTGGAGTCACAACGATTAGTCTGCCGATCAAGAGTGCACACAAATCGGATGTTTGTGTTTCAAGCAGTCTAGGTTAGATGAACGCGTTTCAAAATGACAATTCTCAGTTTACATCCGAGTCTTTTTGATAAAAACAGAAATGAGAAGGCAACTTGAAGAAGTGAAAATCAAGAAACTGTTGTGGTGGAACAAAGTTTTGCAATGAACAATTTTACCGTTTCTCAAATTGCATAATTTCAGGGAAAGATAAAAACGAGCAATGAATTGAGACAATGGTATTTATCAAACCGACCTGTGTGACTTGTGCCAAAACCGCAGAAATTACCCAAGTGATTAGGGAAATTGTTCCGTTTTCTTGAAATTAGAAGTACAAACATTCGTTTCAAAATACTGTAGCTCTGGCTTATGCACCCTCATCACAACACACAAAAACGAATCTGTTCACGAATTTCCCCATAGCTACAAGACAAAATCCTCAAAAACAGAAGAGTCTTTGACCTTTTTTCTCTTCGTTGTAGACACCGAATCGAAATGGTCAAATACAAATTGGGAAGGGATTCGGTCGAAAATCGGCGAGTGTCTTGACAATGTCTCTCGTTTCATCGGAGCAAGCATGATGTGAAACGGTAAACACGGTGGCATGTATACAAGTACATAAAGAAAAGGCCGTAAAAGTTCAGAAATCGGAATATGTTTGTGTGTTTTGGAAAAGTGATCGAGAACTTGGGTTGCGCTTCGGGAAGATGAGGTCAGTAGATGAGGTGCGGGGAGATGAGGAAGTTCAGCATCAGAAGACAACGGTTCAGATTATGGGGAGACTCTGAATTCAGAAGTCTAGATTCGGGATCACGACGATAAGGAGGATACAGAAGTGGAGACAAGATCTGAAGGCTACCTTCTACCGAAAGAAAATCTTCCGTTTCTAGAATATTCTGACAATATCGCGAGATCGATCGGTCAGTCCAATTCCCGGTTTTCTTCGTTTTTCATAAAAGATTAGCGACGGTTGTCTGTCCTTCCCATACCAAACAGTACATTTCTCGAAATTCGGCTGGTGATCGAGATCTATGCAAGCTGGGCAACAAGAGACCGCTACAGCATACATTTTGGTACACACAACAATGTATTTCAGGCAGGACATTGGGGGGACTATCGGGGGAATGTACTTGGCCACTTCCGGGGGAAATGGGAAAAAACAGGAGAGGGTTGCTCGAGTTCCGGTTGGGGAAGGGAACTGGTGATAGGGGGAATGATAAAGGTCAAATGAGCAGGGATATGTGTCAGAGCAAAGAGTTTACAGTAGAATATATCTGTTCAGTAATAGCAAAATTCATAGTCTTCCTGAAACCGCGATGTTCAAATTCCTAAACAAGGTCTAGAGGAAATTCGAATTTCCAGGAAGTGCAAGTCACAAAAGCAAAGTCAGAGATTCAGATGGAAACTTTATGTAAATTGTTGGAAACAGTAAGAATCAGTGAACTATTTCAAATTTTAAAAAAGTTAGAGAAGCTAGATGTTTCAAGATGCTCTTACGACTTCAGGAAATGTAGTGGTTTATTCATTTTGCACGGTGGGAAGTTCCAGATCAGTTAATTCGAACAGCAGGTTAAGTGAATGGAATTAACTCAACTTCCGATTTCAAAGCGATAAATTTTTCGAGTTGAACAGAGTTGATTACTTTGAAACTGATAGCGAGGTGAACAGTTGAGTATGGAAACATGAGGTTCAAAATCGGAAACACCATCGTTCAACATAGTACACTCATCAGATGTCTTTGTACTTTTGCAGCTTCTGGAACAGCAAGTCACAACGTCCTTTGGGTAACAAGGTGGGCCAAAGTTCGAAATGCTGCTCTGTGTTTTGTGTCTGCGACAACACACATGTTGCAGTCTCGTCCGGGACAAACAAAACACGTAAATACTTTCGGTTTTCCCTCTCGCCGGCCCTCTCCTCTGTTTGCACTGTTGTAGGCGTGTGCGCATGCTCAATTCACGAATGAAAAGGAACCGAAAAAAGAGGAACGACGAGTCGGAGAAATGGAAACATTCGAGAGGCACAGAGAGCATCTTTTCGTTCCGATTGGCCGCGTGTCTCTTGTTTGTTCGCTGCACTTTTATGCTAACCGATTACGGTAGACGTTCTTTCGTGTCGAGACCCATGTGGTTCGCAACAAAGATGATGAAAAAACGGGGTGTTTCCATTCCATTGTTTGTCGACTCTTTTCGCGCACAATAGGTGATTTTTGCAACTTTTTTTACGTTTTTTACCCTCAGCAGACACGACGGAAGAGGGAACGAGAGGGATTAGAAGGGCCGGGAAGAGGAGAAGCTCTCGGGCTACGCTCTAGTTTTTATGAGAGGCGAGGGACAAAAGTGGGGAGAGGGGAGTACTGTACTGATGGGAAATTAGGATATTGATTGGTTCCTTCGAAAACAGACGATCATAAACTCATTAGCTTGATCAGAATTGCAATCAGGTCATGGAATCTTGGCGGTTCTGAACAAATAAGATGTTGAATACAAGCATCCATAACCCGTTTCTTGCACAATGAATCTTCAGCAGACTTCCCTCTTGAAGTCCTGCGACGTCTTCTGAATGCTCATGCAGTTCGGCTTCTCCTTTCACCATCTTTTCAGCTCTACCTGCTCATCCGCACTTTCCGTGCCTTCTCCCAGAGCACATTCGTACTTTCTAGGCTACGAACATGAAACCAAACAAATGTTTTCCCATCGGGCGGCAAATTCGAACAATGCGCCAAACTGTTCGCCGGTATCGTCTGATCCACCACTCAAAACTTGGCACAAAAGCACCAAGACACAGGGCTATTTCGATCACGTGGCGGAGGAATGCAACACAATACGCGACGAATACGGTAGAGATTTCCGGTTCCACTTGAGAAACCGCTGTTCATGATGAGAAGAATTTGGGGAGAAATGAATGAGAGTGACTAAGCGGCACGGTTTTTGATCAAATAATTGAGAGGGAGATGAGGGGGAGGATGGGGGGATTTCATAGCTGATAGTAAGAATGGTTTGGGACATGTGCTGGAAATGGAACAATTAAAGATCCAGAATGCGTCAGGGAAGCTGTACAGGTAAGACATTCGAGTCATTTACGAGAAATAAGGAATACCCCAGAAGTAGAGACTGATGATCTACTGGAAGAAAAGCTTACTGTGAAACAGAAAATCAGTATTGAATTGGAGCAAACAAGTCGTTTCAAATCTCTCAAATCTATGATTCTATCTACTTCGTTATTCGAATACGTGTCACTTTTTCCTTACTAACATCATAATCAAATGCAAGCTTTCACTGATAATCCAATTGACTAGACTTGAAGTAATCCGAAGCATTCCTACCGGAATCGTTTGAATGTGAGTTCTTTGAAACTGTGATTTGGTCTAGCATGACAACCAGAGTTACAACAGATGTTATCGGTAATCGTGATGATTTAATTTCAGCTGCCGGGATACGTTGAATCATCGAAGCACCGTGAAGTCACGAGAATCGCTTATAGGATTCAAAAGGGACTAGGATTCGAGATGTGGAGCTGATCTCTCGAGGAGGAAGCGATGTGGTCTGGTGAACTCTAAGATCAGTGCAAAAAGTTATGATGCAATGGGTAAAGTGCGAGAAATAAACAAAACGAGAGCAACACACAAAACATACAGTACCCCTCCCTCTCTCGAAGGAAGTCAACACTGACCCGTTCTCTTCCGAACGTTTTCGATCTCTCGTCTAGACGTCTGCGTCTCTCGCTCTCTCTTCTCTCGAGGAAGTTCAATGGGACTCAAGCACTTTTTGCAGGAAAGGTGAGAGCAAGAGTTCGGGGGCAGGCAAAAAGTGAACGGCCGCACGAGTTGTTTTGTCCATTTGAACTCTGGTGCTGCTCGCGAAAACGAAATCTTTAAAGGTTCTGAAGACGGTGTGACTTGTGGTGATAAGGGAACACGGGCAAACAAGATCACCGGGATCGGAAAGAAATGTTCGGGATCTTCTGTCAGAGAAGCTGCTCATCGGAAAGGTTCAGACGATCAGAAGACTGCTTTCCAGACTCGTTTTGCTTTTCAAAAGTCATTCACGAAACGGCAAAATATCAAAACTCAACGAGCACATTCTCACATATCACTTCTTTTCCGAACCAGCAACTCAATTGCTTCGGAACCTGATCTAGTGCCGAATGATCAGACGAACGAAAAGTTCAGAACACGAAGAAGAAAAAAGATCAGGCGAATCAGAGAACAGAGAAGTTCAGGTAGAGCAGACTAAACATTGTTGTGATGATAATCGAGGAAATGAGAAGAGAAATTGAACACAGACATCAGGAACAAAATGAATCAGATAAATAGGTTACAGAGGGAACTCAACGAACTGAGCAGACTACGAACTGTGCTCTCTCTCGGCCGGCCATCACACAATTATGCGCGAATGCATACAGATTTGAAGACGAAGAAGAAGCGGGAAGAGTTTGCAAACAATACTCTAGTAAATAAACAGAGACATGCTCGACGGCGGGGAGCAAGTGAGCAAGAGATGGAACTGTGGGTGATATCAAGTGTGAGAACTGTCTTTTGGATAAGGAAACGGAACGGGAGTATGAACATGTGATCCCTTCCCGTTCAAGTTGTCAAACCGATCCCAATGGATCATCAATTGATCATGTTTGTTTCCTCCTTTCCCTCCCTCCTTCTTCCACCACGATCTCAGTTCACTCATAAATAAAAAAAATCAACGGGATCAAAATCGGAAACGAGCAGAAAAATGAGAGAGAGTGCGGGTAAACAACACCAATTTACAGTCCTGTTTGTTCCCGTTTTTCGCGATTTTTGATTCGAATGGAAGATGCATGGGGTGGGAGAAAAAGAGAAACACGCAGAGCTGCTTGGTTTTTTGACGTGACCGGGGGATAGTCGTGGAAGAGTCGTGGAAGGTACAAGGAACTGGGAAAAGTCGGAAGAGAAAGGATCTAGAATTATGAAGAACAAGTTTTACGTTGAAGTTGTCTTATGCATACTGCTAGCACATTTTACAAGTGAGTTTAGAACTAGGACACGTACCGGACTGTAACACGAAACTGAACACGAACCTTCCAGTCCCAATCACTTCGGAGTTCCGTCTGGCCCAAATGGAACGAGCCCTGTCCGCCTGCCAAGTGGTCCCTGACAACGAGTCGGCCATCGCCTTCCCAGTGGCTCTGCGAGCAATGCCCAACCAAATGTGCAACCTGAACGAGAGACGGACGAGTTGTGTGTTCGAAGCGAAGCATCCGCAGCCGGAAGGATCCGAGAAGTCCGAGTGGGAGGCCAGGGATGATGGGTACATTGAGCAGAATGGATGTGCGCAGTGTCCGATGGTAAGGCGCTTTCCATCGGATCCGAACATTTGTTTTTTCAGCACCTCGACTCCATGTGCACCATGATCCAAAACCCTTCCGTTGAAAATGGACCAGAAGAAGTGAAGACTACCTGCTGCTGCAAATCTCCCAATTGTCTGAACTCGATACACAAGGACTCGGAAATCGGTTGGAAAGGAAGGAGTAAGGTCGTATGCAGATTCTCCAGAAACCTAAACCTTCTTTAGACTTCGGAAGATGTGCCATCGGAAACTACGACAGCTCCAGAAGAGAACGATGGAAAGACGGCGCCACGTGCAACACTCGATCCCAGGATACCATTTGTCACATGGCCGTTCAGATGTCGAAATACACTGACGTCAGAAGCGGAAGAAACAGGAGTCGGTTGCTGCTGGATCTGGGATGTGGGTGTCCGTTCAAGTACTCCTCGAATCAAGCACAAGCCTCAATCCATCGTGACTACATTTACTACTGTTGCCGTGGAAGGAACTGCAACCGGGAGACCTACCGTATGATCGGATTCGAGTGGATTCAGAACACGATTCTCCAGCAGGAAGAGACCGAGTTCTTCGCCAGACTCAACTACGAAAAGGACAAATTCCGGTTTCAGTCGTACGTCGGAAATGCCAGATACGCGTATCCGAAGTCGGTGTTCGATTCGTTCCGTGCCTACTGGACATTCTTTTGTTTCGCAATCGTCACTTTCGGGTTGATATTCTGCAATCCGAAGAGAATTGATGAGCTGCCGGCGATGAAGATTCCAGAAGAGGTGAGTATTGGGGTTCAGGATAAAAACGATGGGGTGTTTCAGAAAAAGCCGAGGAAGAACGACGACCCACTGATCTTCGGAGAACTTTGATTGTTATTGTGAATAAAGATCAGAAAGTATAGATGTGATTCTCTGTCTTTTCTACTTTTGCAGTCTCGCAACAGCTATTTCTAAGCGATTGTGGGTTTCTCAAACTTCATAGCGACTTTTTGAAACAAATCAGATGCAATTTCTTTATTCCGAGTATCAAACAGCTATAAAATCCTTATCAATAACTTAATCACTGCTCTCCTCAATCATCGTGCTATTTCCTTCCGTTGTCCAGCTCATCGTCGAGTTCGTCGCCTCTTCCACTTCCTCCAAACTCGCCCACATCTCCTCTCCCATTCCCGATACCCTTGCATCATCCTGAATCGCCCTCACAGCCACTTTCACCTGCATCAGACACGTCGGAATGTGGTCCATCAAGAATTCTGATGCTCCGACGAGACAGCTGATGAGCTCCTCCCGACAGTCCGTGTACTCTTGGTTGTATCTTTCGCTGGGACGCATTCGGAGATAGCACACTTGATGGTTGTAGGCACAGGTTGTCAGGGGCTCTAAAAATAGGGAATCGGGGTCAGAATCTGGACCAGGAGCACTGACTTCTGAATCCGGGGCAGTGATTGTAGAGAAGTTTGTACTCGTGTTTGGCCGTTTGGTTCAGTGCCGGATGGTATGCACGAAGAGACATTCGGTCGGGTTTCGGGGCTGAAAACAGGGATTCAGGAGATGTCAGGCAAAGGATAACTCGCATTCATAACTGTCTTGTCCCAAGTTCCTGACAAGTGCGCAAGCACCAGTGGCAGCTTCGCTGAGGCACGTGATGGGGAGACCTGGTTGGGACATGGCCACCTGAACAGAAGATTGCCTGTCTGATTTCACGGAATTCTCACATCCAGGCAGTTGCAGAAATGATTGTCACACCTCTCCCGACCCTTCTGATTGTCGTAGCAACTGTCGTGAATCGCGCAGCACATGTTGAACTCGGCTGGAAGTCAGAAACCTCTAGAACCGTCGAACTGTCAGAACCCACGAGTCTTCTCATCGCAAGTTTCCGTCATCGCAGATTGTGATGCTCTCTCGGTAAAATAGCCCGATCCACAGACCCACTGATCTCTGTTGACTATCGAAATTCCATTGCTGAACGGGAAGGTGTTTGGAGAAGTTGCTGGTAAAACTCACAATGGAATCATGTGTTGAATGGCCTGACGTCGAGCTGGAGCTGATAAGGAAGTTGGGATGATGATTAAGAAGAAGAGCAGCAGCATTCTGGTGACTGATACTCGGTCGACTTTTCAGGAACTGATAGGGACTGATAAAGGGGGCAGAGTGGGAAGTTGATGACGTGGAAGAGGGTCACGTTGAAAATGAAAGAATTTTCAGCCGGGCGTCGGAAACTTGACTCGAAGACGCAGTGCCGAGGGAACTTCTGGTTCAACCTATTGCCAGTCCTGTGTTCAGCTTCTATCCCCCGCATTTTCCTTTTCGAAAAGTTGTCTCAAAAAAAAATAAATAAATAAAAATACACTTTATTACCGGAAGAAGAAAGTTTGTTGATTCTTATCAATTTTGGATAAGGAAAGTAAAGCAAAGCCACAATCAGTGAGGTTATCAGATATCAGTTCATATCATTCAGACATTACTTGTCCAACGAGAACTCGTTGATCCTAACCTTCTGCTCGATTCCGTAACGGAAGATACACTGGCCACGTGTCTCGTAGATGGCGGACTAAAAAAGGAAAAGCTATTTCAAATGGAATCACTCGACACTTACAGGTCCATCGAATCGGAATCCCTTGGCATTGAAATCGGGCATTCCTCTGATGATATCGCAGATGTTTCCCTCCAGAATCGTCACCAAACTGTTGTTTTCCTTGAGATTCGTTACTGAAAACACTTTCGTTTTGTTTTTGTTGCCCAACCCCCATGTCGTGTCAAACTGTGAATGTCCTCGACCGCTTATTAGCGTGACTAGGCGTGTGGTAAGTGTGAGTCAAGGACTCTCAAGAATTTGCATGAAAAAGGAGAGAGAAGGCCACTCACTTGTCACCAGAACTTTGCCACTCAAACGGTTCTCGATGCGGAATTCGCGGGTGACCTGCAAAATGAAAATGATTATGTGTGGATGAACGTGTTATTTGGGCAGAAGCTTTTCGTGGCAAGACCAATTAGTCTTGTGAAATCCAACTCACCACATCCTCAATAATGACCAACTCCGCAACAGTCTCTGCAGCCGGCGGCACCTTCACACAACTGTCCACTCCCCACGTCAACTCCTCCTCCGAAGTGTTCTCTCCAATGTGATTCAGCATCACTTCCGTTGTGAACCCGGCATTTGCCTCGACCACTTCGCACGGAGTCTTCAGCTTCAGAGACACCTCGGCTCCGCGGCACACTCCCTTTTCGATGATGACCGTGGAGGAACTGCGCGTGGCTCTTTCGGTTTTGAACGAGTATTCCTGCTCGCGTTGGGTTGTGTTGGTAAAGGTTGTCTTGAAGATGACTTTCTCGTCTTGTTTCTGAAACATGACAAGTCTTATGGAGTTCAAAACCCAAATGAACCCACCGAGTCGACGACATTCGGCTTGGCTCCCAGAATCGTATACGTCGGCTCCGAGCACTCTTGGAACAGCTTCGTCCAGTTGATGTTGTACTGCAAAAGATCCCTTTCTTCAAAACATCATCCCGGGCGGCACCGAGGTGTCAAAGGGCAAGAGTGTACCAACACGCGGCGAGCTTTGATTTACGAGTTACACACCGCTGACACCTGATGATCTCCCAGATCTACACAGAGGTGAGAGGATGTAAATCAAAAGCTACTGCTTCAAGTCTAGGCTCCCAAACCGAAGCGAATCCCTCTTCGCAACATGTCTCATACACATGCTCAATCTCAAAGTCAATGAATCAGAAACGCATGGAGAAGCTCATCGTATTCAAATAAATGAAACCATCTGGCGTGTCCCCTGGGTGATTTTTGTCATGCCTCCCCTCCGATTCTTTGAGCATCGCCGCTTCGTTTCAATTCATTATTCCCGTCCTTCCCCCTCCGTCCAATCTCGCGGATTAAACACATGGGACCCTAACTAGTGCGCTTTTCATTTGCGGAACCTATCAATTTTCATGCTCAATTTCCGTTTGAAGGTGCCAATTTCCGTAATTAGATCGGAACGGAGCAGCGAGATGCTCATTGCGAACGCTTTCCAAACTAAATACTCACCGACAGATACTTCTTCTTGATTTTTCCTTCCGCTTTGGTTTTTGTGACATCGAAGACTTGCTTGGCCCACTTCAGAACGACGTCTTCCAAATCGACAAGGTCCGAAGGCGTGTCCTGAAAGAAAGCGTTTTGAACAGATCTGTTCCTCGAGGAAGTTCCTGATTTCAGGTAAGGTTCTGATAAGTTCTAGGTCAAAATCTTTTTTGAAACCTGAGTTCAGATGGTTTTGACTCGATGGTATGAGAGTTTTTGATAGTTTCAAGTGAATTCAGTTCAGGGAATGTACTTTACACTTTCCAACAACTACTCCATCTTCATTCAACTTCGATTATCTCTAACCAACTCACATTTCCTTTGACGAAACTCTGTGGCTCATTCGCCCTGTTCGACTTGAGCATCTTCTCTTGTTCTGGACTGAACGCTGGCGCTTTTTGAGGCGATAGACAACCTGGAAAACTGATTGTTTCTAACGTGTTTGGCTTCTCTCGGTGTTATGAAACTGTTGCGCCCTTTTTTCGAATCAATATCTCTCTTCCCACTCTCTCTTCTCTCTTTTTCACCCCCTCGGCACAACAGATGCGAGACGCTTCGCCCCGTCGTCTCAACTACCGTAGTCCGATGCTCTGCTTCTCTCATGTCTCTTTATGGCTCTCTATTTCTCGAAGGAAAACGTGGAAATTCTAGAATAGGAAAAGAGGAACGTGAGAGAACTTGCCAAGGAATTCAGAATAATTAGACGGATTCGGGGGGAGAGAGGCGAATTTTCGGAAAGGTGAAGGCTACAATTAGACGGAAAAGGTAGGGGAAAAGAGAAAGTTTTGGAGGAAATGCAAAGAGAAAATTGAGGGTGGATTTTTACTTGGTCACTGTTCAGTCAGCCTAAAATATGAGAAGAGAGTGATAGACGGAAGCTGATAACAAAGGCGCTAGCAATGTCAGACAAGTTTTATAGCAATTGAACTAATGATAATGAGGAAGCTGATGAGCAATTGATAAGAAAGATTAGCTACAGGAAATGAGCACTGGACTATTCCGCCAAAACATTGCGAAACGTGGAGCTGGGGAAGACAAGGAAAAGAGAGGAGACGCAGAGAAAGAGAAGCTTGGCGCGGTGCCAAGAATCGATTCTTTCAGAAAGAAAAGCGACCGGGAATAAAAGGAGGAGAAGCTGAACTTTGAAATTGGAATTCGTCCAGAATAGTTCACAAATAGCATAAACTATCCAGGCACCGTATACCAAATGGTCAAACTCGAAACCCTTTTTGATTGAATTCGCCGTGAATGTAAAGTTGACAAGTTTTTGAGTCAAGAGTTTCGTTTCGGTTCTCTTTTTGTTTATAAATCAGATTACTGTACTAGAGACGAAGAGACGCAGGTGATTTGGTACGGTTGCTTTGAAGCGAACAAACGAAATGTAAGCTGGGGAGAGAGAAGAGGAAGAGAGAAAGAGAGAATATTCACAGGACATTGAGGTTTTGTAATGTTTTTTTGAATGGTTTGTTGCGAAAAGAACGAGATGATTCATAGGAGAGCTGGATATCGAAAGGAAAGAGTGTAGAGAAGTGAGAGACGCAGAGCTGGGAACTGGAAGTTTCAGAAAGAAGCCGAGAGATTTCCTAACAGACACTCAGCCAGAGAAGCAGAGCACCAGACACTTTCACAGTTTCATTCAATTTCAAAAATAGTTTCCAAAAACCAAAATATGGGAAACCACGAATTTCGTATTTTTGTCATTCAAAGTCTCAATTTAAAAGACATCAAATTTCATAACACCCGCCCCCTTTCTGCAAGACAAAAAACCGTTCGAATGACTAACCGAACATCTTTTTGCTTCGAAAAGCCGACGATCCTGTGTTGAAAAACCGGGCGACAAACAGGAGAAGGGGGTTTCTGTTGCGAAAGACGAAAGCGCCGACTCCGCCCCGTCACTGGCAGCCAATCGCAAGGCACGGACTCCCCGCTCCCTTTCTCTCGTGCCATTCGTAATTTCCTCTCTCTCGCTGGGTGCCTAGTTCGAGAATTGTTATTTTTGTGTATAGAAATGGAGGGATTAATTAGGAAATCCGCTAGTATAATCACCAGGGAATCAGTTGAGTAGAAGCTCTGATAATAATAATAAACGGAGTATTTGGTGAAGCTGTTGTGAGGAGTGTCGGTTTGTTTCTTCTGGAATCTTGCTGTAACGGTTGAAGTTTCAGAGTAGCAGTTGAGTGCTGCCGGAATAATTGTCATGTTTTGAACAATTTTACTTCCTTTTCACAGTGTCGTTGTCATCTAAAATTGAGGTTTTGAACTTGAAAGTACCATCTGAAACATTAGCAGTTTGATGCTAAGAAAATATAGTTTTTCCATAGATAAACTGTTCCATATTTTCCTTATTTCTGTTCCTAGAACTGCTTTTTTGTTTCTCACGACTTCTTCTCCGAATTCTGTCAATGAACCACACAAAATTGTCCGCTCCCATCAGAACTCCTTCCTCGCTAGTCAGAATGCCCGTGTTCCCGTGTTCTATTTGCTCTTCCATTTTTTGGGTGTCCCACTTTTTCTTCTTCCAGAGTGTAAAATCGCAGATTGATGATTCAATTCCCATTGCATTACCCCTCAACACACCATTGCTTCCATTCGTTACACCCTAAATTTATGAGTCAGAACCGAAGCGGAAAAGAGAAAAAAACAAGTGGTGTCCTGGTATTGGGGGGCATAAGAATATTCTAGAATCGTTCGGGTCTCACCACGAACAACTTCAAAATTGTGTATGTGTGTCTCTTCGTGTTTGCCCACCTTTTGCATGGTCCCATTCTTCGTCTGCCGCACCTTCCATACCTTTTCCTTCCATTTTCCCAATTGTGCAAACACATCGGCTTCCCGCTCCTGCCCAAAAGCGTAATAGAACGCAGCGTGTGAAGTAATACATTCAGAGCCCCCTCTCCAATGAATGTGTCCTTTCCATGTGTGTCAACCAACCTGTCAGCTCTGTGTGTGTGCTCATAAATCTGCTCTCCCGAGCTCAGTCCGCGTTGAAATTGAGCCAATTATATAACATTTATAAGCTTTTGGGGAAAAGGAGGGAAAAGCTCTCGTGGGAGGTGATCAACAAATTAGAGACAATTAGAGGAAAGAGACCGGAAGAGGAGGGATACGTCGATTAGCGGATTATGAGAAACGGCCGGCAGAGGGGATTTGCAAGAGAACGGATGATGAGCAGGTTTCAAGGTGAATTCAGGGCAAATGGGGGGATGAATTAAGGGGTTTGAATTTGCGGTTCAGGGGTTTTACGGTGGCGGCAAAAGTAGCAGTTGTCTTCAGGTTAGAAGTTGACTTTTCTATTTAGGTGTCGGTGTCCTTTCCAATTCAATGAAGCAATTTTTATGTCCAACTCATTCTGTTTTGCAAAAGTGCTGTGGGGCAAGGACGAAGAAGTCAGGTTTCAAGAGTAACGGGTCAACCAACGAGAACAAAATAGTTGGACAGCGATCTTCAATTGCTCTGTCCCCTCTTTTTTCGTGAAAACGAGACCTTCATGAACCTGAGAAACTGAAACTACATAAATTCTCGATGCGCGAACCCATCCACCAGGTGTCATCCCTCGAACCAGTCTTCTGTCACCAACATCTCCCGCACGTGTTCCCCGTCACCACCTCGTCAATCAGCTGCTCCCCCTCCACAACCTGATACCCACAATCTCATTATTCATAGTCCATCTGATGACGGACAACTTGTGTCCATTCTGTCATTAAACTGGCCGGGGGAGAAGCTCATCATTGCACGCAATCGTCCCGAGGGTTGGTTTGGAAACAATTGAAAAAGACCGACGAACGGAATGAAATTTGCATTTATTCAGTAGGCACGACGCCATATGGAACAGATTGCGAAACGGTTTTGGGGTTGAATTTGCGAATACTTTATTCAAAGATGAACATTCTCCAATCCACTCGACAAAATGTTCAATCGGCTGATATTCTCCATACGCGTTCCATCTTCTCGACATGTCGGACACTCTATCTTCTCAACGAACCATTGCGAAATGCACTGAAAGTTCAAGACGTTTTCATTGAAATCTCTCTGTAACTTACATGGCCGTGATATCTTCTCTTACACGTGGTACACTTTGGCAACATCTGGAACTCCCTGTCCGATTCCTGCATCTCCGATTGGCAAATCAGACAAGTTCTGTCATCCAGATCCCTCTTGTTCCCTTCTTTCAAAGTCGTCAGTTCCAGGAGAATTCGTTCCTTCTCCTCTTCAACGGCATTCAGTCTCGAAGTCAAATTCTTCACAGAAACTTCGAATAGTCTCTCTTTTTGAGCCATTCTGAAGCAAGAAGTTCTCATCAACTACAGTAGCCCCCTCTCACTTGTTTATTTTCATCTCATCTTCGTCTTTCTTCTGTTTCAAAAACTCTATATAATCACAATTCGATTTGAGTTTATCGTGCAAGTCATCGATAACATGAGCCAATGACGAACTGAAAATCAGAAGAAACTGGAGAATCCGCCTGCTTCCCACTCACTCATGAACTCTTTTTTGCAGCTCCCCATTCAAATATTTTACGTGTTCATTCGCTTGTTTCAATGAATCCTCCAAATACTTTACTTCTTTCTTATTATCTTCTAGAATCTTTCCCTTCTCCTCTTCGAATCTGAAACCCCTTTCCGTTGTCTTATCACTCAATATCGTCTCTCACCGTCTCTGTGCATCCACCCCTCTCCGTTTCTCCTCTTCGACAGTATTTCTCCACCTGAACCCATCTCTATCTTCAACAGTCCATTGCTTAGACTCACTTCTCAATCAAGCCCATATTTTGGAAATGTTTGTTTTCCAATTCTTTTTTCTCTCTCTTCAAGTTCCCATTCTGCTTTCGAAGATCCGAAATCACTTTCACGTTTGCCAGTCTGTCAGCGTTCAACAAACGTGCGGTTGCCTGGCTTCTGAATCGGCTTTCGTTGCGAGACCCAACACTCCACCTCACCTCTCCAACTCCTCGTTGTTAGCTCTCCCGGCATTCTGAACCAGTGCCAACTGCTCAGATTGTCTTCTGACTTTAAGCAACAATTCGTTGTTTTGTTTCCTTAACTCGTCATTCTGATTCTTCGCGAGTTCATAATAATGAAGAACTCTGAATTAATAACTGTCTTGCGAAAAAAACAGTGATCATGGCGAGACCCAAGTGCCGGAATATTCGGAAACTTTCAAAGGAAACTCACTGTTCTTCAGGTGTCATCTCGTTGGATTTTGAAGAAAAAGGAAGAGAAATTGTAGAATCACTCAATTTTAGAATGAGAAAGTGATGACTCTTTCAGAGTTATCAGTCGATGCCGAGAAGGAATTCCTTATCAGAACTCCATTCACGAAACTCGCAAACACTTTTATGAGGTGTTTGCAAAGTCAGTCAGCGGAAAGAAACGGACAGTCTAAAGCTCAATTCGCGAGAAAAATGGAGAACAGGAAGGGTTCGTGGGCTCATAAACTTTTATACTTAACAAAGAAGAAGAAAATACCATTAGTTAATTATCAACGATGGGAGAATGAATGAACCTCACAGAAAAGCACGCAATATAGTCAGTTGACACGTGCTGGAAAGAGGAAGTACCCGTGGTACACGAGGATGAGAACGGGGGACTGTGAGGGGCAACTAGAGACAATTGTTGTTAGAATGACATAAATGGGGCAACTTTCAGCATAGCACAATGGGAACGAGCAATCAATTGATTTGATATGAAATATGAATTGTTAGAATTAACATTTTGATCTACAGAGGAAACAAATGGGGGAACTAGAGTTTTTCAAGGTGCTCATCGTTGTCAGAAGCTTCGGAATCGACCGATTCTTCATCGGAAGTCGAGCTGTCGGTGGATGGGGCAGAGGACGTGGCATCGCTGTCGGAAGAAGTTATCGATTGAGTGTCTGCGTATTCATCCGTTTCGTCATCTCTTCCTTCAGATGACACCGTCGCCGCGGCCACAGACTCCTTCTTTCTCGGGTACTTGCACGGAATCTTCACTGGGACTTCGTCATCTTCTACATCACGAATACCCGCTTTGTCGAAGAGATGCAGAATCGTCGGGAACATCTCCACATAATCGTTTACGTCGTAGTTGACAGCGATATCGGACTGAAGAAAACAGTTGTGTTAACAGAAAGTGATCATTCAACTCACCGTGATATCCGTCTGATCATGGAACATGTGTTCGCTGACGGCCTTTTCCTCCAACGGACTGTCACAGTTGTACGAGAGCTGCTGCGGCGCTTCTTCGTCGTCGATCAGCATATCGCGATCTGTCACGATCGTTGCAATCGGAGTCAGTGGTCTCTCCGGGACAAGTTCGAGTGCAGGCTGCTCTGCCTCATCGGCAAAGTCTTCGAGGCAATGACACCCAATTCCTTCAACTCGCATGGCTTCGCTCATCGGCATTCGTGGGTGACCGGTGAGATGATCGACTTGTACCATCTAAAAAAATGTGTGGTTTATTTGCAGAATGCCCAGTTAACATACTATTTGCACTCGCTTTCTTCCCTTTTCCAAATTGCACGGCTTTGCACAGCAAAATCGCACGACGACAGTCACATTCGGAGTGTGCGGCGAGTTGAGAATGAAAGTCGACGCGTACGAAATCCGTGCCTTCCTCACTCTTGACTCGACCTCCACGAACGGTGCCATCGCACCTTTCAGCTTCTTCTCGGCTGCTGCCTGCAACATATTATTGACCTTTCAGCTTTTCTGATTTCATACCGTTTTCGAATGAACCGTCGCGTAGACGTAATCCGCCTCGACAGTGACTCCCTTGAACGCCGCATACTCCTCGATGAACTGTCTCAAGTAGTCCAGAGACACGACACAGTTCCGGAACTCGATCCTGAGCAGAGACTCGCGGGAGCAGTCTTCGCCGCTTCGGATCATGTACTTGAAGAGCGCTTCAAAGTTGTCAATCGTCCATCCGTTCGTCAGGTAGTACATGTTTGGCGGGCGAGTCTCGACTTTCTTCAAACATTGCTTCAGAAACAGCATCTGTTGGTCTGAAACACGTTGGTTTTACAGAGAATTCATATTTTAGAATGTCACCAGTCGGATGGTTCGGGCCGGGCTTGAAGCACGCTCGCTCGATTCCGTTCTCTTCGTCCGGCTCACCGGTGATTTCGTTTCCGTCGTAAACGACATTCTGGAATGTAATTTTTCAGCGGGAGCTCATCAAACGTACAAACCTTCAAATCGAAAACTATCTCTTCGGTCATCCTTCGAATCACGTTGAGATCTCCAGACGATAGCCTGCGGAACCTTCGGCTCGAGCTTTTCGACGGTTTTTCTTCCTGAAAAACGGATTGAAACTTAGAATCGGGCATTTGCATTCTCACTTTTGGAGAGACTGGCTCTTCCTCGTACAACGTTGTCTCCTGAATGAGTGCAATTCCGCCGCCGTTCGGGAGAGTGATCGGCTCAACAGTGGCTTGTGCAAGGATTGTTCCAATCTGCTCGTCGGGATCCGAGAGAATGCGTTCGAAAGTCAGACGGTTGCAGTCACGAAGCTTCACTGGGTTTGATTTCTGCAAATTTCATCTGTTTTATGCAAAAGTTAAGCGAAAACGGCGAAACCTTTGAGAAAATACTCCTCCAGCGAGATCGAACTCGTGAAAACACTCCGTTCTTCTCCATTTCTACCTGAAAATCAGAATCATCTATCGGCAATTTTAGCAAACAACAAAGTTGGAGGAAAAACAAATGGCGCATGCGGGAGACATCAAAACAAAGGTTTCGCCGTTCGCGCGCTCTTCGCGGAGATCAGACGAAAATTGACAGTTTTGCGAGCTTTTTGGTGATTTGAAGACAGAATCTGCTTGCGAATTGGTTGGACTGGAATGATTTAAAGGGAACAAATTGATTTTGGTAGCAAAAATAAAACAATGGGATCAGTAAATCGCAGAAAAAACTGGGAAAATTAAGGAGGAATTCGATGAAGAGAAAGTTGGAATGATTACGGTTGTCAGCGCTGTGAGCCTTTGCGTATCGGTGTTTACACATTTTAAATAGCCGCGAAATATGAAGTCGTATTTTATTACCGTCTGTATGCCAAGGCAGCCAAGAAAGCCATCAAGTCTGTGGCTAAGCCAAAGTTCGATGGAAAGAAGAGGAAAGCCCACCGCAAAGAGTCCTACTCTGTGTACATCTACCGTGTGCTCAAGCAGGTCTACCCCGACACCAGAGTCTCCTCGAAGGCCATGTCGATCATGAACTCGTTCCTGAACCGAACCCAACGGCCCTCTTTAGGGCTACACTCGATATAATCCAAACATTGAATTTTTACTTAATAAAGTTGTAGTACATTTAATCGAAATTTTTTCTGGACGCTTTCCAGGTCGAACAAATGTAAATGTGATGAATTGGTTCCAGCTGTTAGCAATCCTGTGTTTTAGAAATTTTACACTTCCGCAACAGTACGAATTGTAAACATTTTTGTGTAGTTTGAACATGATCCGAAAATTGAAAAGCCTTTAGAAAACTGTTGAAGACCAGATAGACTAATCCTACTCTTCCCGCAAATCGATTGGAGATGAACTGGGATCAACACTGTGAAGATACCAACATTTCACTCTCCATTGGTTACAGTACTCGGAGAAAAGTCAGCTATTCGTGTTTTTTTCACGTGACCAGCTTGTTCCAATGTGGAATCGGTCACTAGGACGAAAACACGCTATCAGTTTTGCGTGTAGATCTGGGGCACTGATAAGAGATCAGTTTGGAAGAGAGCTTCCGCCAGATTCAATCAGTACTAGAAATTCAAACTCACCACTCTCTCCTCCGAAGGAGAACTCTCTTCCTGGACTTCGCCGATTGATGGGAACATGAGAAGGTAAGCAATTGCAGATACGGAAAATGCATTCCGTCCAGACAAAGACAGGGGTATGCGCTCAACAGAAAAAAAAGAGACGACAAGCAGTGAGAAGTTTCTTAACCGTGGTCTTTTTCGTTCGTTTGGTAGAGCGCATACTCCCGTCTTTTGCCTCGACAGTAGTGAGCCACAGCCAAAACAAAAGGATCTTGCCTAGAAGTTTTATGAAAAACTATTTGCAGGAATAATCGCGGCATTTCTTCAAGCGAGGCGATGGAAACAACGGACAACAGCAATGATCAAATCCTTCATGACAACTGCAGAGACTTCTAGGAGGAAAAGCAACAAGAAAGTGCAGTTGGTGTGCACGCAAGTTAGTTCATTTTCTCTTTCAAACTGTTCTTTACAAATGGTCTATCACTTTCAAACTGACTGCCTAAATCAACATAAAATCAACTTCTGATCACTTTCGAATCTCTCAAAAACTGTCCATTTTCCACTTTTCCCTCAATTTTTG
>LR539936.1:12845-84456 GCA_900536315.3 Caenorhabditis becei | reverse complement strand
CACCAACTCACTCACTTTTCTGCTTATAGCCTTGCATTGCAGGGATTCTCTCACCAACTCACTCACTTCTCTGCTTATAGCCTGTTAGCCTCATAGATTGTTGGAAGAAATATCTACTTTATTAGAATTTTGTTAACCTTATGATGCAATCCAGTGGCATACACAAAAAAAGACACATACAGTAAGCTTTACACATTAATATTGAAATCATTGTGACGACGGAATAGGGCCAGCAGTCTCCTGTTGTCGGCGTTCAGTTCCTGAAAATACTAAAATGTTAAAGATCGTTGCAATTATCTGTCAATTCTGTTCTGTTTTCTGCCGTTTCTGGATGTTTCGAATAAAGCGCGCGCGATGGCTACTGACGCATATCTCGTGATGAAAGCGCGTTTCAGGTGTTGTCGATTTACGGGAGTATACTACTCGAGTAGGGAATTTTTGTTGCTTCTTCCTGATTTTTTTGTTCATAATTTAAAAAGTCTCTTCTTTTCCTGCAAATCAGAAAGTTATTTTTGGAACATTTTTCAATTTTCAAGATTCAAATCTTCTTTCCCTCTTTTTCCGAATTAAATTTTTCTTCCACTTATTTCGATACTTTCAGGATGTCAACTCCGGACAAAAATGCGACGCCGAGGATCGAATTGGGAAAAAAAACAGCAATTAGTTCAAAAACTGAAAAGTAATCAGTAAGTGTTTTGTCTTGAAAAATCTGAGAAAGCCGCTTTTGCTTTGTTTGCCCAGCCTAGCAGTTCTGTCATTCTCACTTCCATTGCCATCTTGTTGATGTTGGTGTCCTCAACGATCTTGGCCAATGGAAGCACGACACGGTCGATGTCAGCAGTCCGATAATGAATCGAACGACTTCCGACCATCATGCTGTGCGGGTCGGTCAGAGTCTTGGCAATAAATCTGAAATGTTTCGGAACTATTGTCTGTCAGCTGTTGAAATAGCTCTCACCTCGCGGCCAACACACACAATTCCGAGCACAGCAGTGCCTTCTTGTCCATTCTGAACGAAAGGATGTGCGGGATCTGAAAGTAAAGTGTCAAGTGCTTTTTGTTGTTAGGCTGAACAATCACTTTGCTGAGCTCCCTAAACTCGACGAATTCGGGCGTTTGCCGGACGATCTCTTGCACATGGTGTGTGAGAACCATTGGAAGTGCAAAGGAGACATACACTGTGTTGTCCGTCTTGAGTGGCATTACGTTGGGACCATCAAGGATTTCAACGTCCGAAAATGTAGCCCTCACTCTAAATCAAGCTTTTTTTTATCGAGAAACGCATTTTATCCCACCCGTAAGCTTTCAGAAATTTCAAAACTAAGTTTTGGCCGTCGTCTCTAGGAGAACCCCGAGTTCGCCGAAGCGTGAATTCTTCCGGAAGCTTCCTTGGCGTTTGAGGCTCCATAGCTGTCGTCGTAGTCTCCTCGCGAAGTGGGGAGAATGACTGCTGGGTTCTAGACTTCTGAAAATCATCTCATTTCCACAACATCTCCGTTATTCTTTTAAATCCCACTTCGGGTCCTTTCGATTTCGTGGCTGAGATCTTCTCTACCAGAAGCTTCTGGGAATCAGCCGTGGTTTCCGAGATCTTTGCATCGTCCGGAACCGTCTCCATTGTCTTCTGCTTCTTCTTATCAGCGCCTGTTCCGGTCAGTTTTGGTGATGCCTTCTCCGCCGCCTCCGTGACGACATCCTTCGACGGCCCTCGATCCTCCAAACCCGAAAACGAATCCTCCGACTCGTCTGATTCCTCCGGATCTTCCGGCAGCTCATTATCCTGATTCTCGTCTTTTTCCACTTCTTCGTCATCCGATTTGTTGTCGCCAGTCTCACTTTCCTGGTCATCTCCTTCATCCGACCATTCCGATTGTTCGGCGCAATCTTCTAACATTTTCCGCATCTTCTCCTCATCCTGTAAGTATTCTAAGTGGTCTCCCGAACCTCTACGAAAAGCTTACCGCCACACCGAAAAACAAGTCCGAAGGGAATTTCGTCAGCTTCTCCCCGTCCTTCTTCGACATTTTCGCCAAATCTTTCTCACCATTTCGATCTTCCGGCGCTTTCTGTCTCTTCGTTTCCGGATCCCCAGCACCACCATCTCTCCCGATTCGTTTTCCAGCGTTACTCGTTGCCTTATTCTTTTGCATTCCGTAAGCCGACATCATTCTTCCTAGATCACCAGAATATAGGCAAATTGAAATATAGAAACAAAAAAGAATAATTCAAAATAAATATGTCACCGATCATTGACGGAAGAGATTTGGGGAAAAGTTGCAAAATACGAAATCAATCAATTCATTTGATAACACTAATATTGAATTTTATCACGAAATACTCCTTTTTCTTGTATCCATTTCTTCCTTATCTCAAGCGGCTTCTGATTGGCATTGTTCCCTCAATCCCTCAATTCCTCAATTCCAATCCTTCTCCACCAAAGTTTCCGGGCGTCGATTGAATATCTGAAATCAGTCTTTTCTTTATAAATTGTCTTATTTTCTCTCATTCATTCCTTCTCTTGTAAAACAGTCTAAGTTGTCCCCGTCCGTCTAATGACTCCTGTTTTTTTACAGATTTCTCAAGATCTTCTCAACAATCCGCCGACTCCATCACTTGGGAACCTGCAGTATGGAGAGCCGATGCATGATAACTACCAGCAGGAGCATCACATGTAGTCGCAACCGCAAGAGTACGAAGAGAACTACGGAGAGTACTTCGCGACGCCTCAACAGCCAGGATCACAGATGGAACAGATGCAAGTTCACTCTATCCATCAACAGTATGACCCGCAAGAGATGTACCCAGAGATGGATGAGCCAGAGTACGAGTACTCTTATGAACCGGAAGCAGCTCCAGAATTGACGAAGGAAGAGTTGGATGCGAGAATGGAAGAGGCTCGGGAAGATCGGCAACGGAAGGTGAAGGTTATGTTATTAGAGCAGCTGGATCAGTTGGAGCAGCCAGCGGATCTGACTCCGTTTCGAGGAAAAGTTGATATTTTCAATCGAATGGTGCCCTATCATCACTTCACTTCTACAGAGGAACCTATTCCAGAATGTAAGTGCTTCGATTTCTAGTTCCTGATTGTAATGTTTCTGCTTTCAGGCATCCCAACGGTGCAAAGATGATCTGGCTCACGTCTTCTGCATGAATCTTTAAAAGACGAGATGAGCGGTTCCTCGGCAGTCCGCACAATATTCTAGCGAGCCATGAATGAAAGTACAAAGATCGGCTAAAGTTTTCGCCGATGTCAATGGCCACAATGGGCAGCAAGCCGGGACTTCTGAAGGACAGTATCAGAATATGCATCTCATGCAGAACACTGATACGTACGACCAGCAGATGCCGTCCACGAGCATGGATGACCCGAATTCCTTCTATTTGGTAAGTCTTTCCTTCCGAGCTTGTCACCAAACAAACTAACTTTACAGAATCAGCAGCCTTCAACATCAATGGCTAATGATAACGGCATGAACGATAACTATGATATGATGGCTCAACAGCCAGGAACATACATGCCCCAGATAGATCAGATGGATGGACCCTCTTCCAACCAGCAGTCACAGCCCAGTCAGGAGATGGAAGTACAACCGGCGAAATCGAAACCGAAAAAGTCACGACCGAACAACAACAAGAAGCAAGGAGCAGGTGAGTAAAATACTTTTCTTTAGCTTCCAACCCGTGTTAGATCAAGTTGCAGCTGGTGCCATGACAGTAGGGAGCATGCTCACGGAAGTGCATAAAATGCAACAGAAGACGACGACGAATTCGGGAGTAGAAAAGAGTATTTCGATAACATTTGTCAAGCTCCTTATCACGTCCAATTTTAGCCTTTCCTTTTTACAGATGAAGAAGAGAACGGTCTCGCGCACTCGACGTTCAGCACGCCAACGGAAACGACCCCCGTTTTTACCCTGGTCATCTAATCCCTGAAGTTCCATAGTGAGCTCTGTTGGACGGTTCGTTGCAGATGAACTACTGCTGTACTCTTCGCCTAATATTTATTCGTTTTAGGATCGACCGAGTACAAGTATTGGAGGCTAATCGGTACTGTCAGAACTTGGAGTGGGATTCAGTTTGAACTCCGCCGAACGATGCGACTTTCATCTTTCTGAACAAGCAACAAGAGGATCCAGAGGCGATGCACAGGAAGATTACGGGCTGGGAAGAAGCTCGGAACGGCTACGGCCACGTCAGTAATCAACTGAGAAACTAGTGTTACGGTGAGTATGAGACGAGCTGTTGTTGTACTCTCCGCCGGAAATGCTCTGTTCCAGTCTCCGACAAGAGCAAGAAGAGAACGGCAGCAATGAAGATGGTTTGACATCCAACTTGGTGGCAAGACGATGTGATGGAGGAACGGAGGATAAGAAAAGATAGAAGGAGCTGAGGATGGGTTCAGTTTCAACTTCATAATTTCAATGTAAAGAAGGCATTCGGAACTGATGAGAAAGTTGAGAATAAATAATTTAATGGTGGACAAATCTTGGTCAGGAATGTCAGTAGCTTCAACTTTTCACAAAACAAAAATACTCACTCTTCCGGTGAGTGTGCTGCCACGTCCGTCCTCCGAGCTTTTCGACTTGATCTTATCTTCGAATCGGGTAGTTCGTTGTGCTCCATTGGCAGTACACGCACGTCTCTGGAAAGATATGTACGGTTTTCAAGCCAAGACAAGAAGCATGGAATAAATCAACAATTTCGAGATGTTATTTGTTGGAATTTCGCGAAAAAGGCTTCGAATTATCACAAAATTCATGTAGAACTTATAAACCTTCATGAAAAAAAACACAAAAATTAGGTTATTATGAATTCCACGTGTCTTCTGTCGAGTCTCAATCTGCAATCCACGTCACAAGGTCACGCGGAAATTAGCGTGTTTCCACGTGGCGTTGACCTATTTGCCGGTGCAACCCTTTACTGGTCACAGTTCTACTTGGAACATGAAAACCGAAAAGTCTCTGGAACATAAACAACTGAATAAAAAATGCAGCAAATACCTGAATGAAACGTTTCTTACCCTCGCAACCCTAGGAAGGTGCTCACTGGCTCGAACTGATCTTCCTGCCCAGAGGCATTAACCGAATTGTAGGGCTCGCCCCGTTCGATTTGTTGCACATATGTTACCGTTTCCGTTTTCAGAAGTCTCCACCATCACCATCTCCATTCCGGCTCTCTTCCACCTTTCCAGGTTCTCCAAATCGACGTCATCTCTTC
Source organism: Caenorhabditis becei (assembly GCA_900536315.3). NCBI lineage: Eukaryota > Metazoa > Nematoda > Chromadorea > Rhabditida > Rhabditidae > Caenorhabditis > Caenorhabditis becei. The sequence continues at coordinate 79,239 of LR539936.1, read as the reverse complement.
CACTTAGCCCATCATCCGCCTATTCACCTCATCATTCCCCTCCAATTAGACACCCGATCCCGATTACTTTTCCTTCATTGCGGTACCCTTCCGAACAATAACAATCAAACATATTCCGCCCTCGAAATGACCTTCATTCTCTTCTTTTTCCCTCATCTTCTTGTGTCTGTTCAGCAACAAAAAAAAACGAAATGACAGAGAGACATAAGTAGCTGCGATTTGGCTGTGTGGAATATATAAATATTTTGCCTCCTTCACCTTTAACTTTCTCCAAATCGACTCCACTATCACGACCTGTTCAAACAGACACCGTGTCACAACACCGAACCATAATATTTGCTATCAGCCCGCCCACTTTCAATTGTTTATTTGCACACCCTGAAAGTTCATTTGTACAGTCTGAAACCGCCCGATTCCTCATCAAACCAGTTCCACTCAACACTCTGTAGATTTGTGGTCGTGTAAACAACACACCTACCACAATTCGTTTCCCCTTTTTCATTTCGATGATGAATGTTCAGTTTTTTTGTGTCGTGTTCGACTTATGTTGCGAAATGGAGTGGGCGGTGAGAGGATTGGAACTTCAGATGATCCCTTGCCTCGTTCGCTTCGAGACCCAACTGTACCAAGTCTGAAAAGGATCAGAATTCTTCGTATCTTGCAAGTGCAAGGTCGCTGACCTCTCTCCCGCCCCATCCGTTATCTTCCATCTCACTCCCGACACTCACTTTTTTAGTGCCCCATAAGCTTGAAAATCGGATCGCCGCCGGAATGAATCCGATGCAATCAGTGTCTCTGCGTCTCTCGGTTCCAGCTTGTCTCTCGACCAACTGTTCAGAGGCCGATGGCCGATGGGCATCGAACTGATTACACACGGCGAAACGAGAGACACACATACGCTCCGCTCCTCTGCGTCGTCTCGAACTTCGCTCTGTCTCGCCGAGTCTGCGCCTCCCGGAACGTCGTGCTTCCTCTGCCACCTCTCCTCCCATTGCACCTCCCGTGATTCCTCTTCCATTTCTGATTCTCTCCTGTTATCACTATCACTGACACTATCATCCTCATCGTCTTTCGAGTGTCTCTAGTACTATGCGTATGTTGATGACCGTTTTCGGCCTCCCAATTCTCCGTTTCCAAATTTGCATTTCATTTGAATTCTGCCTCCTCTTCTCACCTCCTTTCACCCATCTATTTCAGTAACAATTGCCAGAGTCATTGGAGACTCTTTCGGAAATCCGATACTCGCATCCTAGTTCTTCTCCTTCCCCTTCCCCGCTCTCCAGACCCTAATAATAAACAAAAAACGGAACAGATCTGACCACTCCCCCCTCAGCTCAGTCCTCAAATCGTCCATTTCCCATCATCGTAAAGAGAAGAAGTTTCTCGATTCAGGAGGGGGAAACGAGCACAATGTGCAGTAGTTCTTCGACCGCACTCTCACCTTTTCTTCTCGGCCATTTGACCACATTTTTTGTCTTCTGCGCCTCTACGATTTCTAAAGATCCCCGATCGCCTGGAAATCCGCTGATTTCGCAACATTCCAAACTCTCGAACATTCTGTTTGAACATCCTGTTTCATCCATGACTTCCGTTCTTTTCAATGTTTCATTTTTGGTGTTCTCTTGTTCCCCATTGGCCCTGCTAGACTTCCAGACTTCTAAACTCGAGAACTACAGTACCCTCTCTATTCCAAATCTCCCAAACTTCTTCTCCCAAAAAACAAACAAGTACCTGAATTGCGCGTTGAACCGCAAGGGTCATTGGTCAAGACGGGCGGCGGATGCATACGGAATGAGTCTCCAACGGGCCGTGAATGTTTCGCACCTAGCAACTAAACCTTTCGCGCACTTTCGTGCAGTTCCTGATCCAAACCGGGACTAATTGAGTTCCGAGAGCTACACAATTAGTGTGGGTTTCCAATTTGTCCGAAACGCCCCTCCTCCCAGATTGTGCCGAACGAATCAATCAGAAACTTGGTCCATCCGCTCGCCACTAATCACCTCATCCGTCTTCCTTCCTCCTTTCTGTCACTTCTTCTTCGCTTCTTCCAAACCAAACCACTCGAGTATTTATTGAAACACCTGGCAGACAAACACGAAAACGAACACTTCTTGGCCTCCCTGGAGAAGAGGAACACATGTTGAAAGTGTCGAACGGCATCTGGTTGCGGTTTCAATTGACTGTGGCACTCAACGGGTTCAACATTCCAACACTTCTCCCACTAATTCCCAAATGTTGCCTTCGTAGCTTCCAACCAGCCAGCCTGCTTCCAATTTCATAAAATATGTCTGCCATGACATTCCGATTGTCAAAAATTCCGCTCTCAAATTGGAAAAAAGTGGGGAGAGAGGGGGAACAAATGCGTCGAATCAAACGTGTGAAATGACCAACATTGTGTTCTCCTCGCCTCACGACTCTCGAGTTTTCATCGCGAACTTGCCAGACATCTCTGCGTCTCCCGCTCCTGTGCACTCTCTCGCCAGCTGGAATCCGTCAGCAAATCAGTAATCTCATGGAACGGAAGGAACGAGAAAATGGAATTATTAATGGCGAAATGTCGTAAGGAATGTGCGGGAGGTGTGCCAATCGGTGCGTGCTGCTAATGACTCACTCGCCCCCCAACTTTTCCACCCCCGGCTCAAAATGTGCTCGTTAATGAGTGTTGGCTCATCCGTCCGCCACAAACACCATCCCATAATAGTATTAGTGTCTGTTCGGGCGATTTCGAATCGGCCTCTCTCGCCTGTGTGTGCGTGGCCGTGTGTCCCATGATTTTCTGTTTATTTTTCATTCGTGTAGTTCTTGTCTTGTACGGGAGGAGTCGTCGGAGAATCGGCTTTCGCCCGTGTATGTACACTTTCAACTCTCTCCCTCTCTCTCAGTTTTACCTTTTCATTTCCACTCGAACCCCATGGTTTTTATGTTTAATCAGTGACACTTTTTTCTTTTTTCGGTTCCCAACTTCTGTCTTGTTGAAAGTACTTGTCGCTTTTGTCGCTGATTTCTTGACAAGTTCTCTCGCCCCCGAGAGAGCAGCAAACCACGGAAACATGTGTGTTGCCGTGGCCACATCGTAAAAATGAGTCAGCTCTTCCAGTTTTACGATTCTTTTGTTTTTTTCGTAGGCAGGGCAAAAGAGAAAAGTTGTGGTGTCCTAGGAAAACATCAAAAACATCATAAACTTTTTACGATTTCATCCTACAGAAAATGGGGTCAAGAGTTGCAGATGTCTTGTTTTCTTCTTTTCCAGCATTCCTTCTCTTCTTCCGAACATTCTTTACCGTATCCCTCCGTCATTCTAACCAATCTCGTTTTCAGGTAAGCCAAAAGCGCGCGCGCGTCACCATTTTCATTTCAATTTAAAACTGCACGGAAACAATACACAATGGAGGAGGCGAAGAACATGGCTCTGCTCTTCTTCATGGATCATCTGATGCAGAAGAACGGGCGGAGGACGATCCATGACTTGAGTTGTCAGTTCGGAGCACGCGGGTTCAGCGAGGAGATGCGCAATGCGGTGGGCACGACGCAGGAGGGACTTACCGAGTTCCTGCAGGTACGAAGCGCTCTGATAAGAAGGACCTTTATCAATTCTGATTTCAGGGTCACCCATCACTGTTCACTGTGGAAGGCGATCAAGTGATTCTGAACGGTCACAACGATTTGAACGCTAAGAACAACCCGCTGCTGCAATCGGGCATTCGGAACCGCAACTACGAGAAGGAGGCTGTCGACTTCTTTGTCACGAAACTCACCAAATTCGGACCGGAACTGCAGATCAAATCGCTATTGGGACATCGTTCCCAAGCGGCTCCAGAAGTTCGTCTTGTATCGGGACGTCATCTGAAAGAGTTCTGCGAGTTTCTCCAGTCGCAAACCGAATATTTCGTCGTCGAGGGAGACCGTGTCCGTCTGAAGAACATGCCGGAGCCGGACGAGAACGCCATCGAGATGGACGACGAAGGACGTCCTCTGGCAGGTGTCAAAGCGAAGCAGGCGGCAGTGGAGTATCTGAAATCAGTGCTGGAACAGAACGAGGATCAGCCGATCCCTCTGGACATGTTCTATCAGAACTTCTGTCAACGCTTCTCTCACACCATCCGCCAGGACGTGGCCACCAACCCCAAAGAGCTTCTTCAGTTCTTGAAACTGAACAGAGGTCTCTTCTTCATCCGTTCCAACAAAGTCTCGCTTGTCAAAAACCGTCCGAATGAGGAAGGATCGGAGAATGGATCGGACGAGGGCGAGGAGACCAACAACAACGGAATGTTCCCTCTCGATCAGAGCTCTCTGACTCGCATTCACTTCGTCAAGGCATTGAAACCAGCTCAAGATCTGATTGCCAAGCTCTGGATGGACATCAACAACATGGAGAAGAAGGTGGTCGGACTCGATCTGAAGACGGTCACTGTCGGAGTCGACGGGGAGATCTTCCTGTCTCTGGGTGTCATCGCAACAACTTCCCAAATCGGAATCTTCGATCTTGCTTCCAGTGACGTCATCATCTTGGAGAGTGGATTCAAGGGAATTCTGGAGAGCGAGAAGGTCGTCAAAGTGATTCACGACGCGAGAAGAGTTGCGTCTCTGCTGGCCCACAAGTACGCAGTCCACATGAGAAACGTGTTCGACACCCAGGTGGCCCACTCGCTTCTTCAACACGACAAGTTCGGAAAATCCCTCCACGAAATGCGTCCGATCTCGTTCATCAACCTGCAACGTGTCTACTACCCACAATCCATCATGCTCAGTGACGTGACGCCTCGGAAGATGAGCCAGTCGCCAAAGTGAGTTTATGATCATTTCAAGATTCCCTTATCATTTCCTCTTTTAGCTGGGGCGTCCGTCCGATCACCGAAGAGTTCCAGTTGACCATCGTCGAAGAGGCCCACTGCCTGCTCTCGGCGCTTTATCAAGCTCTCTCCAACCTGATTCCGGTGCATTTACGAGGTCTTTTCGAAGACAAATGCATCGAGGTAAACCATCCAGAGGTTCGGTTTTGTTCTTTTTGTTCCATGCACTTTATGTTGGGAAAGTACTGATCACATTTCTGTTCATTTGAGTTCTCCATTCAGTTCCTTCACTTCACCCCTCTCCCTCCACTTCCTCCCTCCAATCCCATCTTCTTCCAGGTGCTGCTGGCTTCTCCGAACCGTCCGCCACCACAACCGTTCATCTCCTCTCCATACCGTGCCTCAACCCGCCGCGGAGTCGATCCTCGCAACGGCGGCGCCATCATGCAGTCGTTCGCGCCGGCCCCCTACGCAGCTGCTCCCCGACCGCAAATGTCGGACGCGTGTACCCAAACGTTCTCGACGGGCGACATCGAAGTGCTCAACGTGTTCTACGAGTAATCCCCCAACTGATAATCATTTATCTTCCCAGAAATGCCTTAAAACCAAAAAAAGCATCATCATCTTGTTTTGTTCGGTAGGGTCCGAACTTTTTGTAATCAACAACTTCTCCAATGTCAGCTTTCAGTTTCTATGTCGGTGTATACAGTTATATGTTATTTGGTTCTCAAGTTATTCTTGTTGTTCCCTTCTTTGATAAAACATTTGTTCAGCAGCGCTGTTGATACTGTAAGAAGGCTGGAGAATGGAAAAAATAACAAATTCAAGCTCTAAGTCTAACAAGCCCCTTTGTTTTCCAAGTTCCGAAGAACACGCGAAGCCTTCGAAATCTCTAAAATCCGATAGAAGATAAAAAAAGAAAACACTCATTCGTTGCTGGCCTGCTCCATCTTTCCATTCAATTCATTTGGCCAAGTGCACAAAAGAACGAAGAAAGCAAAAAGAAGGCGAACAAAAAACGGAACGAAAAGAGTGGCGAACAAAACGTAAAGCCTCCTCCCCGGAACCCCTTGAGCCATTTATTCAAAAAGAAGCACACGAAAAAACGAGTTGTCAAACCTCTTCAAAATTCAAATTTGTGAGCGTTTTTCACATCGTCGCACATCCTTTTCTTCTTCGTTTTCGTCCCAAAAAAGTTTCGCCCCTGGGCTTCCTCTTTCTCTTCTTCTTCTTCTTACCTATTGACACGCGACGTGAAAACACTGGAGGAGAAAGGCTCTTCTCTTCGTTTTTGACGGAAATTCCATGCAATTTTCATCCATCATCCCATTCCTTCCATCTCGTTTCAGCTCTTTTCTTTCGTATCCGTTTCAGTGCCGACAGGCAATGCCAGGAGAGGAAACCTACACTTTTGGCTTCTCGACGAAGAGCCGAAACTTCTGAATTCTCTTTCTTTTTGTCGAGCAGCAGATTTCATTCCCTGTCTTCCAGCTTCTCCTTCTTCTTGTCGGATAGAGGAAGCCCAACATGCTCCCTGTCATATTCACACATTCCGTCCCTTCTCCTGAACACCAATCCCTTTGAAAAGTACAAGTGCAAAGTCAGAAGACACCCTTCCCGCATCCCTTCTTTCAGTCTCCCATTCATGCTCATTCAACTGCCGCAAATGGGATTGACGGGGGCCTCCGGGACACGGGATTGTTCTCCCGTTATGAAGGTGTCACACTCTTTTAGTACTTGAGTCTCAAGTGTAGCTCACTTCGGAGCATCCTTCAACCAACGGAGTCAGCTGTTTTGTCCTGGAAAAAGACTGTCTTCTTTGAGTTTGACCCATTTTTTGTTGCTCTTTCTCCAACTCTCTTTCTCCATTTTTTCCCGCAACATTTCACCCCAAAATGTCTCCAAAAAACGCAGCGAAAAGCATTCTCAATTGTTCTCGGTCCGGCCCTCGGCCGAAATCATCCTCGGGTGAAATTGAGCGTACTCTCCGCGAGTATTCTTTCTCTTCTCGCCGAATTTGCATGTTTTTACTTGATGATTGATCGAATCTGGCAATCACAACGTCTCCTAGACGGCAGAAGCACAGACGCCTTCAGAATCCTTGCTTCTGATAATCTGGGTCAAGGAAGTCCAGTCAGGTAGAACACCTTCCAATCACATAACTTTCTCAAAGTGCAGATGCTCTCTGCCCTTGCTCCGACCCTCTCTATCCGCAAATCTGCGCTAAACAATTCGTGTTTGGCTGTCCGTCGTGTTCCGTGTCCCACTGGGAATCCCTTTTCCACGCGGTTTCACATGATTGATGCGATAAATGTGGTGCGATTTGACGTGGATTCGAGCCGACTGCCATGTCTGTCATTTGGATCATCATCATCATCATCATGAGTGTCGGGAAGGAAGGCGACATCACATATCTGTTTCCGTTTTTGGTCTTCGCTTTCTCCATTTCTTTCAATGGGCTAGACACTAGTGATTAGATCCTTCCTTTCTACTACGACTACTATCATCTCTGATTTCCAAGAAAAACCGAACGATGTGAGCAAATTGGCCAGTTTAGAAGGCGGAAATTGGATGAAGAGGAGGCGAGTCTCGATAGTCGTCGTCGAACAAACTTGATTCCTTACTCGTTCTTTACTACTCTTTTCCTTTTTGCCTCTTGCTCGCCCCGACCCATTCAATTTTTCGTCACTTTTTCGTTCTTTTCATTTTTTGGCAGTTGAGGGAACTGGGGTGTTTCATAATCAAAAGTCCTGTTTCTCGATTCAAACCGACTTGGAGATATGTCTCCTGCAACCATAACAAGTGTCTACTCGTTCCCTCGCACAGTGAGATTCAAGGATCACTGTTCCAATGCCTCTTCGAAGCGCGACGAAGCAGCTAACAGGCGGGCCTAACCGTAACATTATAGCTGCTGATAGAGCCGGAAAGAGACGCTCCCGTTCCTCCGTGATCATAAACATTGACTTCTGCCGAGACGAAAACAACTCTTTCTCCATTTTCCCAAAAAAGAGTCGCCCATTTCCCAGTGGTCCCATTCTGAAATGTTGCGATTCTCTCGGCTCCTCCTTCCGTTTCCTCTTCATCATAACCCGTATTTCGTGTCTCCCAAACCCTAACTTCGTTATCCATCTTATTGGAAAACAAAAACTGCTCGTATACATGTTTGTTGTGTTCCGTTCGACCTGCGCCACAACGTCTTCTGCCTTCCGATCGCCGTATTTCGTATTTCCCCTCGAGACCCATCCATCCATTTTTGTTTCTCACCCACTCTTCTCCCCGACCAGAACCACCGAGAAAGTGTCGCGATCCGAGTCGGCGGCACCCCCGATACAAATGTCTTTTACTCTTCCTCCAGTCACTCACCTTCTCCATTTGTCATCCATTTCGGCTTCAAAAAAAGACGAATGAGTGTTCTTTTCCTTTTGGCAGTCACACTAATCCTTCTTCTTCTTCCGTCCTCTGTCATCTCGGCACTGAATCAAATTGATCACTTGTGTGCACTCTTCATTTTCTTTTCCAGCTTCAATTCCGAATTCCGTCCACTTTGAATAATGATTCAGAAAGGAAGGAGGCGGCTTTCTTCATTTCCAATTTCCGTTTTCATTTTCTCAAAAAGCTGTTCAGTCCTCACCAGTCACGCAGCAGAACTCTCCTTGCCCCACTGGCCAGAAATCAAGCTTCTGCCCGTCCGCCTTACAGTAATCCCCTTTCCTTTCTCGTGACGCTTCCAGCCCATCACCCTCAAAAAACCCCCTCATAAATTCCGGTCGGTGTCACATTCGCCTGAACTTTTCCCCTCGCCCATAATCCCCTGCCTTCTTCACTGCCTCTCCAGTCGCCGCCGTCGAAACTTTTGTTTTGTTGTTGAAAGATGATTGAAACGCCGGGATTACCCACCTCTTCTTTGCCTTATTCCGTTTCTCAACTCTTCAGAATTCCCTTTCCTCCTCAGAATTCCCAATGAAATCGTCGAATGAGATTCTGAATCCACCGTAACCATGTGGTATCCGATGTTGCTTCCCGCAGTCTTTCTCGTTCTTCTACGAGTCAAACTCGGCGGAGCAGCCAGTGGAAACTGTGAAGCGACCAATTACCGGAGTGTGGAGGGTGCTCCAGATGACGTGCTGATCTATGGAATCACACAGGTGAGCTCGCTCATAAGTTCTAGAAAAGAACCTGTTCCAGGACTGTCAAATGTTCTTCATCCGTCCCTCACAACTCCATCTGCTCTCTTCTATTCGTGTCGATCATCGTCACTCATTCTGTTATGCCAACTTAGTACAGCTTCACGTGAAATCTCACGACACCCTTCTACTCACATTCAAACAAGCAAGCAATCGGATCTGCACCCTGGAAGTCCACATTCCTTCAATGAGCATGCTTTTCGGAGATCACTTGTTCAGGTTTTCAGCTCCATCTGTTTCTCTAATCCCTCTCATTTCCAGGTACTCTCTGCTCAACTCTCTTCCCTATGCATCATGCTCTCACTCAAAGGATCAGTCATTCCAACTCGAACCGGATCTTTCGTTTATGGATCCAGTCTACAACGACGTCATCTACTTTGTCGACGCCCTGTCCACTGGACCCAAGTGGAAGGTCATTCAGTTCCTGCTCAAAGACACTGGAAGCATGAGCATGATGAACAATCTGACAGTAGCACTTCAAAATAGTTTGTTATCGATTCTGGGATCTACCTTAAGTTTTATTTTTCAGGAGATGCATCAGCCAATGAATTTGTGATGTCACTCGACAATCAGAGAGATAAGTTGTATCGGAGGAACCGATTTGATAATCTTATCTATCAGCAGTGTGCTTTTGAAATGATGTTCCGGTAGGCTAATTGCACTCATTCGCAACAAAGACATGACTGTTTTAGCCCCAAAGAATCCGAAGTGAACACCTTCGAGACTCCCTCTCGAGGCTACGGAGTCATTCTCAACGGGCAAGCCATTGATGGGAACATCATGGTTTACGTGGAAACTGACAGAACTGTAGGTCATCTGAATCCTCCGACTCCATCAGAAACTCTTCCAGACGGACCCTCCAACCACTCGTCTCAACATGCTCTCCACTGAACAACCGGAACATGTCGCTTGTCTCTCCTCCACCTCCTTCTCATTCGATGTCGGAATGATTAGAGAGTCGACTGTTCAGAGGTTGAAAAACGATCCGAGACCGCCATTTGGTAAGCTGAAGGTTGAACTTGTCAGTTTTTCAACAGGCACATTTCAGGAACAAACGTGTCTCCTCGTCCCAAGGCCAAGCCGTCTGCTGAACTGAAGAGTCAGAAGATCTCAAGTACACCTCCTACTCAGAAGTCATCCACCACAACTACCACACCTGCATCTCTTCCTTCTCCTGCCACAAAACCAGCCACGTCATCAAAACCCAAAGGAGCTTACTCCCCTTCGAAATCGTTCTTCAGCTATGAAATGGGAACATTCACCACGACGACACCGCCTATTGAAGTGGTAATGTCAAATGAGATTCCGGTGGAGCAGATAGAAAAAGAGCAGGAAGAAGAGGAAGAGGAGCTGAATGAGATCATCAAGGAGTTCAAATCTGACGAGGAAGAGGAAGAAGAGGACAGGACGAAAGGTGTCGGAGAGCTGCGGACGAGGATCCGAGAGGTCAACATGACAGCCGGTGGGGATGAAGCTGATCATTCGAACGACACGTCTTCTGATCCGGAAGCTGTGAAATCTAGTAGTCGACCTACAATTATAACTTTCTCTTCTGCCATTTTTATATATCTTCTCACTTAGACACCTGGTGCTTCTTGTCGATATCGAGATATGAATAAACCGACTTTGACACTTAATCCAAGGATTTTCAGATAATTTTTTCACTTTTCGGACAGAAAACAGCCCGAGAACTACACACAATTGACAAAGAGCAGCTGGAACGTATTCCTCTGATAAACTTCATTTAAAAAATACATTCACAAGTGACCGAATTTCGGCAAGCAGTTATCATAAAACTTCTGGTCGACAGCGTACGCATTCATCACGTGGCTCAGCTCAATGTCTTCAAGGAACCTCCTAGTTGCTCTCTGAAATCTCGACAGTCAAACTGTTGGTCCAGAGCAAACTCACATGTAAATTGGGAATAATCGAGACAAGATTGCCAAGTCGAATCGAAGATTCTTCCTGGTCTAACATGGAATTGTAGTATTTCAGCATTTCTCTTTGGATTCTTTCTCTGACTTTTCGACACGTTTTTGCCGTTTCTTCGGTGATGCTGTCAAGGTCCGCATCGAAAAGAGCCATTCCTGTGAGCGCGAGGAACTCGAATCGATCGGCGTTCTCTCGGAGCATCGGATGGGTCACGTTCCGTCGGTAACTTTGAAACGAAGATGCGAACAGTCTAAAAACACTCGTGTCCACACAAAAGAGGAGAGCTCTCACTTGACAGCTTCTGCAGATGTCATCGGTTGCAAACCTTCCGGGTCACAGTAATACGTTTCGGGGTGCACACAGTCGATGTAGTCTCCAGAAGGCAGGAATCTGATGTCACTTCTTTCTGAAATACACTTTTTCAAAGAGAGTTTTAATCGAAGCTTACTATGATTGCAAGAGAAAAATCCACCCTCCAGTACGACAAACTGAAGATAGAAACTTCTATGAAGAATGTCTTTCTGATCGACAGGAAAGGCAGCAAAGTCAGGGAAACAGTGCGAGAGCCAATCGCCGACCAAGTAGTATTCCTTCAAGAAAACCGCAATTGTCTCTTTGTAGTTCACAGGTTTCGGGTTTCGTTTCTGAAAAGTTCATCAATGACGGTTCGATATTGACCGGGGTGTCCTACCAAAAACATGCTCCTGTCCATATTCTGATGCACACAAATTCGAACGTTCTCTAGTTGCTTATAAGTTTCAACAATCGTGTCCAGAATCGGCATTCCCGACCTGTTTATTTTGAATGTCGTCGGCGAGGGAACCACTGCCAACTCGACCTCCTTCGCTCGTTTTCCATGCACGTCTCGCGTGTTTTGAACATCTAGAAAACAAGACAGTGGTCCAGTTGGTATGTTCTTATAACTTACAGTCTTTCTTCATTCCAACTGCCAAACATTTCGTGAATCGACAGCTTTTGCACAATGCGGAGCCAGCTGAAAGTTTGCTTGGGACCTTTATGATTCTGAATTGCTCACTTGAAACGATTTCACAGCAGTCGATGGGTTCTCCCCAGCAGCGAAATGTCCGGTTTTTGGAGACGGTTCGGCGAAAAAACGCTGAGCACGCACTGAAACTCACAATGTGTAAGTGCCAAAAGCACATCACTCACCTGCAGACCTCGACGCCGAAGTGGAATCCGTTGGACGGTGCCTGACACACTGGACATGGAGTTCCCATACCTCATCGGAAGTTTCAATATAGCGATTCTGAGGGCGAATGATGTAAATGCGAGGAGAGTGCCTCCCATCAATCGATGATTGCTGCGGAGACGCAGACATCGGAAGGAAGTGTGATGTGCGATTATGTGAACTTTGCAAAGGTCTAGGCTACACTCGGGAACACGGATGATGATAAAACATTCATAGGAACAATTATTAGTTGATAATTTGAACTATTGATTTCACCCGCAATGGAAGTTTATCTAAAGATCTCCAAACTTCGGTAAGCAGTTGTCATAGTATGTCTGGTCAACCGAATAGGCATTCATAACATAGCTCATCTCAATGTCCTCTAGAAACCTTCGAGTAGCTCTCTGAAAGTAGCCGTTCCCTTTCTCATTGGTCTTTCCAAACTCACATGAAGACTCGGAATGATGCTGACAAAGTTAGCTAATCGGAGAGATGCTTCCTCTTCAGAGTTCCGTGTAGACATGTAGTACTTCATCATCTCCTTCTGTATCTTTCCTCTACATTCCCGACATCTTCTGGAAGTTTCTTCCGATATGCTGTCCAGATCCGCATCGAAAAGGGCCATCCCAACAAGTGCGAGGAACTCGAAACGATCAGTTTTCTCTCTGACCAGTGGCATGATAATATTCCTCCGATAGTTTTGGAATGATGATGCAAACATTCTGAAAGACCGAGTTGACAGTGAATCCTGATTGACTCACTTCACGGCTTCTTGAGGAGTCATCGTCTGCTGTCCATCCGGGTCAAAGTAGTATGTCTCCGGGTGCACACAATCAATGTAATCCCCACTTGGCAGGTATCTGATGTCGGTTCTACCATGTTTACAGGCCTGGTATCCTTGCTCTAAAACTGTGAACTGTGCATTGAAGTTCCGAAGCAGGATGTTCTAAACTAATCTTGGTTGTTCAATACAGGCCTCTCCCACTCACTCTCTGATCTTCCGGGAACTCTGCGAACTCCGGAAAGCAGTATGCCACCCAATCTCCAATTAGATAGAACTCTTTCAAGTAAATCGCAATTGTCTCTTTGTAGTTCACATGCCTCGGAACTCGCTGCCGTACCGTGAACAAGTTCTTGTCGTTGTGATGTGTGTAGAGTCGGAAATGTTCCAGTTGCGAGTAGGTTTGGAGGATAGTGTCCATGATGGAAAAGACGGATCTGTTCACAACGAAGCTTGATGGCGATGGAACGAGGGAGGTTTCGGGAGCTCGAGCTTCTCGTTTTCCGTGAAAGTCTCGAGTCTTTTGAACAGCTGAACATGCATCTTTCCTAAGATCTATTGTCTTTTTGACTCACTTTCCGTTTTCATCCCAACAGCTAGACACTTTGCAAACCGACAACTTTTACAAATCGCAGCTCCATTCAAGCCTCTTTTCTCAATTTCGCAATCATTCGGCGGCTCTTTCCAGCATAAAAACGTAATGTTTTTCGAAACTGTTCGACGGAAAAATGCAGAACAAGCACTGCAAAAAGTCAATGAAAAGCGTTGAGCGTGGATGTCATACCTGCAAACTTCGACTCCGAAATGGAAACCGCTTGACGGAGCATGACAGACTGCACACGGCGTTTCGCTGTTCATTGTACAACTAAATAGAACACAAACAGAAATAGAATGACGGGGGATTCGGATTCAGATACGCAGACCAAATAGATGCAATCGGGTGAAATATTTATCATCATCTCGTCACTCCAATGAACCACTTTCTCTTTATTTGATCAAACAACACACAAAAAAGAAGTCAAGAACTTTCCATGTTACCCAGTTCATAGAATTTTTGATCGACCGAGTAGGCTTGCATGACATTGCTCAACATCATGTCTTCTTGGAACCGACGAGTTGCTCTCTGTAGTGTTGGCAGGACGGATAACATGTTCCCCATCCGAATTGATGAATCCACGTGTTTCGTTTTGATCTCGCAGTACTGAAGCATCTCTCGTTGTATTGTTTCTCGAACTTTTCGACATTTTTCAATGCATTCATCGGTTTGACCGTCAAGACCTGAATAGCAAACTTGAGGTGATAGTGGATGAATGAGGCGGGTACCAGTGTCAAAAAGAGCCAGAGCGGCCAGCGCAAGGAACTCGAACTGATCGACCTGATCTCTGAACATCGGATAATACACGTTTCTCCTATACGTTCCAAATGAACTTGCAAATATTCTGCAGCCTAGAATTGTTTTGCTACTTCTTCTAATTGACCTACTTTGAAGCCTCTTCCGCTGAAATCGGTTGTTTCCCATCTGGATCATAATAGTACGTCTCTGGATGAGCACAGTCAATGTAGTCGCCGGATGGCAAGAATGTCACATCTGTTCGTCCATTGAGACGGGCAAAATGTCCACCCTCGAGGAGTAGGAATTGGAGGTAGAAGTTGCCGAGGAGCACCTTCTGAAAAGTTCGAATTTATGGGGTTCTCAACTTCTCTGTACTTTTTGATCATCTGCAAGACCCGCAAAATCTGAGAACGTGTTGGTGGCAAAGTCCTCAATCAGATGAGCTTCCTTCAGAAACACTTTGATAGTCTCTTTGTAGTTGAGTGCACGAGGGATGTGCTTCTGGAAACATGACTCAAAACACTCCATTCAGAAACATGTTCTCACCACAAACACACTCTGCTTCTCATCTTTATGAATAACTTTTCTAACATTCTCCAGATGGTAATAGTTCCTCACGACTTCATCCATTATCCTAAACACTGGAGGTGGTGAAGACGTGGAGGGACGGAGCACAGAGTCTTCGCGTTTCTGGAGATCTTCTCGTTTTCCATAGACATCTCTGTACTTTTGAACAGCTGGAAACCAAGATAGACAGTTTCCGAACAAAATGAGCACATACCATCTTTCTTCATCCCGACGGCTATACATTTCGAATACCGACAGCTTCTGCACATGTTGCGAATTGCTGAAAAGACAGTTTTCTGTGAAAGCTCATAACTGAAAAGACTAACTAGAAACTATCTCACAAACGTTCTTCTGTAAGCACTTGTACTTCTGATCCTTGGCCACTGACCTTCTGAAAAACGCGGAACACGCGCTGAAACAAATAAAAACTTGAGTTTCGGAAAACATACTCCCACCTGCAAACCTGCACTCCAAAATGGATTCCTCTCGCAGAATCATGACAAACTTCACATAACTTGGCCATTTCCGTGAGAACTAGCTGCTGTTCGCGTGCGAAATGTAGTATTTGAGACCACGTGACGAGATGACTACAAACAACAGAAATCAGAGATTCCCGACGAAGAGAGGCGCAGGAGAGAAGAGAATATGTATGTACTCATGGAAATGCAGTGTAGGAAGCTTGACTTCTTCGGAAATCAGAGTTGAAAACAAAGAATAACATTGATTTGGTCAAGCGTCAAAGCATTTGTTCAGTGGAAGAAGAGACAGAAGTCTGCGGTTATTCTTATCACTCTGCGCGTCTTCCGCTAGTCATAAACTGTACTTTGTATCCAACGACGCATGAAATATTACGTTCTTACAATAACAAGGCTTCATTAGTGGGAGATCATTGGAACAATAGACATTCTATTCTTATCAGAAACTAGCGAAGCACTTGTCATAGAACGCCTGATCCACGGAGTACGCATTCATCACGTTGCTCAACTCGACGTCTTCTCTGAATCTTCGGGTTGCTCTTTGAAGGTTCGGAAGGATCGACAAGATGTTTCCCAATCTGATTGGAGGCTCTTCTTGGCTTTTCGTGACCTGGTAATAGTGAAGGACCTCCTTCTGAACGCTCTCCCGGACTTGTCTGCATAGTTCGTAACAGTCATCCGATTGTCCTTCAACTCCAGTTGCAAAGAGAGCCAACGTGGCAAGAGTCAGGAATTCAAAGCAATCCACAGAGTCTGTCAACATTGGCTGCGTCACGTTCCGTTTGTAGGTGGCGAACGAGGATCCGAACATTCTGAAAATGAAGTTAACACTGGAACAAACGGCATGACCTACTTGACAGCATCTTCTGAGCTAATCGGTTGTAATCCGTCAGGGTCGTAGTAATATGTTTCAGGGTTGACACAGTCAATGTAATCCCCCGAAGGAAGGAACCAGATGTCGTTGCGGCGATGTCGACAAGAGAAGAAGCCGCCTTCGAGGATCACGAACTGAAGGTAGAAGTTGCGAAGAAGCACGTCTTTCTGGCCATCGGGGAGCGTTTGAAAGCAAGGAAACGAGTTGCAGATCCATTCGGCGACGAGTTGGAACTCTTTCAGAAGGATCTCAATGGACTGTTTGTAGTTGACAGCACGAGGAAGATGACGAGAGGAGTTCTGAAAATGACCGGATCGGAGGAGAACTCGGACGAGTACTTACCGAGAAGAGATGGATTCTAGAGGGGCTGTGCACATGTATTCTCGCATTTTCCAGTTGACTGTAACTCAAAGCAAGTTTCTCCAGAAGCGGAAGCGTTGGTCGTAGGGGTCGAGGCACAGAAGTGCATGGGACCAAGGAGTCATCTCCACGTTTTCCGTAAATGTCTCTGTTCCGCTGTACTGCTGAAAAAACTGAAGACCTTCTTGTGAATTGTAAATGTCTTGCAGGAACTCACAATCAGTTCTCATCCCAATTCGGACACATTTTGCGTATCGACAGCTTCTGCACATTGTACGCATTGCTGAAAAGTACTGCTGAAAGAGGAAAAACTCCATGTAACTCACTAGCAACAGTTGCACAGTTCCCATTTCCTTTGCACTTGTAAGTGAGGTTCTTGGCGACAGTTCGACGGAAAAATGCGGAGCATGCTCTGAAAAGTTACAGTGTTGAGCTCTACAGAATCGAGAAACTTGGCTGTTACCTGCAGACGTCGGCACCGAAGTGAACTCCACTTTCATTGATCTCACAGACTCGACAGCTAAATGCCATTTGACTTTGTACCTTCTAGACAGGCTTTCCCTTCGTACACTCGCTTGCGGCTTTTTGTTGTTTGCCAACACGTGAGGCCACCGAAATGACTACAAGAAACAGTTGGCGAGAGACTGTTGAGGAGTGAGGAGGGGCAGAGAAGGAACCTGACTGACTAGTGATCTACGTCGGTTGCACTTGGTGGTCAGACGAAATAATGACAAGAAGGATCAAAGTATTCGGGAGAATGTTTATTCGGGAACTAGAACTTCTCAAAACATGTGCTGTAGAAAACAGGATCAACTTTATAAGACTGCAAAAGGTTCCCCAACTCGACGATCTCCTTCCATCGTTGAGTCGCTCTCTGAACCATCTAATTGCCCTTTACCTTATTTTCACAGCTCACCTGCAAGTTCGGAATGATCGAGATAACAGTCCCCAGTCTCAAAAAGTAGTCATTCTCCGATCTGGAGCTCTTGTAGTAGAGAAGCAGTTCTCTCTTCATGTTCTCCTGATTCTCTTTACAAATCGCAACTGTCTCATCCGTCAATCCATCAATTCCAGAGTCGAAAAGAGCCAGAGCAACAAGAACCAGGAACTCGAAACACTCGATTTTCTCCCTCAACATCGGGTGCCACACGTTTCTTTGATAGGTTCGGAATGAATGTCCATACACTCTGAAAGCATTGGTCATAAGGATATCAGTATTGAAACAACTCGATAGCCTCTTTCGACGTCATCGGTTGCAATCCTTCTGGATCCGTGTAGTAAGTAGTAAGGTCAGAACAGTCGATGTAGTCTCCAGAAGCCAGAAAACGGACGTCTTCCCTTCCTGACAACGGAATTAGGCCAATCTTCAGGTCTACAGCTTACCATGTCGAGAAGATAAGAATCCACCCTCTAGCACCACAAAGTGTGCATAGCAGTTCCCGACGAGAAGGTTCTTCTGTCCTTCCGACATACTCCTAAAAGCCGGGAATGAGTTGATGAGCCAGTCAACAACCACGAGACGTTCATCCAGATACATTCCATAAGCTTCCTTGTAGTTCAGTGATCGTGGAGCCCTCTCTCCTTCCGATTTGTACATTTCCGATCGAAGTCCTTCCAGTCGGTTATAGTTCTTTCCGATGTGCTGGAGGAATGTCAAAGTAGGTCCGAGGGGTCTGGAGACAGTTCCCGTTTCCGACCGTTTTCCATAAGGATCTCGGTGGTTCTGGACAGCTGAAAAGGTGTGTCTTGATGAAACAAAAGAGCGGGTTGATACCACAAATTCTCATTCCAGCATTCAGACACTTTTTGATTCGACACCCTTTACAAATGATTAGGGACTCTGCTAATATCACACAATCCTCTTTCTTCTCACATTTGTAAACCTGACGTTTTGTGATGGTTCGACGGAAGAATGCAGAACACGCTCTGGAACACACCAACTTGGCGAGGAGACGCTTCTCGGACTCACTTGCATGACAACACTCCGAAATGGCATCCATGAGCGACATCTCCACAAATGACACACAGCCGGGACATCTCTAAAAGCCGAAAAACCAAAGATGAGAATGGGAAGAGATATGATGACAATGGGAGAGGTACAGACGGACAAGAACAGTTGATATGATGCAATTCTGGCTTTCAATGTTCAAGAACACATTTATTTTTCAAAAACAAGCATTGTAAAACATGGGATCAATTGTGTATGAGTTCAGTACATTGCTCAGCTCAACGTCTTCTTGGAATCGGCAAGTTGCCCTCTGAAGATTCGGGACAATCGTGAGAAGGTTGCCGATTCTCATGAAGTAGTCTATTTCCTTCCGACTCGCTCGATAGTAATGAAGAAGTTCTCGCTGTATCAGATCTCGATTCCTCCGACACACTTCCACAGTTTCATCCGTCAATCCATCGAGACTTGTGTCAAAAAGAACCATCGCAACTAGGAAAATGAACTCGAAACAGTCAACAGAGTCTCTCAGCATTGGTCCCCAGACATTCCTTCGATACGAATCGAACGAGGAAGCGAACAGTTTGACTGCTTCGGATGGTGACATGGTTTGCTGGCCGTCCGGGTCATAGTAGTACGTCTCCAGGTTATGACAGTCAATGTAGTCTCCAGAGGACAGTATCCTGATATCGCATCTCTCTGAAACACAGAAATAGAAGAAGATCTTCTGGGAGCTGAAAGCTCACGTTCTCTGTAGCCAAAGAATCCTCCTTCTAGAATGACGTACTGGAGGTAGAGCCCTCGGAAAAGAATCTTTTGCTGGGAAGCTGGGAGCAGTGAAAAATCAGGAAACGAGTTGATAATCCAGTCAATAACAAAGCTGCTGTCGTCAAAGAACACTTTGCAGACCTCTTTGTAGTTCAACGCTCTCGGCACTTTCCTCTGAATCCATGTTCATCTTTAGAATTTTCTGATTCCCTCACCGCAAACATGCTGCTTCTGTCTTTGTTGTGGAAGATCAGTCTGACATGTTCCAAGTGCGCAAAGTTCTTGTTAATGTTCTGAAGAAGTGTCAGTGTGTGTCCGATGGGTCTTTCCAAAGAGCTGGTGCTGGCCCCTTCGTAATCAGTCGGACGCTTTCCATAAATGTCCCGGTTCGTCTGAACAGCTGGAAACAAAGTTTCCTTGAAGGAATCTTGTGAACTCAGAATACTCACAATTGATCTTCATCCCGTTAGCTAAACATTTCGCAAGTCGACATCCTTTGCAGATGGCTCGGATCTCTGATACGACTTCACAATTCCCATCTTTATCACACTTGTAGTTGTGTTTCCGGACCACTGCTCGGCGGAAGAAGGCGGAACATGCTCTGGAACAGCTCAAAGATACATTGTATTCTGCTGACACTCACTTGCAAGCTGGAACTCCAAAATGGCAACCATGAGCTTTGTCGTGACAAATCTTACACAACTTTTTGTCAGACATTCTTGATTTGAATTGAAAAAAACTTGATAGGAACTAATCGATTATCAAATTCGTATTTGACGAGTACGAATTGATCGGAAGAGATGGCGACGAGACGCAGAACGAAAAGTTTCTAACACGATGACAATCGGATGGAAAACAAAAGAAGAAAACAGCACTTGAAATAATCGGATAACGCCAATGCTCCCGGTTTTGTCATCATTTGGTTCCGACGCGTATTCTGTTCTGTACTTTGTTCGCTGATTGGTCAAATGAACAAATGATAAGAGCTTTTATGTAGTATCAACCATTTATACAGATCTCAAAGACTCTTCAAACAATTCTCGTAGAACTTGTTCTCAACTGGGAATGTATTCAGAATATGACCAACTTCCATGTCGCTTTGCATTCGACTTGTGGCTCTCTGAACATGATAAAATGATAAGGATCTGGAACTGTTCTCTACCTGAAGACTAGGAAGAATCGAGAGCATACTGCCCATCCTCAGTGAGAACTCTTCCGATTTCCGTGCTGTCTGATAGTACTGTATCATCTCCCTCTGAATAGTTCTTCGAACATTCCTGCATAGTTCAGTGCACTTTTCCGATTGCCCTTCTAGGCACGGATCGAATAGAACCAGTGCGGCCAACGCCAGGAACTCGAACTGATTCACGTTTTCCTGAATCATCGGAGTCGTCACATTCCTCTTGTAATGCTGACAAGAGCCCGAAAACAGCTTCGCTGCGTCTTCAGAAGTCATCTGTTGCTCTCCTTCCGGATCACAATAGAACGTTTCGAGGTTCTGACAGTCGATGAAGTCGCCGTTCGGCAGGAACCACACTTTGTTGTGGCCCTGTTTGCAACTGAGGAAGCCACACTCGAGAATGAAGAATTGGAGGTAGAAGTTTCGCATGAGAATGTCCTGAAACACACTGGTTCAAATAGGTTTTCCAGTTGAAAGACAAACTTTCTGTCCACTGGGAAGGTCTGCAAATTGAACGAACGAGTTGGAAATCCAATCTCCGACAAGGTAGAACTCTTTGAGATTAACACGATTTGCCTCTTTGTAGGTCACTCGCTTCGGGGCTCGTTCCTGGAAATGATCAGACTACAAACATCAGTGGAACTTGTATCTTTACCATGAACATACTGGATCCTTCATCTCTGTGCACAACCAATCTGACACTCTCCAGCTGTGGATAGCTGTTTCGGATGCCTTGTAGAATCGGAAAAGGAACAGGAAAACTGAGTTTTGTCGTGGAAGGAGATGGGATGATCTGATGTTCTGGGCTGCGCTTTCCGTAGACATCTCGGTTCTTTTGGACGGCTTCTCGTCTCATTCCCACTGCGAGACACTTTGCAAACCGGCAATTCCTGCAGACGAGGCCTTCGACGGCTTCTCCGATGTTGCAGGACTCATCGGAATTGCAGATGTACTTCTTCTCCTGAACAACGGTGCGTCGGAAGAAGGCTGTGCATCCTCTGCAATCAAAGGTTTATCTTCATCAGGTGACGAGTTCACTGCTACCTGCAGGCATCTACTCCAAAATGGATTCCGTTCCCTGGAACGTTACACACGCGACACGGACGGAACTTTTTGATCAGTTGAACCATTCCTGACAAGTGTGATCATTGAGCTAGTGGTACTCGAATTCGAAAAAGTAAAACCGAAAATCAATAAAACTATGAACTGAAAAAGAGCAAGACGCAGACATAACGAGAGGGTAAACGTATTCTTATCACTAATCACTATTCCAGATAAGAGACCGAAACCTTAGAAGAGACTAACAGATGACTGGAGAGAGAAACGAGAAGTAGACGGAGAGAGGAGAGACCAAGGAAACAGGTTGTTACGAATGATGCAAACATTGAGGAAGACCGAAAGTACTCGATTGGGAAACAGAGTGAAGTTATAATTGACCATGATGGAGAATGTTCCGGGCGCGATAAATCTAATTTCTCGTTTTATAGCTCCGTCTTACGGAAAACCTGAATTCCACGACAATACTCTACGAATCCCCAATTCCGTGCGAAACTGTGTATTCCTCATAATTTCAAAGATCAACTGATAAGACCGAGTTCATCGACAAAGAGTAATCGCCAGTGATTCTCATCGTCAGAGCAGTCTGTGAACCATTTGCATATTGTTTTCATAGAGCGGCGAGAAGGTGCAGAGCAGCTGGCACGAAAGATCATCCACGGGGATGAGGCGACGACTCCAGTTCGCCGTTTTTTGTCAAACCTTTACGAAAAGATGGTTCTGTGGCAGAATTCATGTATGGAACATGGGAAACAGACAATAAATAAACACATTAATATCTTTCAATATGGTACAAAAAATTGTCAGCTTATGAACAAAGATTAGATTAGACATTGTTTTTGGGTGAAATGGGTGATTTAGTGATCCTTCGAATCACTTTCCAATCGTGTCACCGGCGAGCGATTCCTCTTGCCTTGGCTTCGGGTTCTTGTAGTCTTTCTTGAACGCCAGATGCTCGTTATGCTCCAGCGTTTTGATCATGTCTTCTGAGAATCCGGGAATCTGGCGTCGGAATGGGCGCAACAGCTCCAAGCCGAACATCTTCAGAGCCAAGTAAACACTGCGGTTCTCCCAATTCGCGTCGGCATTCGTCAGCCCGACGGCGTCGAGGCGCATTGGTAGGTCCTGGAAACAGAAGATTCATCATAATATAGGTGGCTCAGATCTCACCGGATAGATTTTCTCGGTGAAGTCTCCGTGTTCGCAGCTCCAAAAGTGTCTCCATGTTTTCACAACAACGCGATTTCCACGGTCCGTTCGCAACTTAAAACCGCTCAGTTGAAGGTTGACAAATCCTTGATCTTGATCTTGAGTGTAGTAAACCGAGTTGTTCGAGCAGAACTTCGCAGGATCCGTAGTCGCTATTTCTACTGGATTTGTCACTGCGCAAATGTAGCTGAACTTGACATAGTGGAGTTTTCCGCGGAAAGTGAAAAATTTGTCGAATGAGTGACCGATCTTAGGAGATGAACATTCGACAGCGACCTAGAAACATTTTGGTGAAAAGAGAAGAGAGCAAGGGAAAATTACCTGATAGTCATCGAAGAAGTCTATCGTATAATCGTCGGTAACTACGTTTTGTGCCAATTGCAGCAGAGCTTCGCTGACCACTGCTCTTCTGAACGCGAACGCCATGTACGTGTCTCTTGCCATCTCTGAGTCAATTACTGTCCAATCAGCATCCTCGTTGAATGCCAGCCAGTTCACGTCTTCTGCTCTGACCTTGAACATCTCCTTAACTTCTTCGAGATCTTCCGTAGAGAGTTCCCAATCTCGAGTGCGGAAAGTGTGCAACGGTTCGACTTTCATCGGCATAGGCTTCTGGGACGTGAACGATTCCTCGTCTTCTTCCTCTATTTTGGCTATCATTTCAGCCAATTTTTCAGGCGACAGGTGGTCTTCGGGGACTTCTTGGAAGTCCTTCGCTTCCAAATTTGGGTGGCTCACTTTCGGGACGACGAACTCGTATTGAGAACCGGCCACAAGGCCTCCGAGAAGCACGGCGACGAGGAGCCGAAGCATCGGAACGCTGGAAAGTAGACAATACGAAAAACATCGCAAAGTACAATAATTTTATATGCAAACAAGTCAATATTCAACTGCGAGGAATAAATGACAAACCCGAAAATTCAAGCGATTCGAAAACAATCCTTGTGAAATTCTGAAAACTCAAACTTTAGCGCCTTCGCGCCGCTAGCCTACAGTAGTTCTTTCAAGTCGTTGCGGGACCATCAGCATGGATAAACGCATGCGCCTTTAACTACTTTCGTGCGAAACAACCGTTTTTCCTCTATTTTTTGAATTCCTCGGTTACAATGTGCGGTGATGGACACGGGATGGAATGTGACAGACGAGTCGCAGTGCGATCCTCCTAACTCTCCGTGTTCTTGCTAAAACCCTTGATTATACAAGGTAGCCGGTAGAACTCTGTGTGTCGGACGCTGGGGCGTGCCGTAACTCGGATGATTGTCGGTTGTTGCTAAACGAGTCTGTGAACAAATTCAAGCTGGAAGTCACTTTCGTAGTCTACAAACACCTTCCACACAATGCAATTTTTATGTTCGGTTCTAACTCCCGAGCTTCTGATCTTGAGTGGGAGCTCATCTATTTCAGATTGGGCACTTTTTGTGAATTTGATCAAATCAGGCACTTGACACGGCTTTTATAGGACCCATTCCAAAAGAGTGCAGAAAATTGATGAAGATCAAAATGCCGAAGTGACCGAGAAGTAGGGCTACGTTCACCGAGAAGGGCGTGCTGCAACTCAATGCTGAGGGGCAAGCAGTACAGATCAGCACCAAGATTAGCAAACTCCCCAAATTTTTTTTCCGGTCGTCCGGATTATGGGTGCATGATTTCAGAGATCAATTGATAGGAAAAAGTTCATTGATAAGATATCTAATCATCATTGATTCTCAATTTGAGCAGTCTGTGATTCGATCGTGGTCTCTTCACCTCGACGAACTCGTTGTCAGCCACACTCTCGTAAAGGATCTTAGCTGTTCCGATCTGGAACTTGGTCGGGTCGACTCCGTAAGTCGAGAGCAGCTCGACAGTCTCCATCTCTTTCTCGCAGTGGACACCCGTGAATCCGATGTGACAGTCGCACAGGACCTTCTCTCTGAGGTTCTTTCCGAAGGAAGAGATGCAGGATCCGTTGTTCTTGCACTTGCACCACTTCTTACTGATCTCTGCAATTCAAAATGAGAAAGTTGTCTCTCTACTGCAAGCTAACCCTGTCCACAATCCAATCCCCTCATTCCGGTCGGACATCCCAGCAATCCATGCACATTGCACTGTTTCCCGACGCGTTCGGCAGTTTCCGAGCAGCAGAACTCGTCGCATTTGTCACCGTACCATTTCCTAAAGAGCTATCCGTTTGGTGTACAAGTCAGTAACCCTACGAGTCACAAGCAAGATTGACTTTGATTCCAGTGAACGGGAACATGACAGTCAGTGGGGAGAGGATTCCACGTTTCGGGGCGAAAGAGGTGGTGGCTGTGATGTTGTCGATGTCTGGAGAGTTTAGAGTTTGGTGAGAGCTAGTGATAAAATAACGTCTACCAGGCTTATCCTCATTGATAACGAACAGTGAGAGATCGTACTTTTCCACATTGAAATCGATCGGAATCTTCGGAAGAGTAACAATTTGATTAGCAGGGACAACGAACGGAATAAGGGAAGAGGGCTGTGATCCTGTGAGGTTCACGACGGCCTTCAGATTGTAGTCACTCTTGAACGAGAGCTCCAGAAAACCAGAAGCAGAGACTTGTTGAAGGAGAAGGAATCCGAGAAGAACAGGAACTCGTAGCATAGTCGAGATCGGCGGATCGGCTACTGACCGAGACTGACCGGTGACCTGTTATCGATGACGTTCGGAGGGCAGATCTATATCGCGGATGCCCTCGTCACGTAATCAAAGAGTTGCGGGCGGGCGTAATAAAGATGGGGTACTGGATAACGTGGGGATTCATATAATTTCAAAAACTCAACAAAAATTAACAATGGAAAGGAAAAACGAAAAGAGGCACAATCTGGGAACGTTTACTCGGAGAGCGGATTGCCAGTTGGACCTCCTCTCGCCGCCACATTCTTCTGCTTTTTCATGTTCCTGTAGGCATCAATGACTCGCTGTCTCTCCTCCTGGATCGTCTTCGAGTTGTCCAAATACTCGGTCTTCTGTCCTCCCTTCTGAAGCATCGAGTGAAGAAGAAGCGTCTTCTGTCCGGCCTTGGCCATCAACGGCTCGAACTTCTTCTTGAGAGCTCCGCCGAAAGTGGGCGGCGCGTCGTAGCGTTCGCCGAATTCGATGACTTCTGAAATGAAATGATTGCAAAATAAAACACTCGAACTGATTACAAACCTCTGGAATTGATAAGAGCTTCTCCGGCTTTTCTCTTCTGCTCATCCGTTTTTCTGGCTTTCAGAGTCTCCTTCCTGCGTTCCTTCTTGCTCAACTTGATCTTCTTCTCATCCGACTTCTCCTTGTCTTCCTTCTTCACTCGCTTCTCTCTCCTCTCGTCCTCATCGTCATCCTCATCTTCTTCCTCATCGAAACTTTCCTCCTTCTCCTCTTCCTCTTTCATCTTCCTCTTCTCGGCTTTTCTCTGTTCCTTCGCTTTCTCCGCTTCTTCCCGTCTTTTCTCCTCCTGCTCTCTCTTCTTACGTGCTTCCTTGATCTTATTATCGATTTCTCTCTTCTCCTGATCCTTCTTTCTTTTTTCAGCTTCCTCGATCTTTGCATAGTCTGCATCGATATCCTCCTGCTTTCTACCAGCCAGTCCATGCTTCACAATCGCCATCTGCTCGTTGATTCTCGAGTGAAGAGTTCCTTCGATTCTGCGAACGAACCGGCTCACAGTCTCGAACTTTCCCTTCTTCAGACCGAGTTCTTCAGCTTGTTCTGGAAGAAACAAACACTTTGTAGACCAGGAATAGAGGAACTCACTCAACACAGCGTTCTTCTGTTTCTTTTTCTTTTTCTCGTCATCCTTCGTCACAATCGTTTGCGACATGAGGTTCTTCATAGACTTTGTCAGCGGCTGTTCGTCTTTCAGATTGGCCGGAGCACTGTTTCTGTTCTTCTTGTTCTCCTGGAATCGCTGCGCATTCGCCTTGTTGTTGAACGGATCCACTGACTTCAGCTTCTTGCGATTCTTCTTCGGAATACGACGATGAAGGGCCATCTGGGAAGATGATTGGATTGAGAAAAACAGGAATACATTTGCGAAGTTAAGGTATAACGCCGATCAAACGGAGTGAAGAAGAGAAAGAAAGAGCAACTGGAAAATAACACATGTCTTTATTCAATCGGAGTGGCAGACATGGGGAGGTATCCCCGACAGTTCTCCGCTTTGCAGTGACACGGCTTCCGATCTTTTCCATCAATCGCCGAGTTTCCGTAGTCGTAGCAGAGTTCCTCGCCAGTTCCGATGTCTCTTCTCGCAAATATCCCAGCCGTCGGAATCATCCTTCCCAGTCGGACCACAACCACTTCACAATTCGGGTCGCAGCTGTGATTGAGGAATCGGCCGACGTTGCCACGGAGTCGGGGATCCACAAAAGTTTTCATTGTTTTTGCTGAAAATACTGTTTATTTAAAGATTCGAGCCATCTTCAAATCATACCTCCAAAGTGTTCCTTCAGTGTCAGCGTATAGTTGTCCTGTCTTTGGAACTGCACACATCTCCGCTCGACCTCTTTCTCTCCGATGCACTCACCAGCGTATTCGCACACGAACTCTCCGTTGCTTATCGGTTCAGCTGCTTTCACTCCGTGACCTTTTTCGGAAGTGCTGAAAATCTGGAAGTTATACGTGTCTCACTGGAATTCCCATGGAATCTCACCTCTAATCGTTTCCGGACTCCGTTCTGAACAACTCGATTCTGACATGATTTCGGGAGAAATGCGCACGAACAGTTATCGGAACACTCGACGAGGAGCGTGTTCGTGGACGGAAGGAGCTTCTCGTCTTCTGAATAATTGCCCGCACCGCCCATCAGACAAGAGCACTTGCTCTCAGCGGAGCATCCCTCGATACAGTCGCATCCTTCGAACTCGTCGTTCCAGTCGTCTTCCGATATCCCTGGTCCTCGCTGCGACGTTTCAATTTTCTCATAGTTCATCTGAACTTGTTACGGTTTTTTTATTTCTGATATAAATATTTTTTAAGTTTTCGGTTTTCGATATAGAAAAGGTTGCAGAACCCTTTTGAGAATTTATGAATAAAGTGATATTATTTCATTCATCCAGTGCAAAAAACGACCATAATGAACCCGAGAATTCATCAGAAATATCGATTTTCCGGAATCGCAATTATTTTGGGAAAGTGACAACTTATTATACACGAAGAACGGAAGGCGGTGTGGAGAGGAGAGGGTGGCCAAATATATAATATGCTTTGATGAAGGGGATAAAATGTAAAGGTAAAGCTACAAAATATTAAGCGGGATGATTTCTGAGGGGAGAGACTGGGCAAGCGAGTACGCGGAAGGAGAAGAACTGGGCTGGAGGGAGATTATTCGTTGGCTTTGATGAATCTGAGGTAGGTGAACGGGACGGATCCGATCTGGCCGTCGAGCTCTGCTTTGTACATTCCGTTTGTGAGTTTTTGAGTTACTCGCACTGTCTGACCCTTCTGGAACTCGACAGTTTGCTTCTTAATGATATGATTTGTGTTCTCACCTTGATACGAAGCTGAGTCGGATCGTATGCATTGGGTACTCTGTCGAATGAGACCTTTGCGAGTGCTGGAAGTCGTGGTTGGAACTGCGCATCGATAGTGTCACTGTTGGTGCTGGTACTGGAGAATCTCTCACCACCACTGCTTCCGAGTGACGACTGACTTGCGGCCTTCGAGGTGCGGTCGTTGGCGAATTCTCCGGTCTGGAATGAACTTGTGAAGGCACGGTGATACGAAAGTCGGTTTACAAGTTGAACATAGTTCGATGGCACAAGCCCCGTTGTTCCGAGAGCGTTGCGAGCCTCCCACCAGTCCGAGTTGGTTTTTGCTGAACAATTTTGGCTTTAAATTTTACAAGCACTGAATCAACTCACTGAGAATCTCCAGTCGTTCTCCTATTTCGAATGGCAGATCTGTTTCGCGATCACCGTTGAACTTGAATGCACCCACTACCACTTCGATTATCGGCTTCTTGTAGGCGGATAGAAGACTGGCCTCGGTTAGCACCCGCATCTTGAAGTGATTGAGAAGAGCCGGGATGTCGGGGAACGATTGGTTGGCTATCTGAAACAAAAATTATGAAATTTGAGTTAAAATAATTGAAATTACCTTGACGCCTTCCTTGTCTCCGTCTCTTTCGATCAAGTAGTGACAGACTGTATTGCCTTCGTCGGCTTCTCTGACTGTCAGCGAGTACTCTCCGGGTCGCGAGCTGTCTCTCATCAGAAACGTTCCGATGGTGACTCCCGGCTCCCCGAGAAGCTTGTGAGCTTCTTCACGGCTCATTCCGGGGAAGTAGAACGAGCGCCATTCGAATGGATCAAACCCGTTCGTGTTCATCTGCGAGTAATAATTTTTTTGAGGGAAATTCGGAAAGATTTCATAAATTGATGAGCAAGTGAGTGACAAACGGAGCAAATTACTGAGTGACTCATGCAATTTGCTCTTTGCATTTCGGGGAGCCAACAGGACAAGAAAAAGCTTAGGCGAAAACTGGAGACGAACAGCAAACAGTGCCAGAAAAAATTAAGTCAGCTGTTGCACTTGTCCAAAAGGAGTACACGGAAAGGCGTGCGGGGTGCTTGCAGGCGCAAGCCCCGCCCACGGAACCACGCCGCGCCCTGTTTTGAATTCGGATTTTTCCGCGAAAAAGTGCAACTTTCAGCATGATTCGGTGACGCCCACATTCACATTTTCAAGTTTTCTCTAGTCTTTTTATAACGAAACAGTCAATTTAAATGTATCTTTGTATCTCTCCGTTCACTAATCTTATAACTAATGACACCAAGGTGATAAAACCTAATTAACCTTGTTCTAAACTTCAGCCGCCAAAATGAGTGCTTCGTTTATGGAGTTCGGCTCGGCTGACTCTTCAGAAGCAGCAGCTAACAAGGTGAGTCATAACGAAAGTGATAACGTGGAGGGGGTTGCGTTTTACGAATATTTCCGAAACTTGTGATTTTAGGTGGCGCACCATGTGGAGCAGATGCTGGACAGCTCGGACTTTTACGAACGATTGACGCAGTGTGGGACTACGCCCGTCTCAGGACTGGGAGAGAAGTTCTACATGAAAGGCGCCCCCGAGTTTGTCGTTACAAGGAGAATAGCTATTCCCGGAGAGCTTCAAATGCAAATGAATAGTGAGGAGGAGTAAAGCAGGAAAACTATGACAGTCTTAATTTGCAGATATTCACAGTGAATTTAGTATGGGTTTTTTCACTGAAATTAGCAGAGTTTGGGTTGTCATCGACAATAATCTGTATATGTGGAACTACGAAACCAAGTGAGAAATAACATCAAAAGATCTCAAATACAAACTGTTGTTTAGCGATGATTTGGCATTCTTTGACGCTTCTGACTCAGCAATCTTGAAAGTTGCACTGGTGGCTATCAAGAAGGGAGTTTTCGAGAATGAAATTCAATACGGTCTGGTCGTCGGAACCATTTCTGATATATCTCTGTACCCTGTATTCAACTTCGAAGAAAATGGATACAGCAACATGACTATCGATTCAAAACGGTGCTTCAAGGTTTGAAAATGGAATCGTTAACAATAACGGAATGTGAAAATGTGCAGATTGCATTGGACGGAGCGACAGTGAACGACATCGCCCATACAAAGTGTGGTCGTGTGTTCTACACAGCTGACGACCAGCTGTTCGAGTTCGTTTACGAGGTACCGCCCCTTTCGGAATTGTTATATTGAAGATCGCAGCTTGAATACAGCTGGTCTGGTAAATTTCTAATTAAAATTTCCAGAAACAAAATGGCTGGTTTGGATCCACAAGCCACAAGTGCCGCGGTGTCAATCAGACTGCCACCATTCTCGGAACGTTCATCTCCCTGCCATTCTTCGGATCCACAAAGGAATCTCTCGACCAGATTTCCATTGACCGTTCCCGAAACTTGATGTTCTTGCTCGGTCGACAAGGCACCGTAAGCGTGTGGGACCTCGGAGCAGACGGAGCCCAGTGCGCCAAGTTCATTAGCATCCCAATAACGAAGATAGCTCACGAAGCACACATACTGACTCAGTTCGGTCACGACGAAGCTTCCTTCTCCAATATTACATCGATCCGGGCACTCGAAGCCAGTCAGTCGGCTGCGTTGAATCTGGTGGCTACGACAGTGAAAGGAGTCCGGTTGTACATGTCCGTGTCGGCAAGACCTCAGGGACAAGGACCAGTTCAAAACGGAAAGATGCACGAGAGAGTAAGCAGATTGGGGGATATCAAAGTTTCGCATCAATCGAAACTTTTTTCAGAACTTACACCAAGCCTCCGTCCGCCCACAGTGCCTCCGTGTTGCTCATGTTCGTTTCGCTCCAGGAGTCACTCCAACCAGTATCTACGGGGATGGTCCTAGCGGAGTTTCAGTCGTTTATGCTGATGAATGTACAAATCTCTGTCTTGATAAAAATAAAAGTGTGTTTCCAGCTATCTGCGCAATGGCCACTGCCAATCGCAACACCATCTTCGCATTCTCTAACTTCTTCTACCCAGCAACCAAGTTCTTCGTCGAATCCGCGGTATCCTTCGTTTTCAATTTTTCATTCCAACGCGTTCACGTTTTCAGACGGAATGTGATATCTCTGGGCACGTTTGGGAGATTGAGACAGTTTCAAAAGTGAGAGTGAAAGCACGCCCGCCACCAGCCGAGTTGGTGGAACGAGTACTCCCGCATTCCTTCTACCGCTCACAACTCGAGACCAGCCACCGTCTGCTCGTGTGTTCCAACGAAGGAGTCTTTGAATTCACTCAAGTCACCGCTGTTGAAGCACTCCGAGAAGCTCTGTTCGATGGTGGCGTCGAGGGAAATGCCACTCTGCAACTTTGGCAGAAACTCGGATCAACGGAAATATTGATTCTCGCTTTCCGCATTCTCACTTCTGACTCGCCGATTGATGAGCGCATTCGCGGAAAAGCCGAGCAGATAATGTACAGTCTGAAGGAGACGCCCGAGATCGTGGAGAACGATCGGATGATGGATCAGTCGACGTGGTCACCGAATGAGAGCAGTATTGCCGATTGGAAGAACCGTATGAAGACTCCATTGCTTTCGTCGACGCCGAGAGGAGCTGTCGACAGCAGGCAGCAGTCGTTCTTCAGTTCTCCCTTCTCGCCAATTCGTAAGTTATTCTCTCGATTCTCAATCAAAGTGCCTGTTTCAGTAGACGTGTCAATGTCCGTGGGAGCGAGTGGTAACCTGCGAATGTCTCCGTCTCGTCGTCACGATGCTCTCTTCTACTACTTCTCTCGTCTTGTTGCCCCTGTCTGGAATGACACGATTTGCGAAGTATTCAACGGAAAAGAACTGAGAATCACATTTGAGCCGGAATCTATTCTGGCGCTGAAAGATGAGATCCAAAAGCTCGGAAAGCTCATGGACGACTACCGACTGGTTCCGACGATGGATTACGGAGGCTACGCAGCCAGTATGAGCGACAAGCTGAGTGCCGAGGCGACGTCGTTGGAGAGACAGTCACTAATTGGACTACGAAAGCTGATCGAGTCTACTGTCGAGACACTGTCTCTCTGGCTTCTCGCCTACGATTACAACCTGGCTGCCATCTCTTCTGGAATGAACCCACAAGTCCTTCCAAACTTTGGTGCCCGTAAACTAGCTCATCTCGTCGCCGACGGAAGCAACCTCAACGCGGAACTCATCCGTGCCATGATCAAGTATTTCCTCGGCGATGAAGCTGGAACGAAGCTTTTGTCGGAGAGCCTCCGTCAGATGTGTCCGAATCTGTACTCAGAAGACGACGCCTGCGTCACGTTCGCCATGGAGCAGTTGGAAGCGGCGAGGAAGATGGGAGCCGGGTCGAACCGGCGTAAGCTCGTCAAAACCGCCGTCGAGATGTTCAAGCAGTCTATTGGAAAAGTCGTGCTCGCATCGACTTGTCAGCAATTGGCAGAGAGTGTCGAGGACTACGAAGCCGTTGTGGAGCTGTGTCTTTTGAGAGCTGTCAAGGAGGACCCGAAGCAGTTGGCCCTTCTGGCTTACAAACACGGACGAAGTGGGTCGGATGCCGAGATGCTGAATGCGGAAAAGAAAAGAGCAGAGTGCTACAGGTACATCATTCATACAAACATAAGTAGTTATATTTAGACACGACAGTGATGGATGGTAGTTGTTGTACACGTTGGGTTGGAGTGTTAAAGCTCTTGTTGAGGCCACGGTTATTTGCGAGCTGAAAAAATCGATTGTTATTGATTTAAACACGAAACTAGCTTACCAAACTGCGTCTCTAGCGATTGAAGCATCGCTTCAACGTTATTCCGAACCGCCGTCATGTGTTGATCCCTCGAAACGCCTGGTTGGGGCTTTGAGAGATCCACTGATGGGATTCCCTTTTGAACGTTTTGCATCGTGTTCTCGATCGATGCGAATAGGAGCTGACGGAGAACCTTATCTTGGTTCGAAGAGTTATCAGAGTGATTAGAACTAGAGGGAGCGTTGGAGGGAGCAAAGCGGTTCTCCGAGTTGTTCATCTCTTCGTTTCTCTCTAAAATGAACCGAATGAGTGAGCAAACTGTCAGTGAACGGGGCTGTGAGGGTATGTGTGTGTGTGCAGAACGGACGCGGAATGAGACGCGTCTTGGGTGGGTGCTATCGCTTGGTGTTTTATTGATTGGGTCATTCGATGGCTGACCCGGAATGCGGGAGAAAAAGAGAGCGGACAGAGGGGAACAGCGTCGTCGCGGAAATGGCATTGGAATGAGCGAAATTCATGTTTGTCGGGCGGCGGGTCAAACGAAAACAAACTAGCCGACAATGAACAAGTGACACATTACTATCACAAGAACTGGGTTCGCGAGACCGGAATAATCAATCTGTTTTCAGAGTCATCACTGACGAACTGGAGAAACTGGAGGAAGTGGCTACGTCTGAACGACCACAGGATGCCGCAGTCAACAGAGATCTCATGATCAATGCCGTGATGAGTTCGGAAGATCAGCTGGCGCACGGCGCCGTGTTCCGTTGGCTTCTGTCGAAGAACAAGACGAATGTGATCCTGCAGAGCAAGTCGCCGTACATCGAGTTCTTCCTTGTGCAAGAAATCAACTCCGGCCGCGGACAAAAGTACTTCGACCTGCTGTGGCGATTCTACGAGAAGAGTGGAAACTACGACAAGGCAGCCAGACTGCTCAGCAAACTGGCTGAAAATGACAACTGGAAAATGGGACTGGCCCAACGATGTGCCTATCTGTCTCACGCCATCCTCTGCGCCCAGTCCTGCAAGGATTCGGCTATAACTGCGAACATCGATGAACTGCGTGACCGACTCGACGTTGCTAATGTTCAGATGAGAATTAAGTAAGTTTTCAGAGATTTGAACGCATTTGACCAATTTTCCTGCAGGGATGCTCTGGATTCTCCAAGAAACGTGGAACTCGTCAAGAAACTCGACGGACCGATACTGTCTCTCCAGGACCTTCTTCTGCAATACGTCGTTCCGTTCAAGCTTCACAAGATCAAACTGGCATTGTTGCACTGCGCAAACATGTACGTCGAGGAGCACATATTCGAGACGTGGGAGAACATTATTCAAGATGGTTTGTTAGATGCCCTGATTATCTGATAACCTTCCTTCGTTTTAGAATTCGCTTCTGCCCGAGACGAAGGAGTTCTGTGCGAGCAGCTTACCAACACGATCGGAGAGCTCTTCGCGATCTACAGAGACACCAAGTACTTCCCGAAAGAGTTCATCGTGCGACGAGTTCTCGAGATCGGATCCGGCGGAATCAGTGAGATGCAGGCACAGCGACGCATCCTGCCACCGGCCTTCTACGCTGTTCTCAGCAAGAGGATAGACATTACCGTCTGCGACTTCCTGAAGATCGCATCCGACGAGTTCAGAAGCGGCGGAGATGCGTGGTGGACGCACAACGAGTTCGGACAGGAGTACATCACCAAAGTCGTCATCAAGCTAACAAGAATAGTTATCAAGGAGCTGGAAAGCATGCCGACGCCCGGAAGGTGAGTATTTTTGTTCTGGACGTAACAATGTAATAGCTGACATTTCTAAATTCGCAGAGAAAGCAGGAAGCATTTGAAGTTGTAAGTCTAGACGCTGCTCCTCTAATTTCCTCTAACTTTGTCTTTTTGGGTGAAGCTTCCGATTTTCTTTGCGTTCGCATGTTATCTTTCCTTCAAAACCGAGTCTCGAGCTCTTTTTCGTTCCATTCAAAAACAAATGTTTAAAACATGAACCTTTGTGATTTTCCTTGCTTCACCTCATTTCCCTCATTCCTCCCGTCTGTCTATCCTACATGCTATCGCGCAGAGATTGCCATAGCACCCTGTCAGTTTCTTACATTCAAATCTTGATTCCAGACGATCAACGGCTCGAGAATGCCTCACGCACATCCTCCCATTCATCCGCCGTGCCTGCGACGTCTCCGCCTCCCTGCCGATCCAGACCCTCGGAAACGATCTGAATGCTCTGCAGAACCGTCTCTCCGAATTCTCCAACTAATCCTTTTATTCGCTTTCTTGTTTTAACCATCCCAGTCCATCTTTCGATTGATCATCATCACCATTCCCTTCCGAGTTACTGTTATCTGTTAAAATGGCTTCGAGACCATTCTCTCTCTCTCTTTTTGTTATCTCTCTCGCCGTCTCTCATCTCTCATTCACTATCATATTTATTTTAATTCTAATTGTTTCCATTTCTATCCCTCCGTTTCATCTAGTTTTTATCTAATTTATCCTCCATATATCCACATTCTTTCCTATTATTTTCTACCCGTTTTGACCAGCATCTCCTTCTTCTCATCGACCCCCGTTCAATAACTCCTGGCGCGTGTTGCTCCCCCACCCAACCGCCCGCTCCGGTCCTTTCTCCACTTTCCCATCGTACCTTCTATTTTGTGTATCCGTCAATAAACACTTATTTTACCAGTGACACCGGCGATTGTACTGATGTTTAGGATGTTTGAGTACCCTTTCCATTTCTCTGTCTGTTTTCTTGTGATTTCTCTGTTGTCCTTCTTCTCATCCTGCTCCAATTTTCAAACTTTTCAAAACATAACTTCCAGTCATCGTTTCCTAGATAAATTTCTTTCAAAGCTGAAATACAGTTTTTAAAAATCTGAAGCCTGGGCACTGATAACTGATAAGAGGCCATTTTCACAACTATGTCCCGAACACCGATCCGATCCAATCCACTCGAGTTCATCATCCCGCCAGCTTTTGCTTCCCTTCAAAGTGTTTGCCCCTCTCTCTCCGTCTCCACTTCTCCAACTCCCTCTCGCCTTTCCGTCTCTTTCTCTCCGTCTCCTCATTTCGAAAACTTTCTCGTCTCACTCGGCTTTCTTCCAATTTCGCATTTCTCGTGACACTGACTTTCTTCGGAATTTGCGAATTCGTTTCGTTTCACGGCGATGATGATCGACGCAACGCGGAGATGTTCTTTTATCAGTCTTATCATCTGTTATCTTTTGTGATTTGATGTGAGAAGACGGTGATGATTGTGATAAGAAGGAGATGATGATGATGGTGAAGTTTGCAGTTGATTTCTGAAAGTTTGGTCGTCATTTCGGTTTTTGGGGAAAGACCAGTCTCGACGTCTCGTTCTGATATTTTTCATTTTTCAAAACTTTACGCTTTTCGACAAAAACAGGAACTAGAATTTTGAAACGAATCCTCAAAACAACAGCTGCAACTGTCAGACTTTTCCAGTTTTCCTTCGAAAAACATAAACTTCTTATCAGTTATCTCCAGCTCCTCCCTGTTGCTATTCTTATCATTACCGCTTTCAGCGCTGTTACTCTCTGTCTCCATTGATTTTTGTAGTACTTTTCCCAGTTCCGATTCTCAAAACGGCTCTTGACCTACAAAAAAAATCTTCGCAGTTTCTCCACTCGAACATCCAAAAAGTGAATACGCACTCGCATTCGAAACCATACTCGAAATTTGCATTCAGCGTCATTTTCCCTGTTTCATTTTTCCTGTTTCCGCAGAGTTTCAGGTCGAAATACGATTCCGGACTCGTGACTTTCATGTGGCGTCATATTTTTGTTGTTGTGATATTCATAAAATTGACGTGTTCCTTCTGAAGTGACACCTATAAATATAAAGTCCAGGTTCCACCGAGACCTCAAAAAGGTGTTCGGGTCTTCCAATTAGTTAGTTCTGACGTATCAGTTCAACCTTTGAATCCTGAACAGTTCGATCTCTGAATGTTCCGTCTTCTGACAATGTGACTGTCCACTAGACTATCCGCCTCACGTACTCTACTACTTCCCGTTTTCCTCGTGTTTTCCCCGGATTAGCATACATTTCTGCTCTACCGGTTTCTTTTCCGAGACTGCCCCTTGCCAATATAGCTCATTTCAGACCGAGAATCGCAATGGGTCTGATGGGCAGTAAACGAAAGGAGGATGCGGCGGCGAGCGAAGCGGAGAAGCACGATCAGCAGCAGAAAACGGTTGGACGGGTGAGTGTTATGACGGGATGTCTCGTAAAAAGACCCGTCGCCTATAATTATGTCTCGGCAGGTTGATATAAAAACAAAAACGCTCTGCGATTTTATAACTCATAAAGCCGTTTTGAAGGTGAAACGATCCGGCCGCCCCGACGACATGATAGCCAAGTACGCAGAGATTCTGAAGACACGTGGCATCCTCCCGGAATACTTTCTTGTCCATGAAGCCAAAAGGTACACATCTTGTTTATCATCTGATCCCATTTTTTTGTTTTCCAGCTCTCAGTACATTGACGAGGACGGCGACGTGGCCAACGAGTTCTACCAGGAGACGATGAGCGACGGAGAGAAGCGACGACTGTGCCGACTGATCAAGAATCTGCGGCCGAAGGGCAAGGAACGATACGCGATTCCGCGACTGAAGCCCGACGTGCCGGTGGTGATGTGGGAGGTGCAGAAGCAAGACGACTGAGCCGCCTGTGATCCCCTGCTCTCATCCTTCTCATCCTTCCGATCCTCTCGTCATTTCTCCCACTTCAGCCACTATCTCCCTGTGTGTTATCGATGTGATCTCCCGGGGCAACCCCGTTCTGATTGTCCGGAGTCTAGTCAGACTTTCCCTCTATTATCAGCACTAATTATTCTCTCTCGATTGCTACTTGTTTCCTTTTCCATCTCGATTATTCTGAATTCCCGAATCACAATTGTCTCCAAGAATGAAATGTCTATATCAATGTCATTTCTGAATCCACCTGCTGTAACCCCTCTCCTAATCAAATTCCAGACTCTCGAGGCCATATTCTGTGTCTCGTCTCAATGGAAATATTATTATTATTTTCTATGAAAAGACCAAAATACAAATAAATCAAAACAAGGAATGACCCGTGGATGAAGGGAAAGTAGCTCGCCGAGCAGGTTATGGCAAATAGGAATGTGATGGAAAACAAAGGAACCGGTGAGGAGAGAACAATAGGAAAAGTACACGAATCGGATCAGAGATAGTCCCGCTTGGCAGCGACGATCTCGACGTTTCCCTTCGGAGGACGTGGCAGACTGTCGAACACGAGGCTGTCCCGCATGAGCTGCTCCACAGCGAGGGCTTTGCCGATTTCTGGGTCGATTCTGGAACAATATTGGTTGGAATTGATCTCTTTTTAGAGGATGTCACGTCAACTGATTTCAGGATTTTTTCTTGGAAGTGAGGTTTCAGCTGTCATCTGATCAAAAGTCATAATGCGTCTAGAATAGACGTCTTCAGTTAGAAGTGCACACTCTAATTGGCTCTCTAGAGCTTTCCCTTCTAATTCTCACCTTCTCAACGTCAAATCAGCTCTTGGCGAGTTCTGCAGCGCCTGCTCACGGGCTCTCCGACGCTCGTCGATCTTCCTGTAATCAACCGATTGTTCTCAAAGACTGGATTCCTAGTCTCAAACCTGACAGTTGCATCATCCATGCAGTCGAAGGCGTCGTTTGTACACGACGGCTCTTCGTTTCTGGACACCGTCGGCAGGATCGGAGGCTGTCCCCTCTTCCGGCACTTCAGAATCCAGATGAGACAGAAGACGACGACGAGAAGGGCGGCGGCGATGAGAAGAAGGACGACTGCCAACTCAGTGGTCACATTCTCGAAGAAGCTCATTGTCAGCTTCAGAGCATTTGTACGATATCTGTAAGAGAGAGGGGAATTGATAAAGAAGTGGGTGGAGCAGGAGAGAATAAGCGGATTAATTGGCGGAATATTGGCATGTTCCTGAGGGAGGACATCGAACATTTTCAGAGAAATTGGTGAAGGGAATGAAGAGAAAGAGTGAGAGGAAGAGAAGAAAAGAAACCAGGCGTTGTTAAGCGAATCTGCGTCGTCATCATAACACCTGTTGACAGTCTTTTTTCACGAAGCATCAACTTTTTTAGTCGCGGAGAGGGAAAGCCAAGTGTGATATTGAATGAGGTTGTGGCTAAGTGGCTGTGAGATGCCGTTACGACAGTTGCAGGTGGCGACTCGCGACGTAACATCTGCCGAAGAAGATGCTCGAGATGTTTGAAATCCGTGCCATTAATCAACGGAAAACGTGTTGCGGGAGGCGAGAAGCGTCAATCTGATCGTTGGGAGAAGACCAATCAAATTGAAGAATTGCGAGCACAGCTGCGAGCTGGACTGGTCTAAAACATGCAAAAAAGTGGGGAAAAGGGCGGGAGAGAGAAAGGATGTTCGGTTTATGGAGGGGCAGAGTAGCAGGAGCAGAAGGAGCAGAAACTTTATTACTGGGAACCTTTTTGGGAGACTAAAGTGCGTTTCGAAAGGCCGAATTTTTGGGAAAATGGCCGTTGGACGAGAGCATGCGAATCGTTCTCTAGTATTCAGAAGCGAATTCAGAAGTTCAACGAATGGAAGTCATAAATCACGGTGTACGAGTCACGAGATGCAAATGAGAGCAAGTGGGACACTGGGAGAAGTAGTCGACTCCTTACGAAGCTGGGTGCATCTAGTGGGCACACCCCAAAGCTCCTTGATTCTAGGTCCTCCCAAAAACACGTAGTTCGTACAATCGTAGTGAAGAACGTGCGGATGAGCCGGGCGAATGTCGGAAATGAATCGAGTTAAGCGTGTCTCTGCAAGTGACAGCTCGAATCAGAGAACCTACAGAATGCCTGCAGAAAACGAGAGCTCGAATATGAAACACGGAGGCATCCGAGACCAACACGCGAGGAATGAAACAGAAACAGACCAGTTAAATTGAGCATGAGAAGGTGCGCGAATGGGCAATATAAATGGCGTGGAGAGGTGAAAACGAGCGGGGACGCAGAGAAGAAACGACATAATAATATGGATTGGTGGTCAGGGAGCAGCTGGCCGCTGGGAGACATCCGCTTTTCGGGTGGCTTTTCAACGAGAAGAAGCGAATTATCCGGAGCCGAGCCGACAGAGAAACAAACTTCTCGAGAAGGTTGTAATCAGGTTTTGGAAGGGGAAATGCACTCGTGATTTGTGCAGAGACTCCGCGTAACTAGGGGGAGCAGTTGTTTTTGCAGTGGCCGACTCGATGGAAAAACATTTCGAGACATGATTATGTTTGGTGGGAATGCGAAGGGGAAATGAAATTGTGAATTCGGAATTGGAAATTGGAAATTGGGAATTCAGAAGGCGAAAGATGATGAGATGAAGGGTGAAGGGTCAGAGATCAAGGGAGTTCCAGAGATACGTTCGGGTCTTGTAGCGAATTCGGAATATGACTCAAAACTTCATTGTTATGCTGACTCATTCTAGGTTTCTGGGTCTTGAAGGGAAAACAATGTTCGTTGCGAGACCCTAACAGTCAGAAGAGAAGGAAGTGTGCGAAGGGAAAGTTGGTCGTCTCGAGCTGATCGTCTATTCAGAGAGCACACTGGAAATGTTCGCTAATTACATTTCCTACATGTCGCGCTTTTAGTGACAAGCAGCACGAGACGAGAAACAAAACACAGGAGAGTTTCATGAAATGACGATGGTGACTAAGGCAAGTACAGTGAGTGCGTGGGGGGAGGACACCCGTCTGACTGATGTAATCTTATCAGTTGGAGCTTATCAGAGCGAAAAGGAGCACAACATGCTCACAACACATCAGAGTTCGTGCTCTGTGTATGTCTCGGGAGTTTTCCAGAGAATGCTGATAATCAGGTCAAGCAAACAGTCAAGAAAACTGATGAAATTTTTCGAAATATTTGGAAAAAAAGAGTCATGTCATCATTGTCAGCAACCCAATCCACCCTACAAGAACTTTGTTTTCCCTGAAAAAGTCGTCCTTTCGTTTCGAAATTGAACCTTTCAGCTGACACGTAACCAGAGAAAAAGCGAAGAAGAAGAGGCAAGAAATCTGGCGGACACGAAGAAGAATGTTGTTTTGTTCGCTGCCCCCGGCCGTCCCAAATATCTGTTTTGCCAATGTGTTTATATGTTTTTTGTTCAGCTAGTCTAGTAATAGATTGGCTAGAAAAACGAGAAAGAACCGCAAAAAATGGTGGCTAATGAATGAATGAAGCGGAAGAAGGAAGGAAAAGAAAGAAGAAAATAACAGATGATATCAAACGCGAGTTACGGAAAAGCTGCATAATTGCAGAGATAATGGTGGGGAATTACTGGGAATTCAGATGGCGCTCCAGATGGAAATGGAGTCACCTGCTTGAAGGGATCGGGTTTCCGAGCTTCTTCTTCTTCTCTCATTCTATTTCCGGAGCCATTCGAGACGAAAGAATAGTCTAGAGTCCTTGAATAGAAGAATAACGAATTCTCGGAAAGAACACGGGGAACGCGAGTCTAGCTCTAATGATCTGTTGTTAGAGTTCTCAAGATTCAGATGAAGCACGTGATCTGGTTTTCAGAAGATGCGGAACACTCTCAACCTAGAAGGTCAGTTCCTACAACCATATCATCAGAAGTAGAATCCGGTTATCAGGTAGGTCAACAAAACAAAACGACGACGTCAGATGATTTCATCTAGAAGTTTCCTTCTTCATCGAAACGAAATACAGAAAAGTACATTGGACGAATAGGGTCAGAGCGGTGGAACAAATCCTTTTGGCAGCCTCTTGGCAAATAATCCGACACAGTTCACAAAGCCAAAGCCTGAAGAACTAAAGAAGGCTGAGGAGGAGGAGAATCGAAAGTGATTGATATTCTTCGGTTTTCAAAAGTGACATGAGACCGAGACGGTCAGAAGACGATGTTATGATAAGAAGCGTGCGCCCTGGGATGATGGGGGCACGTCAAAAAAGAAGAAGAAGGGGAAGGGAGAAAAGAGGAGAAGCGGCGGGCCGAAATTGGATTGATTGTGGGTGATGATAGAGGAGGGAAACGACGGAGACATTCATTCCATTACACTGAATAAACGAACGGCCCACCAAACTAGAAGGAAACGTTTCGAGTATTTGACAAGAGGTGATTTATGCGTTGTTTTTGCGAGGAAAACAAATAGGAAACTTTTAAAACGTCTTCTGAATCTCGTTGCGAGATGGGAAGGAACATGCATTCGTCTTCCTCATATTGCCTATCAAGTTTTCGAATCTCCGAAGTTGCCGATTTCTGTTTCCCGAACGTTCACCTTTTTGATGACTAATGCATTCTTTTCGTTTTTGACAATTGCCTGAAAAAAGAGTGTGTCACTACGTTGAAGAAACTTCAGATGAGAGATGTTCCTAAATCACAACATGTTTATTTCTTTGTTCATTTCCAGAATCCCGATCAGAATATCGATGCACACAAATCGATCGAATGCAGACAGGAGATCCCTGTCGTTTTCAGCAATCAATTATCGTGACAATACAATCGAGCGCGTCGCGTATTGAGTCTTCGTCCGAACGGACCTCTCGGTCTCCCTCATTCCTTGTTCTGCGCTCCGTCAGAGATGGTTGCTCGTCTTCTTCTCCCCACCGTCCTCCTCGTTCTCTGTCCAGTTGTCTTCTCATCTGGACATATGAACATCTACGTCAAGAGCTCTTTTGCTCTTAATGCTTCCATCGAAATTGCTGAAGACATCTACTTCCCAAAAGAACGGAGAGTCTTCAATTTCACAACACTTCCCAATCAGAAATGGACCCTTAGAAACGTTCCTGTGACGTTCGGAAAGTCCGGAATGGTTTGGATCCATTCTGGAAAGATCAATCGATTCGGAATAACTGACTTGGTTATGAAATCTGAGAGATGGAGCACGCACAAAATGACCATCAATGAGAAACAACTGTGCTTGCCGTTCACCGGATTCAAGATTGAGATCGAGTGTGACAAGTAAGTTACCCTTTTCCGTTTTCATTCAATTAACCAATTCTCTACTTTCAGATACTGGCACGGTGTTGATTGCGACAACTTCTGCAACGACAGAACTGCGATTCTTTTCGGGAAACGGTGCAATCGTCTCGGAAGACTCGGTTGTCCGAAGGGATTCCGTGGCTCCAACTGCGACCAGCTCATCTCGTACGACGATCCGTCCTGCGGCTGCCAGAATGGCGGAACCTGTGTTTCTTCGTTCGAGTCGCTGGACAAGCACGACACTCTGATCTGTGAGTGCGCCGATGGATTCGAAGGAGACAGATGCGAGGAAGAGTCGTACAACTACGCGGATGAGCTCTACGGCACCGTCCACACCACTCTCGACCACTTCCAAACGTCTAAACACTTCAGCAAGTTCTGCGGAGTCGATAATGAGTTCTACCTGTGATATTGTTGTTGTTCGGAAATAAATTATTGCGTTTGTATATTTGATTCTCGTCTCAGTTGATAGGTCGATACGAAGGTCGTCCACAAAAAGAACCGAATCAGACTATCTAGTTCATCAAAAATCGATTCTTCGGGTCGATACGTCCCAGGAGAACAATGACGTGGCACTCCATCTGTTGCACACTATCCCCTTCCCCCGCACAGCTCACCCATTCATTCTCATTCTCCTCTCGCAGCGAGATGATCGTTCCTCTTCTTCTCCTTGTTTTCTTCCCTTTCATTTCCTCAACTGGCCACTTATCAATTGTCGTCCAGTCCGAAATGGACCAAGAAATCACTGTCATCATCACCAGTGAAAATGTCTACCACGGCTTCAAAAGGAATCTGACAAGAATGACCAACGACGTTTTCACCCACCAAAACGTTACCTTAGGCGGCCATTACAACTTTTCCTTCGTACAAAAAGACACTTCTGGAATAACTCGTATTTACAATTCACAATTCAGAGAAACTATCACTCGTTCCAGAATTGAGGTTTTGTAGTGCACTGATTTTGTTCCGATTTGGATACAGAATGATTGCCCTTGTAGGGAAATCTAGATTCTTGATGTGAATACAAAAAATCACAGTTTATTCGGGTTGAAATATATAATACAGGTCAAT
The DNA here is from genome assembly GCA_900536315.3 of Caenorhabditis becei. Classification (NCBI taxonomy): domain Eukaryota; kingdom Metazoa; phylum Nematoda; class Chromadorea; order Rhabditida; family Rhabditidae; genus Caenorhabditis; species Caenorhabditis becei. The sequence continues at coordinate 35,340 of LR539936.1, read as the reverse complement.
AAATACGAACAAGACGTTATCAGTTCTCAAACAGTTATTCCCGACTCTCCTCCAAAGTTGTCTCTTCCTCCGTGGCCGAAATTCTCTCTATTCCCTCCGAACTGTCCTCTGTTTCCCTGCTGGAAGGCTCCTCCAATCGGTCGTCCTCGGAGTCCTCCTCCTTGAATCTCCAGCTCCTCTCCGGCGAAAGAAGTCTCCAGATTCCAAGTTCTGACGTCGAACGACTTCAAAACAAGCGATCCTTGGTTGGTGTACTGGGGTGGAAGCTGAACAGAGGCAGAAGAATCAATTGAAGAACAAAAATAAAAAAGTTTTATTGAATTCGCAGACCATTAGTTCATCTTATCATAACCCGGATCGGGAAAGATCCATTCCCCTCTGATCGACTCGCGGAATTTTTTGTCTTCCCGAGCCAACTGATCGAAGAGGATTCCCCTTTGGCGTTCCAACGATCCTTTGACTCCTTCATAGTGATCCAACATATCGTGACAAGCTCTCACATTGTTCGTCGCTTTTTTCCAGCTGGATCTTCACGGCTTCGTACTCTTGAATCAACTGTGGGCGGATCTGCTTGTAAGCCTTCATTTGTTTTCCAAGAACGACTTCCTCTTGGAGGATTGAATCGAGCATCTCAGTTCCCGGCGACACCTGAAAGTCAATACAGATTGTTGAAATCAAGCTTTAAATAGAGACTTACCGGCAGCTAACCGTCGTCGTTCTTCCCCTCGGGGTTCGCCAGACTGACTTCCGACGGTAGACCAGCTGAGGAGTGTGGAGGCGGCGGGTCAGAACCCTCGGCGAGATACACATAATCTTCCTGAAAAACTACAGTTGTCCTTCTCTTTTCGTGTGAGGAAAGTGTCTAGTTCAAAACGTTTGCAAAAAACCCTGATCACCTCTGATTTCGAAAAGTTTGAGTTGAGCGCCCGAAACTTACGTCTTCCAGCATTGAACAAGAATTGAAAGTTGGCAATAGTTGATTTCTTCCATGCTGGCATATCAGTCTTTATCACAAAAGGTCAAAGGTCAAAAGTCAGGTCGTGTCGTGCCACGCAAGAGAATCTTTATCTTTTTGCGTAAAAGACTGATATTCCAGTTGGATTCCGCGACAAAATGGGAAAGTTTGCGCAATTTTTCCCCACGTCTCCCCACCCACCCACCTGAGCTGTTCCATCACCAGCTTTTCCTTCGTCGTTCATGTAGAACATGGCCGAGAGAACTTTCAGCGACTCGCTGTTGCTGCCCTTCACGTCCATCTGGGCCAACTTGTCGGCTTTGGTTTTTCCGAGGCCTGAAAACGGGGTTGGTTTCGGTGCGCTAGAGTACTTCTTGCTTACCTGTCTCCAGGCGGATCTGGATTGCAGTGAGCTCAGCCTTTTCCAGATAAGGTCTGAGCTCTCCGCTGGACATCAGCTTCCTGTTGCCTTAAACTTGGCGAATGCATCCCACGTTATATATTGGCAATAGTTGATTTCTTCCACGCTGGCATATCAGTCTTTATCACAAAAGGTAAAGGTCAGGTCGTGACGTGCCACGCAAGAGAGTCATTATCTTTTTGCTTGAAAGACTGATATTTCAGTTGGATTCCGAGACAAAATGACAAAGTTGGCCCAATTTGGCCCGTTCTCTACCCTTCTGCAAAGATTCAGCAAATCTATAACTGTGATGTTACGCACATAATTTGTTAGTCATCACAACAGTTATGAGTTGGTTCAACACACTTTTTTTCTCTGATGGGACCAATATTTATTTCATGGGAGCTTTGTTTTCGGTTGGGACTTGACCCACTTCTTGGGACCTCTTTTCCGGTTGGGCCCGCTCAACCCGAACAGAGCCGGAATTTTGTAGTTTTACTAATGCTGAAACCTGTATACCGATTGTTTATAAACCGATTGATCAGAAATGGTTCCTTAGAAACGTTCCTGTGACATTCGGAAAGTCCGGAATGGTTTGGATCCATTCTGGAAAGATCAATCGATTCGGAATAACTGACTTGGTTATGAAATCTGAGAGATGGAGCACGTACAAAATGACCATCAATGAGAAACAACTGTGCTTGCCGTTCACCGGATTCAAGATTGAGATCGAGTGTGACAAGTAAGTTACCCTTTTCCGTTTTCATTCAATTAACCAATTCTCTACTTTCAGATACTGGCACGGTGTTGATTGCGACAACTTCTGCAACGACAGAACTGCGATTCTTTTCGGGAAACGGTGCAATCGTCTCGGAAGACTCGGTTGTCCGAAGGGATTCCGTGGCTCCAACTGCGACCAGCTCATCTCGTACGACGATCCGTCCTGCGGCTGCCAGAATGGCGGAAGCTGTGTTTCTTCGTTCGAATCGCTGGACAAGCATGACACTCTGATCTGTGAGTGCACCGAAGGATTCGAAGGAGACAGATGCGAGGAAGAGTCGTACAACTACGCGGATGAGCTCTACGGCACCGTCCACACCACTCTCGACCACTTCCAGACGTCTAAACACTTCAGCAAGTTCTGCGGAGTCAATAATGAGTTCTACCTGTGATATTGTTGTTGTTCGGAAATAAATTATTGCGTTTGTATATTTGATTCTCGTCTCAGTTGAGTAGGTCGATTCGAAGGACGTAGAACGGTTCACAAAAAGAACCGAATCAGACTCTAGTCCATCAAAAATCGATACTTCGGGTCGATATGTCCCAGCAGAACACTGACGTGGCACTCCATCTGTTGCACACTATCCCCTTCCCCCGCACAGCTAACCCATTCATTCTCATTCTCCTCTCGCAGCGAGATGATCGTTCCTCTTCTTCTCCTTGTTTTCTTCCCTTTCATTTCCTCAACTGGCCACTTATCAGTTGTCGTCCAGTCCGAAATGGACCAAGAAATCACTGTGATCATCACCAGTGAAAATGTCTACCACGGCTTCAAAAGGAATCTGACAAGAATGACCAACGAGGTTTTCACCCACCAAAACGTTACCTTAGGCGGCCATTACAACTTTTCCTTCGTACTAAAAGACACTTCTGGAATAACTCGTAGTATGCTGGCAAACGGATTCCCTGCTAAAAAAGGAATTTACGATGTCGTGGCAGAAGACTTGTTCCTAAAGAAACTTTTGCTCAAAGTGGCTTGTGACCAGTAAGTTATCGACCCAGTTTCACTTATAATTGTTTATTTTCCAGAAATTTCCACGGAAAGTTCTGCGATCAGTTCTGTGATGAGCAGGTCGCCTCGAGCCTCGGAAAGCACTGCAACATCAACGGAACAATGGAACACAAGAAGACAGAGTGCGTCGGCGGAGTGTCGTGTCAGCAGTCTCGAGCAGTGAGCCAATGCAACCGATTCTTCAGCACACAGACTTGCGAAGCTCTTGTGAACATGCGGAAGTTCTTCGGCATGATCTAATGAACCTTGTTGAAAATAAAATGATCTTTATACACATCTCTTTGGAAAAATGCACACGAATATGAAAATGGCAGATGAAAAGTAAACTACAAAACGGGCAGGGAGGGGTTATTTACATTCAGTCTTCAGTCTTTTGCTCCTCCTTCTTCGATTCCTTATCTCGCTGATATCCTCTTCGGAGCTCCTCCAACTTCTTCGTCATGTCGCCAGTTCCCAGCATGCTCAGCTTGCGACCTTCCACCGAAAGGGTTCTGAAATCGAACAATTTGTTCTAGTCACATCTCTCCAGTACGCTTACCTCAAGCTTCTTCTCTCAACTGGTGGCGGGATGCTGTAGTGGGCAGCGAGTCGAAGAAGGGACAACTCGTCGACTAGCGACTTTTCAGACACTTTTTGCAGCATGTGGTAGAAGGAAGCCGTCGTTCCAAGCTTGGCAGATTCCGCAGATCGGAGTGTCCTGAGTGTCTCCTCGAGGTCCTCAATGAAGTGGTCGATGACTCCGTCCTCGCACATTGATAGTGTGATCGGCACACGGGCAGCAATCGGCGAGAGCAGGGGATCCACGTGCCATCCCTTCTGGACCATCACATCGACCACGTTGTACACGTTCACGTCGGAAGTTGTGAATGCGACTACGCACAGATCAGCGGATCCTCTCAGTGCGACATGCTCGAGTCCTTCCAACTTGTAGGCCAACTGCCGGGTTCCTTCGACAATCCGCTGGCAGGCGTTGATGTATCCGTCTCGTCCTTTCCGAAGCATGATTGCCCAGGCAGTTGCCACGGATCCCCCATCTCTTCCACCGGACATTGTCGGTGTTGCATAGCAGCCTCCTGGCCATTCGGAGTTGGTAAAGAACTGATGACGGAGGAAGACGGGCTCGCGGTACATCAGGACGGAGAGACGGCCGGGGCACTGTCCGTACTGGAATGAAAAGGGTGAGAACGGAACAACTATGCGTACAACTCACTCTGTGCAAGTCAGCGGAGATCGAAGTGACTCCTGGGAGTCGGAAGTCATAGGCGGGAACGGCGTAGTCAGCATACTCCATGAACGGGAGTACGAAGCCTCCAAGGGTGCAGTCGACGTGGAGGGGAATGTGGTAGCGTTGGGCGAGCTTAGCCAGCTTCTCGATCGGGTCGACGGTTCCGGTGATGTGGTTCGGGGCACTTGCGATGATCTGAATGTATTACTATTGAATTTGGTCGTCTTCGCGGACTCACCATGCACGTTCTCGGTCCGATCGCTCTCTTCATAGCTCCCACATCCGCACGATCGTCTATCTCCGACACCGGGATTCTCTTGATGGTCATGTCGAAAAACGAAGCAGCCTTGTCAAGTGCCGGGTGAGCTGTCGACGGAGCAACAATCTCGGCTCTCCACTCTCCTCGGGCTCTGCTTCGATTGCGATAAGCCAGACAGGCGAGCATCAGAGCTTCGGTTCCTCCCTGAGCCACTACACCGCACGCATCCTTTCCTCCGTGGAACATTGCACACGTCATCTTCAGAATCTCAGCCTCCATCTTGCGAACACCTGGAAACGCATCGGATCTGTGAGGATCAGAGTGAGAGAACAAGTCGAACAGCTTGGCGGACAACTGCATGTCTTCGGTCTTCGTTTGCGGGTCGTAGTGCTGCATGTAGCGTCTCTCGCCCATCATCGCGTAGCGACGGCCGTCGGCAAGGATTTCTTCCGGCTCCATGCACCGTTCGGGGAGGAACTTGTAGAATTCCCGCATGTGATCATACTGATGAACTTCTTCCTCGATTTCTGTTTGTGCTTTGGCCAAGTCGGACTCCAGCTTTCTGCGAACCCATGGAAGAGATCGGAGCAAAGAGAAGAGGGATTTTCTGGAATAAATTGGTTATTTTGAAGGGCGCGACAGTAAATCTTACTTGAATTGCACTAGTGGTGGCTCGTTGGATCTTGTCATTCGTCGGATCCACGCGACGAAAAAGCAGAGTGAGATGGCGTATGAGACAATCTGAACATTTGAATAACATACAAACCATGACATTCATTGTGATATTTACCTGCCACGGCTCTAATCCCGAGCATTTCGCGTTGAACAGCAGTCTGAGGTCGTCGAAGTACTCGAGGGCGATTCTGAAGCTCAGATCGCGATCCGAGCTGTCATGACCACCCATCTATGCGATAATGTTATAAGTGAGTTGGGGAAAGGGGAAAGAAGTAATTCAATCGATAAACGAGTAGAGAGAAAGAACAAAAAAAAGAACATTAGTTATTCAATTTTTAGATTTATGTCGGATTCTGGTTAGTTCAATAAATATATGTATTCAATTTAACACAATTTCTGTTTGAGGATCATATCCAGATGGAAGAATAGCCGGGGAGAGATCGGAATTAGGTCTTTTTTCGGAGTTTCGCAGCAATTACGAGGTACTGCCACATGGTGTCGAGCGGCGTGAAGTTCTCTGGTTTCTCGGTGATTATGAAGATTTCCGGTTGGGGTTCATGCTAGAATGAGTACTTTTAAAATAGGAAAGAAGTGAAACAACTCACATATCTATTGAAAATCGTCTTGATAAACTCCGCCATCATGTCTCTGACCTGCACCAGAATCACCGACGGATCGAATTCGACCTCGACGAGCACTCCCTTCACAGTCGTTCCCTGCACGGCCGTTCCGACTCGAACCGACCAGTCGACGAGCTTAAATTCGTTCCCGCTGATCTCAATTTTTCCTGCTTGATCCATCACCAATCCGTTGGCGAGTTTGCTGAGAATCAGGTCGAATCCCTTGTCACATACTGCTTTCGGGCTCTTTCTGAACGAGTCTTTGGGGCCTGAAACTGCAAATTGTTCTCAACAGCTCAAGGAAGAACTCACAAATAGAAAACGTGGACTGCGGGAATTTGGAGTGGTGCATCACAATGTTCGCCGCGTAGTCGGCATTCGGAGCCGACGGATTGTACGGAGTGACGTCGATCGTGAACGAACCGGTCATCTCGGCGCCATTCGACTCGAGGATTCGTTCAACCGACTTGGCCGTTTGTTCCGCCTCGAAGACCCACGTGACTCCCATTCGTTTCTGCTGAAATAGAATTTTCTTTCAAGAACCTATTACTTTCAGTAACTGTGTTTCTGCCATTTACTTTCTGCAATCAGAACTTCAGATAGTACGTTTCCGGATCAATTTGACCAATTAGAAGACGAAAAATAGAATACTAGAAGTAGTAAAGTTTATCGAGAGGCAAAAGAAGGGGGACGAGTGGAAAACTTGAGAAAACGAGTAGATACATCAGAATCGATCAATCAAATAAACAACTTTCGTTTCGTTTCCAAACAAATTTGATAAGACAGTCGGGGAGTGGTAACATCGGAGGGATTGGGACGGGGGAGTTGGGGTTGATGATGATTGGAATGAAAATGGGGGAAACGAGAGAGAATGGGAAGCGGAGAGAAACCGACGAGGGAGTGTTGATTTGAAAGAAGAGACGAGGCGTCACGAGAGAGACGCAGACGGGCCGGGAGGCTTTCTGAAAAAATAAATGATTTATTAGGTGCAACATTGATAAATTGGTTACCTTGCAGACGCCGCCTTCATCGCCTTCAACGCTTCAATCCTGCCCTTGCGATACTCGTCGAGAATCTTCCTGTACACTGGATAGAGCAACTTCGGGATAGGGGTGATCCGTCCGCAAGCTTGTTTCTCTTCTTTGAAAGCGAGGTGGAATAGATAGAGATCGTTCTTTTCGATGATGGAGTTGGGCGGGAGGTTGCACTTGAGGACGTAAGTGCCTGGAAAAATAATGATTTGTTTGGAAGGAAGTCGGAAGTTAGAGCAAACCTGTATGATCTCGGAGAGTTGGCGGGTTGATTTCGACTAGATATGCACACATGATGGTTTGTCCGATTCGCCGGTTCACGATACTCGTACAGTCGTCTCGCTCGCACATCTTCGGAACGGGATAAAAGGGGAAATTGGGAAGAAAAGGAAAAAAAGTTGCGGGAATACCAACCGTGAAAATTGAAAAAAATGAAAAAATAGATGCAAATATAGTTAAAATTCTATGAACAATGTGACAATTGAAATGGCAATTCAGTTTTCTATGCCATATTGCTTCCTTCTTTGTTCCTGGCAAATATTGAGAGGAAGAGCAGATGGTGGGAGATCTCCGAGGAATTCTACGAACTGTGCCAATATCTCCGGTTTGGTAAGGGCTTGTCGGCAGATCATATCCTGGAAACTGTGAATGAAACACAAAGTGATTTGACAGAACTCACTGCCAGTGGCGGCGCCGTCTGCGTGTGCGAAGTGGTTGTCTTGGTAACCTTCTCGTTGATGAGACTGTCGAATTCCTGTACTTGCTTCCATTCGAGCGCCTGACGAGTGGGCTCCGCAGTCAGTTCCGCTTTGTACATGATTTCCTCTTGGTCATGTATCAAATCAGTCAGAACCTTGGCGTTCTTGTTTCCTCGAAGACCTCCTACGTACGTGAGAATGGAGCATCTGAAAGCTGACCGTGATATAGGGAAAACAAGATAATCAACTCACGTCACAGAAACTCCGTGTGTTTTATCGTAGAGCAATACATGGTCGTCGGTCACTGCAACCACGAATCCACACGAGGTGTACACACACTCCTCGTCCTTATTCACTTTCAACTGCTTCACCACTTCGACGGCTTTCCAAGAGCACCCTCCAACGTCTCTTTGAGCTTGAATTTTGAGGACCAGCTGATCGTTCGGGCGGATGTATGTGTTGATGCAGCTCACGACGGTAGGATCAAATGCACTTCCCGGGAGAAAGATTGTCCCGAAGAAATCAGCGTTTGCGAATCCAAATGAAGCCTCTACGCTCAGCACAATCGCATTCTGAATGTCAGAAGTTAGTTATTTAACAGGTTCAGATGACGCTTACAACTTGACTGATGATCTCGGTTGACAGCGGCGACAGGGGCTCGCTGCTGTTGTTGTCCTTTAGTTTTCGAACCTTTAAACAACAATTTAAACTGAAACATTTGAAGAAGAACTCACTTTCAAGGCTGTCAAGTTGCAGCCGTTTTTTCCTTCTTGTCGAACAGCAGTTATTGCAACTTTATCTCTGTACCTGCAATGTTTTCCATAAAATTAGAAGACTCGGATAGGGCCTAGAACGTACTCGAAAACGTCTATCAGACTTGTGTGTCCCTGATAACCGCTAATTTTGGCTGTTGACAGCCCGATATAGACATCTTGTTTGTCGGTTGTTTTGGCGTATGCGTAGCTGACTTCAACTTTGGTGATTTCACCAGTCAGTTCTTCTTGTGTGGACATCCTGTAAACGGAATACTACAAATTTGGAGCAAAATTTATGAGAATTACGGAAGAGAACACCAAGAACAATTATCATTATAAATTGAAGATTCAGATGAGCGAATAGAGTTAAAAATAAATATTAATCTTGCAATCAGAATCGCTATTTTTGGATTTTTGAAGAAATATTAGTAAAACAAGTAAAAATTATATTTTGGAAGGGGCAAATTATGAAAAAAATTTAGATAAATCTAGGAAAAACTGTGAAAAAATCGAGAAAAACACAAAAACAATTTCAAAAAAAAATTGTTGTGTGACTGGCCGCGGCCTAGAAACCCGGCGGACTAGTGGAGTGTCGTTTGGGTTCCTCACACGGCGTTGAATTTAATTGAATTCGGGGTACTATGGATTGTGACAGGGAACCAGGTTATTACCGTCGCAGCATACGGCAGGAGTATGCGCTCTACTGGACGAGCGAAAAAGAGTGTGAGAAAACGCGAGACGGCAGACAAATCAGAGAAAACTCTCCCGTTTTCGCACACTCTTTTGGCGCCTGTGCAGTAGGGCGCATACTCCTGCCGTATGCCGCGACGGTATGTCATTGCCCACATCAAAAACTATGTGAATTATGTGTTCTTCGCTGGGTTTTTATAATTTTTGTGGGCGCAATAAACACTGATAACGATATTGATTAGTGGAATTCCGGGAGTGCAAGTGGAGCAACAAAGAGCTCTGACAGGGGATTCTAAGGGGACTCCGTTTCACCATTGCTGAAAGAGCGGAACACCAATAGATTCGGGGAAAATAAGCGGAGTGTGGAGCAGCAGTGAAGGGGACAATTGAAGGCTGACAATAAGAGTTTCGTTCTGGTTTCCTTCAACTCTGATAGAGGGACCTTGAAAAACGTGTGGGAGAGCAGAGTGGATCGATGGCAAAGATGTTTATGTAGCGGGCATGCAGGAAACAATCACGGATGAAGAAGCATCTCGTTAGAAAGATATGGATCTGAATGTGAGGACGCTCGTCGTCAACATGGATTCACAAGAGATGAAGGACAAGCAGCTCATCGAGACGGCGATTCGGAATCACTTTGACGGGAAAATCGAACCAATCCACCAAATCGTTGAAACTTCCTGATAACATGATAATCGAATAACTCCCAAGTTTATTGATGACTTTCAGATGTATGTACATAATCAGTTATCACTAGTCAATCCATCCGTGCTTTTTCTTGTAGTCCTTGGGCTGCAGGTTGGCGGCGATGATCTCGAAGACCGCAAGAGCCCAATCACAGTTTCCTCCACGTCGCACGAAGAATCCAGTCAATAGGATGTGCTTCGTGGGGTTGTTCGTAGCCAAACGGATCACATTTTTACTTTTCTCACTGAAACTTCACTAGAACTCAGGTTGAAATGATTGGCACCTCACATTATTCTTTCTCCGAAATGGTCGATGACTGACTGGAAGACACTGTCGTACGCTTTCTTGACTTCCGAATCGGTTGTGAAGAAATCCAGCATGTCCGGTTCGAACAGGCACCTCTTGCCGATCTCGCAGTCCATTTCGATCCAGAAATTCGGGATCACGTGCACTGGTGGGTTGGCAGGCATTTGAAACTGGAGAGTTCCCACGCTGAGCAACTGAAAAAGAAAAAAATGGAAAGCTGAAACAAATGAACCAACCATCGGTATGAGGAGTGTGTCCCGGAACACACGAGTCACCGCTCTTCCCGACACGTTGTGGAACGTGAAGCACTCTGCTCCAGGCTCGTAGTTCTCCAGAAACTGATGCATGACCCTCTCGCCACATCCAGAGAATGTCGCTCGCGGGAACTTGAACCTGCCCGTTTCTTCGAGAGCTCCGATTGTCGTGGTGTCTATATCGAGAATCTTCAGAAGGGCTCGACGAACATTCCCGAATTTCATAACCGCCTTCATCATCAGCACGTAGAGTTCGTTCTTATTAATATTCTCCATCCTCGCTTTCTCCCTTATAAACTTGACTCGGGAAGTGGAATTCAAGCCTTCTTTCACTTATCGATACGAAACTAACTTATCACTGCTATAAAGATCACCATCCGTTTCCGATTCTGCAGTGAACACAAGTTCCTTACTGATCATGTACACCTCGATAACGTTGAACTTTTCCTTCACTCTCTCGACAATATCTTTATCAGTTCTTGAAAGTCTTCGCATTCGCATTCTGAAATCCGGAAAATTGGGAAAAATCGGTGAGAAAAGGCTCACTTGTCCTTGAAATTCAATTTTTCGACACACATTGTCCTCAACTCAATCGGCAAATCCTCCCACTGCGTTGTGTACTTCTCGCCATCAGAGTTCATTGGAGAATTCATGCCGACAACGGACAACATAATTAGAAAAAGAAAATGAACCCCGACAAGTCCAAAACTCCACGTTTCAAGTCCAAAACTCCACGTTTCCAAAACTCCACGTTTCGAAAATGTCAACCTTCACTGATAAGGTCACCACGTTTTCAGGAGTTTTACAATTGCATCGGGATATCAAACCATCCGACATCCTCATTAGTTGGAGTGGTGTCGTGAAGGTCTGCGATTTCGGAATCTCTCGAGGGATTGTTCTGTCTCGGAGCCGGATGTGCTTCGTAGTGGGCAATATCCCGTATGATATCAGATGCCTAACAGGAGGCCTATTCCGAACTAACAAGGCTTTTAGGCTTTTCAGGAGAAGAAAGCGACGAGGAGCAGCAGTTTCAGCATAGGGACACTCTGGCTCCGGAGCGTTCCATTCCCACTTCCTAAACTTGAAGTTTTACACATTCTCTTTTGCTGACTAGAAAATTCCGAGCTTGAATCGTTCTAAAACTACTCTTTTGTCGCAGCCCAGCTCATGATCTGTCCCGTCTTTTGAGTTCCCCGTTTTCCTCTTGCTAACACCAGTTCCCGAATCTGTGATTCATCGTGAAGCAGCTCCCACACACCGTCTGTCAAGCTCCGGCCGCTAACCCATACTCTTGATACACGCATCGGCAGAGTGCGGTTCATTCCGAAGTAGGCTAAGTATTCAGAATCGTCTCTGAAAATCTTTTTTCCAGAAAAGATGACTATAGAAAGTACGTGGAGGACCTGTACAAAGGACCGAAGTTCTATTACATTGGAATGATTGCAGCACCGCATGATGTGTACATTCGGAGTACTAATGATTGTGACAGGGAACCAGGATATTATGTCATTGCCCGCATCAAAAACTATGTGAATTATGTGTTTTTGCTGGATTTCTGTGAGGGCAATAAACACTGATAACGATATTGATTAGTGGGATTCCGAGAAAATCGAGGGGAAATCGAGGAAGTGAAGCCGAATTCCCGGCCGTTGAAAAAGAAAAATGCAAATATTTTAAAAACAAATTTATGGATTGGAATCGATAGAAATTTCCGTTTCGATCGCTGCCATTAGACGGATAATTGTGAAATGTCAAGGTTTTCGGGAGAGAGGCGATCTCGTCAGTAATGCTCTCTCCCGTTTTGAACAGAAATTATTAATTTTGTAAACTTACATCAATAGCTTCTCTTCCCACTTTCCAATAGTTCCGCGCTTGCATCGCGATAATTTGGGAGCAGTCCGTCTCGTCGATCAATCATTGCACTTGGCACGAAGCGTCATGCAGACAAAAAGGAAGGAAGTAATTAAGGAACATTGAACAAAAAGGTGATTAAAAGTGAATAGACAAAGGCTGGGATCAGAACAGCACATGGACTGAATAATTGCGCGTTTTATGGCGGAACACGTGATGAAGGGAGTTGGACAACTGGACTGGCCTCCTTTTGGTCTTTGCAACCTCGTTTTCGATGCGGGTGCTGTTGTGCTGAGTTCACTGGCTGTTCTTCTTGGTCAACAGCCTCAATCTGCTCGTCTGCTACATCGTCTTCTTTTCTACCGGGAACTGATTCTTGATTAATTGTAGGTCGACGCTGAATCCTCCCTCGTCCGCTTCCTCTTCCAGCTCTGCCCTTCTCCCTTCGCTGCACTTGAACAACTTATACGATCTGAAAAAATCAATTAGTAAACAATGTTTACCTTATCTGCAGGTTACCTATTACCCGATCGGACTTGATCTTGCCGACCTACGTGCATCTTCAGAATCAACAACTAATTCTGTCCGACATCTGAATTCGTCATCAGCGAACGAGTCTCCCGAATGCGTAGGAAACGTCTCTTATGGCACTGCTTCGCTTCGAGAGTCGCGGGCGTCAACTTATTGCTATCCTCGATGACTGTCGAACTGGAAGGTGACTGTTTTCCGTGATAAGAACACGATGCACTCACTGAATACTAGTCCGGTGTTGAATTTTTCTTGGAAGATGAAAGAAGATCCTCGTTGATTACACGAACCTACTCACCTACTTACCTGTTTTCCTGTAACCGATTAATAAAACACATAAACGAACAGAGTTGGGAAAGAAAATAGAAGGGACAATAGAAAAATGAGGACTAATGGACACGCACATCTAATTGGAGTAGAAACTAAAGATAATGACATAAAATTGTTAGCTGAGCGACACCTCCTGCGCTGTTGTGCTGGACCGCCATCTTTCCCTACTTCAAAACTGTTCGTCAGCGTTTTCTTGGTCCAAAACTTCGATCTGTTCGTCCTTCATGTCACCTTCATCTTCATCTTGTTCGCCAACAGCTGGTTCGATTCTCTCGGCTCGTAGACTTCTCGTTTTCTTTGCTGACGCTTGCTGCTCTGGTTCTCTTGCCATTTGACGTACTTGAACAACCTGAAAAATCGATAAATGATACAATTAGTAAACGAATCTCACCCTCTCGTCATTTTTGGCAGAACTTTCTTTTTTGACTGCTCCCGGCATCTTTAGAACACTTGGAGACGGTTTGACGTACTGCTCGCCTGCGATTTTTCCTGAAACCAAGTGATTAGGGCAGATAAGGATAACCGGATAAAGTAGTTATCGGTGGCGAACGTGGCCCTTGAGCGGAGGCGGTGATGGTGGAATTCGGACGGCGTGGTGGACAAACTGTCTAAGTTGAACGAGTCCTATCTTCTTGGCGGCACGGTCTTTCTAGCGGGGGTTGCTTGGTGGAATCGGGAGATTCGTCGGGAAAGCTTTGCAATGGAAAAAGCGAAATTCCGCTTACATTCTTTTTATTTTTTTCAGAACACATTGATTACATCGCTCCACTCGCTCATATCTTTCATGGCGCCTGAAAAACTCTAGAATAGCAATTATTAGCAAGGAAAAGCTAGAAGGCAGAAATATTCGAGAAAAATTGAAAAATGATGACGAAAACAACAAAAACTGTCGGAACCAAGCGAAATTAGGAGAGACCCGGACAAAACCGGAGAAAATCGAAAAACCGGAGAACCCAAAACCTGAGAAACGAGATAGTACGCAAAAACGATTTCGCTCTCGAATTCTCCGGTTTTGGGTTCTCCGGTTTTGTCTCCTCCGGTTTTTCGTTTTTCTCCGGTTTTGTCCGGGTCTCAATTAGGAGCCGAACGACGAAAAAAGTTTGAAAATTCGCAGCGCCGCGCCGTTCGCAATGGAGCGCGTTTGCGCGGCCGTGTGATTTCTCGGGCTCGACCGTAATTTGCTTGTTTTACACACGGTCTCCTGGTCGAGAAATGCGCCAGCAATTACGCCCGTCGTCGCGCGTCTCTTTCGTCGGCGCCCTCTCTCGTTGTCCTCTAGCTTCTCTGCCGTCTCTTCAGTGTACTCGCTTCTCTCGCCGCCGAGTTTCTTTTTGAAGAGTTGATCGAATTTTCTATTTTTTTTTCTGGTTTCTGAAATTCTTTCAATTTTCAAGTTATTTTTTTTTCAATTTCTTTCTCCTTTTTCCTTTCTCCTTTCTCTTTCTTATGTTTCCTTTTTCCCCAGCTTGCTGCTTGCCCGCTTCTCTTCCTTTTTTAGTGTTTCCTCCTTCTTCTCCTTGCCCCGTGCCAGACTTTCTCATTTTTCTTTACTGTTTCATCAATTTTCTCCTTGCTGCTTGCCCGCTTCTCTTCTTTTTCACTGTTTCTTTCCTCTTCCGCTTGCCTCGTGACGGCTTCTAGTAAATCCCCCATTGATACATTTCTTTTCAATTCGAAAGGAATTTGCCATGTAACAGTTACTTTATATGAACGATGCGTTAAATACTAGTCCAAAACAGTTGGCAGTGTGCACCGAAATGAGAGAGAGTGCGAGAGAGAGAGAGAGACAGGCGCAAGTTATAAGATGTGAAGGTGAAGTCGTGGAAGATGTGACGACGGAATTGTAATAAAGACAAAGAGCGGAGAAGAAGAGAAAGAGATACGGCTCAAAGAAGATATCCGTTATCGAAAAGCCAGTTCTGAATCATCAACTCTCCGAGAATATGTCTTGTTCGTTCTTCGTCATTCTTCACTGCCTGGAACGTCCTCTTGTGCTCGTTGTAAACGACATGCAGATGCTCAATTCCCTGCTCTGACGTCCGTCCCCAAGAGTGATGTTCTTCGGCGTCAGCGACTCGTCTGGAAAGGCCATCTTCATGTCATCGAGAAATTGCAAAACTGATTTCTCGATTTCCGGTTCAGTGAAGACTGCGTTACTTGATAAGCTCATAATAGTTGACAACCCGATCATTGCTCGTCTGACTGTCGCATGTCGAGGATTGTTCGGGAACAAGTCCATGAGCTTGTTGATGTTCTCGATTCGCAGGATTTTCCGAATCTGGTTGCCCGTGTGCTTCTGGAACCACGTTCTCGGATCACAGCCGATCTCGATCAGGCATATTTCCAGTTCTTTCTTCTTCTTGCCGGTAGACTTGAAGAGCGCGTTCTCGAGATTCTTTCTCTCTTCACTCAATTCATACACCCTTCTTGTTCTTTCCTGCACTTCCTCTTGAAGTTCGAGCATGATCTTTCTCGCTTCATTCTTGTAATCTTCGACACTGAATCCTGCACATTCTTTGCATTCCCAGTGTGCCGAAAACTGGCGGAGGCGTGTTTCTCTTCAGGCGCGAAGATAGAGCTACAGACGAAGTGATAGTCTCTGTTGCACGTATCACACTGGATCCACTCGTCCATCTTCCGGCACTTCGGTTGGTGGTTGACGATGCACAGCTGCGTATCGCACAGTCGGAACGGCTTCTTCAGGTGAAGCAAGTGACTTCTTCCGATCAGCTGGTAAGCGGAAAAACTTGTGTACGCATCTTTTGCTGCGGCAGAATACTCATCGAGTATCTCCTTCTCCCGCTTCTCCCTTTTTGTCAGCGCATTGAACTCCTTTCTCTGCTTCTTCACTGTTTCCTCTATTGCATCATTCTTAAGATCCAACTTGTTCGCGTAACCATTCAGATAATTATCGAAGTACCGGGTCTCGATGCCCATCACCACGTGAATGGTCGGGATGACGACGTCTTCCGGCTCGATGTTGACAAGACTGTGTGACTGGAGAATGACACCGAATTCGCCTGTTTCTGCGGCTTTCTGATAATCGGCCAAAGTCCTGTTTGGAACCGTATTACTGAAGTCTGCGGATCCGAGAGCGCATCGGCCTTCTCCTTGTGTGGACCAACGCAAGGGCACACGTAACAGGGATATGCACATCCTTGGCCCTGGTGTCCTAGCACTCCTGACAGATATTTCATATCACCGATCAGCTGCTTTCGGACGTTCTTTTGAACCGGGCCATTCTTTGTCATGAACTTGATGGAGTCGAGCGCATTCCACTGGCGAAACACGTCAAAAGCGTTGGCTTCGAGCTCTTTGGCAGAATCCTGACCCTCGTAGATAGCGACGACCAGAAGTCCATACGGACTATTCGGATGTTCCGTATTCTGGATAGAAATCGCGAGCTTGGTCTCATCCGACCCTTTATCACCTAGGAGGCTGACGACGATGTCATCTGAACAGTCGAATAAACGCGTGTGAATGAGGAGACAAATGTACCTTTCGTCGAATCATCGAAAATCAATCGGTCGTTATCACTTAACTCCGTGAGCCGAGAACTAACACCTTTCACGATATCAACCATTTGTACTTGAACCGTTCTGACTGTCGTATCTCTCCCGTTTCTCAATTGTTTTGTGCGGATTTCGCTTTTCACGGCATAATTGGAAGTGTCCGCGATGGTTTTCCGCCACTTTCCAACGCTTTCTCTGCTCGAGAACACTTCTCTGCCGAGCTGGGCGTATATGAACCGCTTCATCTCTTTCAGTTGACCATCAGACATGT
Source organism: Caenorhabditis becei (assembly GCA_900536315.3). NCBI lineage: Eukaryota > Metazoa > Nematoda > Chromadorea > Rhabditida > Rhabditidae > Caenorhabditis > Caenorhabditis becei. Next base: position 18,501 of record LR539936.1, on the reverse strand, counting down.
GCAGCAAGGATCGAAGGACAAACGTTTCTCTAGGATTCAATGAATCCTTGAACTCGTACTTCTCGGCGGATTGTCGAATTAATCCCCGAAGGAGGTGTTCGTAGTCGTTGGCAGTCTTGGCTCCATGCTTCATAAAAGTGACCACCTGAGTCACGGCCTTTTCTTGAAGGTATTTCGACATTCTGTTGGAATATTGCATCATAGCAGGAACAGTTCCTATCCCTTTATGCTGTGGATCTCCAGCCATAACTTCATCCATGCGAGATTCACTACCGACACGTTTACGACCAGACTCAGGAGGGTTCTCGTTCTTGCTCTGTGTGATGACACTCAAGAGATTCAGTCGTTTGAGAGCGTCAACTTCTGTGTTCAGAGCCGCCACCTCTCCAGTCAACCGTTGCACTTCCAGCTGCAAGTGGTCTTTTTCCGCACTGCTTTCCTGGAATATTTCTTGTGAACACTACAAAATGATTTTTATGCACACCTTTTCGTGCTTAGCACTTTCTTCTGTTGACGTCTGATGTTGGTGCAGAAGGTTCGCATAGTTCTGTAAATAGCTCGTATTCAAAGTACAATTTCACAAAATTTGGCTTTTCCAGATTCTGCCTAGCTGTAATTTTACTTCACGACTATCTCTCTGTATGCCTCTGTTTCCTTACTGGTTCTTTTCTAAATCTTTATTCTGATCAAATCTGTTCTTCTTTCTAATACTGTAATGTCCTATTTTTCAGATTTCTAAAGTTGGATTCTCCGACAAAAGGCCTGCTAGGGTTTGTGAATCCCGCCAGCGCCAGTGTTCCGTTCAAATTGGTGATTCTCGACGAAGCCATCGCGATGACGAAAGACGCTCAGAATGCGCCGAGAAGGTGAGAATTCTGGAAACCCCTCGAAAACGATTGGCTTCAGAAGCGTCAAGAAGCACACTGACACCGTGAGATTCTGCATCATCTGCAAAACCCTGACCTCCATCATTCCGGCAGTTCAGTCCGGATGCACCCGGAAACCGTGATTGCTGTCACTACGATGGATACCGTCAGGGTGAAGCTCATTCACGACCAAAAACCGTCAAGGGCCACCGATTCTTCGGCCTCTACAGAGGACTCTCCGTGCTCCTCTACGGATCTATCCCGAAATCTTCCTTCAGGCAAGCATCTAGTTCATAACCACCTCATTCTCATTCCCGCATTTTCCAGATTAGGAACCTTCGAGTATCTCAAGTCGAATGCAGCTGACGATCGTGGCAACCTGACTCCAGTGATGCGACTACTCTGCGGTGTCGGAGCGGAGATCTCTCGGAAGCCGTTTTTGCTGTCACTCCGATGGAGACAGTCAAGGTGAAGTTCATTCACGACCAGGGACTTCCCCAGCCAAAGTACAAGGGATTCGTGCACGGAGTCGGCTGCATCGTCAAGTCGGAAGGACTCGGAGGCATCTACAAAGGAGTGACAGCGACGATGGCGAAGCAGGGATCCAACCAGGTGATTTGCTTCTTCGTGATGGAGACCCTCAAGGATTGGTACCGTGGCGGAGACAACACGAAGCCGATCTCGAAGCCGCTGGTCGGACTGATGGGAGCCATCGCAGGAGCAGCCTCGGTTTACGGAAACACGCCGATCGATGTCGTCAAGACACGTATGCAAGGTCTCGAATCGAAGAAGTACAAGAACACGTGGGACTGCGCAATGCAAATCTGGAGAAACGAAGGATTCTTTGCGTAAGACCCCCAATGTCTTTCCCCAATTCATCTAAAATTTTCAGCTTCTACAAGGGAACAGTGCCACGTCTCTCGCGAGTGTGCCTCGACGTCGGTATCACGTTCATGATCTACGATTCGATCATCGAGTTCCTCGACGTCTACTGGAAGAAGCAGCAGTAAATCCATCACAATACCCACCGGAATACATTCCGCCGCCCGTCAGACGTGTCTATTCGCCCTTCTAGTTTCCTAGTTTCCTAGGATATATGTTGCCCCCGTTTCTGCAAAAGTAATAGATGTAAATAGTAACCTCTCCCTCCCCGATTCGCCGCTTATTCTGTGTTATGATAGTCCCTTCTCAATGTCCCTTTCCGATAAGCCAAAGTTATTTATTAATTGTAAACTCCCCATTCTTTTTCACTTTTCCACATTTTTCTCTTAACTGGTCCAGCTTCTTCAGCCAATCCAATAAACACAATGAGGTTCTTATTCAGATTTTCTTCAAACAGCCAAAGCTAGTTTTTTTCTTGGAAAAGGGCCACATCACGAATCTGTCCAGGGTCTGATGACGACGATGAGGACAATGTTCCGGCGAAGAAGGTCATCAAGAAGTCTGCAAAAAAGACTCGCACTGCCGTTTCTTCCGATGATGAGGAGGAGGACGAGGAGCCGGCTCCTAAGAAGACCCCAAAGAAGAAGACTCAGAAATCGAAGGGCAAAAAGAAGGCTCGTGCCGATTCTTCTGATGACGACGATGAGGAACCTGTGACTCTAAAGGTCACTGCAAAGTCTGCCCGAAAGTCTCGCGTTGAAGACGTAAGAACTTTGTGCCTTCCCCTTATTCATATTTGGTTTTCAGTTTATACAAAGGAACAGTGCGACCGCTCTTGCGAGTGTGCCTCGACGTCGGCTTCACATTTATAACGTACGACTCGGTAGGCAGCTCACTTCTATCCTTCAATTCCACCGTGACAGTAGCTATAACACCAATTTAACGATCAAAACGGCACAAACTTTTATTAGCTCAATTCGAATACATAAATATTTACATAAATTCCCCTCCAATCACAAGTTCTCACTCGGATCCACATCCCTAATCTTCTTCACACTGACACTTTCCACATTTAGCCATGGCTGACTCAAAATCGACACTTTGTAAATAGCGCGTCCTCCTCCCAACGTCACTGGACAATTCGCTTCGTTGATCTGGGTCAGTTGGACTGATCCATTCCTCTGACAAGTGGATTCTCCGACGAGAACTTCCATTTCAGTGTTGGCGACGACTTGGGTTTGAGCATTGAGCACCTGGAATTGCGAAATGACAAAATGAATAAAGGATAGATTATCTAGAAATATAATGGGAAACAGATACTTGGCATTTGAAACAGAGATGTAGTGATAAAGTGATGAAGCTTACCTTAATTGGCACCAAGTAGTCCACATCATTACTTTGATTGTTGATTTGTGTCACTGACTTCCAAGCGAGATCCTGGAAGTATTCCTTGATTCTGAGTTTGAATTCAAATCCAAACTCACCGTGTATTCTGAAGGATTCTGTTTCGTAAGCCCTCCAACAATCGGTTGTCCGGAAGCCATTGCCATAAGAGAAAGAACGACAATTTGGATCATTTTGAAAGAAGCTGATCAAATTGAGAAAAGTGTGCGCTTTCACGGCTTATTTATACAAATAAACTGTTGGGCGAGAGACCAGTGAGAGATCGGGGGAAGTGTTTCGATGAGAGGGGGGAATGATATCACGAACTTGATATTGGGTGGACTTCGAAAGATCGCGATGAGTCATAGACTGAAAAGAGGTTGAGATACGGCTATGTATGTGAAGTTGCTATCGGAGAACAGTGACGATGAAACATGATACACTATCACTGATACAGTAATGTTTTATTCAAATAATTTCACTAGCCGGCACATCCCTAACCTTCTCTGCCGTGATCTGCTCGAACTTTTCCCACGGCTTCTCCCAAATCGACACTTTATAAATGCCTCTGCTGCCTCCTTTTCTGAACTGACAGTCGGCTGCAGTGACTTGATGCCTTCAGGGTCTTCTGGCACTACGATTCTCCGATCAGAACTTCCCATCACTAGTGACCGCTTCAGTGACCAAAACCGAAGGTCAAGTTCGAAATGTTCACACTGTACAAGTAGGCAATCTGCTCACAACCTTTATTTACTATATCTACAATCAAGTTCAAGTTCAAGTTCCATTTCCCGATTGCACTTCTTCCTCGATTCCACTTCTCCTATTCTTCCCATCGACCCATTCCTTATCCCGTTTCATCCGAAGTGGACAACATCTCACGTACCAGTAGTCAAACGGATCCGTGCATCTCGGGCAAATCACTCCAAAACCACACTTGTTATTCTGAAAGAGCGCATGTTGATTCAGAAGATCTAGAACTTAAAACCTCCAGAATATCCTGAACGTATGATTCGTTCTGCGGATCTATTCTAACCGTCCAGGTGCCACAGGGTGTTAAATGGTGTTGAGTCAGGTGAGCTCCACTTCGAGACCACTTCTTTTTCACAAGAACATTCTCATTGAACCTGCGAATCAGAGCTCTGATATTGGATCGGTTGTTGGAAAAATACCGTTCCGCTTGTCCTCCAACTCGATCGAACACATTGTCCACGTCGACAAATTCCGAGCGAACCAGGCAATACTTGTGGAGAAACGCGTCAGGAAATTCCTGTTGTCCTTCAAAATCATACGCTAGAAGCATCAACCATCTGCAATGGCCTTCCACAGAAAGTCCTCCGATTAATCCGCCAGTCTCACCCCGCCAGTCTTCTCTGGAGCCATACCTGCACGGATTCCTCAAATCCTACATTGTGAGTAGCCTTGCACTGGGGGTCTCAAAAAGTTAGGCTTGCAAAATCGCCCCGCAGGGGCGAAAAAAAATTCTTGGTTTCAGTTGGTTAACACTACGTGTTTTAGGAGCGGTCAGTCCACTCAAAAACCTTTGAATTTTTTGTTAATAATTTGTGGTTTTGTAAAATTAATAACACCAGTCTCCTGTTTTGTGAAAATTGAATGCTTTACTCACATTCAAATGTCGTTTTGTTGAATAAACACTTCACTTCCCCGCACATTATTCTACCAAAGAAGCATGCTTCACGATTCACAACCTCTTTCCACGAACACAAGCACAAAACTACCTAATTAACTGGATTCTTCATGCTTCCTGCACTTTTCTCTGCCTTTTTTGCATTCGAGCCCTGCTACTTCTCTGGATTGTCTTTATTTCCCTACTCCATGCATGACAAAAAAATTTGACACTCGAAGGAATCGAACCCCCGACCTCTCCCTTCGTACCTCTAGAACTTGTCATCATGATACAAATTTGCTTATTCTGACTTCGAGGACAAAACTCGAGTTTTTTTCACGCAAGCAGTAAACATTCTTCAATTTTACAAATATTTTTCGGAATCTAGGTCATTCCTGCGCAATTTTTTTTTTCGAAATTGTCATGTAGGAAAATTTGGATGCGCTGGGTTCATGCAACTTTATCTCAGAAATTATTAGAAAAGTACCCCTTGCACTCATATTCAAACGACAGATGAGATGGAAAGGAACAGATTAAAAAAAAAATTTGCTCAAAAACATCTTGGCTAAGGTGAGTTATAAGGGAAATGTCAAAAAGAAAAAAAACACAGGCCTTTAGGAGAGAATTCCTACACGAAGATATCAGGCCAAATAGAAATGATTGACCCTTGCAAAAAAGGTGTACCCCCTTGCAAAACTTCTAACGAAGACCCCCAGGCAAAAATACTGAACATCTGTAAGACCTCCAGTGTTCTGGGAGACTTGCTTCCTGGAAGGCTTGTGTCGTTGTGATGGAAAAGTGTGCAAGGCTAGGCGACCGGGAAGGACAGCTGCCGCACGCATGTCTACTGCGCGCGCGCTCTCTCGACCTAGCGAGTAGACATGCACAGGCAGAACGC
>LR539935.1:292084-304135 GCA_900536315.3 Caenorhabditis becei | reverse complement strand
GTTCTAAACGGTAGTAACCGCGGGCATGTTGGAATCAAAAGTTTAATGAAATCGGAAAGAGTTAAACGCTCTAATTGCCCTAACTCACTACTTTGATCCGGAGTCAGAGTGGAGTCACTGCTTCGAATGTTGAGAAGGCCGAGTAATGAATATTTTCTTTCGAAATGCTTCCCGAATCTCTTATCTAATCAGTTGATCTGCCCTAGAAATTTATGCCAAGCCACGTCAAACTAAAAAATAACAATACAAATTTTGACGTGCATGTGTCCTTTTCTTTCTTGATATGAGAAGAGTGTTCTGATTGTGAGACCACGAATATGATATTACCACAGGTTACTCTGCACTCATCTGCGCCTCCACTCTGCTCTCTCCGTCTCCGATGTTATCGATCACTGCAAACCGGGCCATGTCTTCCACACAGAATTCGTCTGTTGCTCCAATGACCCGATTTCGGTTCCTCCGTCTTCCTCTTCTTATCAAAGTTGAAGTTCTCAAGTGGATGACACCTATGGATTTGTAAGTTCTGAATTGTCAGATCACCGTGGCGAGACCCACAAGAAACGATTTTAGGTTCGAATTCTCACTGACATCACGGAAAACTGCAGATGTGATTACGGAATGTCTTCTGAATGCCGAGATGGATATTCACTGCGAAGGGGAATTCATTCGAGTCACTGTCACATCCGGAGAGCAACAGGTTACTCATTGCGACTTTTTTGACTACCTGTACAAGGGAAAACGAGTTCCGAGAGAGTTTGACAATCACTGTTTTGGAGGGTGGTCAGTTTCGGATTCCCCGAACTCTCTGAATTGTGTCATTTTCAGTTACAAAACGGAAGAATCATTTGGTTTCACGAACGGATTCAATCGAGTTTTCCATCGTCTTCTTTCTCTGTATTCGAATGTAAAACTGAGAAATGTCAAGATAATTGAAAATTACTGTGATCCGGAAAACCTCAGTATCGCTGAATCTCTCCGTCAACTTCAGATCAAAAAGAGTCTCCGAGACACGAATCGTGTATTTTGTGAGAGCCTGGAACTCGGTACCAGCACTCCAGAAGTTCCGATGAGACGGTACACGACAGATGCGGTCCTGAGCATTCTCTGTGCAACGGAGTCCGTCAGAATACTCGATTCACTGGAGCACTGCCACGAGGCAATGCTCCAAGCTTCCCGTCTGCACATCACTCACGACCTCCCCGCATGGCCCATCGGAAGCGTTCTTTGCGAACAGATCCTAGTGGAGGAATCGGGGACGGCCGATGCAAGACTCAATGATCTTCTCCATCGTTGGAGGGTCTCGTGGAAGAATCTGAAAGTGATGGAGTTCCGGAATGTGATCGGACAGGACCTCGACGCATTGTATTCTCAGCTCTGGATTGAAGAACCTGACTTTGAGAAACATGGAGAGGAGTTCAAAGTGCCGGGGACCGAGAGAACGATCGACTGTCGGGATGGGAAGGACATTCGGAGAGAGGACGGAGTCGTCGGAACCATCGTCAGAAGACAGTCGTACTTTGCATTTGTCGTGTGGAAATAGACAGTCAAGGAATACTGTATTTTTTCACCAATTTTTCTGAATAAAGTGTTTTTTGGCATATTCGGCAACAGGTCCAGCGCATCTGGCCAGTGAAAAATGAAAAATTGACAGAGTTTTCAATACATACAGACTTCATTAAACACGATAAAACGGGTGCCGGAACGGAAGCAGAAACATAAAAAGAACAGGATAAAACTGATATGAATTCTTATAGTACATGAGACAATTGTGTTCATTGTGGAGGGAATCGCAAGTTGGCCAGGAACTTTCCTCCCTCTCCGATTTCTTTCCGGTCGCAGTAGGGCACCGCCTTGAACTCGGTCACCTTCTCCCCGTTCACATCGAAGCAGAACTCCTGGTAGCAGGAGTTGCACACGTGTCCCGGCATGTTGACCATCAGATCCTCGTGATGCAGAACCATCCATTGCGCAGATTCTTCTTTGCAGCAGTCGCATGCGATTCGCCGGAAGTTTCGTTCGATGATTCTCCGTGGGAACTGAACATCTTCGTGCGTGTCGTCTCGGATCGACAAGTCGTTGAAGACAATGAGATGCTCGCAGATGCCCTGGTGGATGTAGACGTACGGTTGTCCGAGACGGGCGGTGATGTCAGCGAGTCTGAAACGAGCGAATTGCTGAGATATCAGGATTTTTGAATCTTACTTGGTGGTGATCGGGAGAGTTCGCATCGGTCCGAAGCACTTACGCTTTGCCGCCCACTTTTTGACGATTCTGAAGCAAGAAATGAGTCAATTTTAGAGCCAATTTACTCACTCAGAAGGATCTTCCGGCAGATTCTCGTCGACGTAGAACGTGTCATGGAAGAAGAACATGTTGGACGGGAATTTGTTCTTGGTCATGTCCTCGAGCGTCGGAGTCTTCTCGCTGAAATCCTCGGTGAACGTGTAATCCGCTTGGCACGAGAACGCGTTTCTCAGATCCTCTACAGTGTGCTCTCCAGTCAGCTCGATGCGATCGGTGACTTTGAGCAGACGTCCGAGACGAATCTCATGATACTCGAGCTCTCGGGTGTATCCCAAACAGATCGAGATCGTCACGATGAGGTCCTTCTGAAAACTATGGAACGTTTGGGTGGAGGGAAACAGTCGGGGACTCACATCGGCAATGCGGAGTGGTGGTGGACGAAGGACTTCTGGACCATCCGAAGGGTCTTCCATTTCACTGCCCAGATCTGAAACTCGAATTATAAGCAGAGAGCCCATTCTCTAAACGGGGAAATACCTTCCAAAATCGGAGCTTTTCTCGCAATCGCATTCACATCGGCATGATCGTATCGGAGAGAACGGAGAGCAATCGACTTGAACTGGGAATTCCGGCGCTGCGAGTTCTCATCATGCATACATCTAAGAGAGATTCAATCACAAATCAACTGACGAACTACTCACTTTTGCGAGGTTGTTTGATTTCTGTCGAGTCCTTCGTCCATTTCGTAGTTGAAAATGTCTTCGCGCATGTCAGAGACACTGAAAAATAAACTCTTGATTGTTGGGAATTTGTCCAAATTCCAAATAGAAGTTGACAAGTTTTCAAAATCTCTAGAAAAATTTGACAGTCTCGGATTTTGTCAGCAAAAGTCCGCATTACGGCTTGATTTTCACTAGTTTTGAGTGAAAAAGACTCACTCGATTGTTTGTTCAATGATATCGTAAAGTTTCGGAGTGACCCAATGGATTTTCAGACCCTTTTGTCGGATAACGTCCGGGTCTATCGAAAAATCTTGCAGAAGAGTGCTCGCTTTGTTGAGAAAATCCCTGAAAACAAGTAATTGTCTCGAGTATTCTGAATGCAGTTACCTGAACACGATGATCTTCGACACGAATGGTTGCTCGTCAGCTTTCAGGATCTTATCCATCGACATTTCCGCAGAAGAGAGGCTCGTGAGACGGGCGACAGACGACAACTGGTCGTTTTCAGAGTGGGCGGTCTGGCTGCAGTGACCTGACCTGTGACCTAGATCGTGCCACGTGGCAACACGCGCACGGTCACGATATTTGTATAAAGTGGTAATGTTTAATGACCATTTATTCCAGATCCTGGTTTTTTATAGATAAAAGTTGAAAAATTAAATGAAAATAGGAAAATATTCAAATACAGAGAAAGAAAGAAAGACATGAAACAGAAAAAAATGAGATGGGAAGGAGAGAAGGCATATTCTCGAGAATATCGAGGAAAAGAACGGAATTATGCCTGGAGTTTAAAAAGAAACCGAGAGAAAATGGAGAAGAGAGCTATAAATTGAATTGTGAGAAAGGTGATAATTGGTGCAAGCCTACATGAGAAACTCGAGGGGGAGGGAGGAAATAGAGGAATTGGACCGGTACGATGGGAATGGGGAACTGAAACGACTATGTACACACTAAATGGATCGGTTTGCAACTAGACGGGAAGATGGCATCTGAACTGGAGGAGGCGGGGCTGGGCTCATTTCGACGGACCGAAGCAGGCGAGGATGTCGGTGTATGGGAGTCGCGTCAAAATCCGGTTGGCGATGGCGGCTGGAAAGAAAGGAGAGTACGTAGTGAAGGTGGATGGTTATAGAAAACTCACCGATATCGGGATTCTGATGATTCGTCCATTTTAACAGCATCACCCTGTCGATCGTCCATATGTCTGCTCGATCCGGACAGTGCTCCAGAATCTTATCGCAAACTGTCAACACTGTCAGCAAGAACTGCGGTTTTATGTCGTCGTTGATCAGGTTCAGTGGGCATTCGATGGAATACGATTCTTCGGCGACTTGTTCGGCTCTGCACTGCTCCATCAGCATTTTCAGCACATTGATTGTCCGTTCGAGCAGCTGCTGCTTGCCCGGCTCGTCTCGTTGTTGCCGAGCCCACATGAAAGCCGCCACAATGTGTCTGACAAGATTTTCGTTTCGCTTCTCGTCGGTGATGTTCAGAAGGTTGTCTTTCGGTACGAAGGGCGTGCGGCACAGTAGATAGAAGTAGCGGATGATCGTGCTTCGCAGCTCCATCAGTCCCTGAGTCTCGATCCCATCGGCGGAGAGACAGCTCATCAGCTTCTTCACCATATCCTGGAAAATGTTACCCTTATTTTTCATCTTCTCTTTCTAATTGAGCTTTGCTTTTTCAGCAGGGCACATACAACATCTCCACTTACCGGTTCAATGAATCGGCACACTTGCCGTCGTTCGATCTCTCCGGCCTCCCTCTGTTCGTTCGACGGCGCCCAGAGCGGCAGAAAGTTGTTCATCGTCCGAAGACAGTTGCACAGTATGTCGCACTTCCTTTTCCGCCTCGGAGCGTCCTTCACTTCTGTCAGTCGCGGTTGTTCGGTCATTATCAAGTGGAGGCGGGCGATGGCGTTGTTCTGGATGGCGATCTCCTTGACGTGCTGCTTGTGGGCAACGAAGTTACTCAGGAATCCGGTTCCGAAGTAGAGCAACTCATCATCTTGTCGATGCGCTTCGATGAACTCGATCAGCTGACAAATTCAGTTCAAATACTTGCAGAGAAAGTTCAGAATAACTTACGAATTGGAGCATCCTGTCGTCCAACGGAATCGTTCCGAGAGCCGGCGAATCCGAGATCTTCAGCAGGATATTGAGTCCCGCGCGTGCGACGAGGAGGTTCGGGATCTGGAGGGCCGTGCAGGTGATTCCCATTCCTCCGGCTCGGATGAAGGCGGCGATCGTGACGGGGTCGTGGAGGAAGATGCTGAGCAGTTGGAACGTCTTCGAGATCACCGTTACAATGACTTGTGCTCTGGAAGAATCAAGAATTACATTGTTGAAATGGAAAGAATGCAACTCACTGTTCCGGAGCTTGGTTTCCTCCCTGTTTGTGTATGTTGTACGCTCGCATCAACATGCAGTTCAAGCGGACGATCAGACTATTCTCCAGCAACACCTCCCTCTGCTGTTCGGTCATCCAGACCAAGTAGTCCTTCAGGTTGTTATCCTTGCTGAGGATGAACCGAAGGATCGTGAACATGTGCGGCTCGACGACGTTCAGCGGTAACCGCTCATCAAAATACTCCAGCAGCCAGGTGACGATCGACTGGATCTTGAGACACCTCGCAAAGTCGGCGCGCAGCTTCTCCTGCTTCGTGTCAGTGATGATCCGGTTGATGATTTGAAACACCATGTTCGTACACGGTCTCAGCGGTCCGGATAGGTTTTGAGGGCTCAGAAACCGACAGACTACCTCACGGAAGGCTCCAGTTCCTGGTTCGCCTTGTGTGAACCATTGGATGATGAGGTGGAAGTAGTCGGAACCGGTGAAGAGGAATGTCATGTACCGTAAGCTGTCCAGCAGGTAGTAGAAGAGGGAGCCCTGGAAAATCAGTGATAAGAATGATACGGATCCGATACAGAAGACGAAATAGGGTCAAATCCGAAATAGATCAATCGCACCAGAGCGGTGATTCAAATCATTTTTCAAGAAATTCCCCGGGGTTTCCGTTAAAACTATCGGGTTCCTTTTATTTTCTTTAATTTGAAACCAACTCACAAAGTATTGTTGAGGACACTGAGGGTTCTGGGTCTTCAATCCGTCGTGAATGATATCCAGAAGTCGTGGTATGAGCTTCTGCAAATTTCTCATATAATCGTCATCTCAAGAGATAATCTGTTACCGGAAGACTGGCCCGATCCACTTGCGCAAATTTGCTTTCCCTGATCCAGTCTCGTATCACTTTCGCCATCTTCACCCTTTGATTGATGTCCTGCGTATTCGGCCACATCTGAAAATTGTCATTCTTTCTCCTGATCATGTTCCCATCTCTCACCACTACTGCCTGCTCCGCAGTTTGCGCCAAATTGACCGAAACCATCTCCGGGTTCACATTCTCACAAGTCGAACCGTTCGACGAGTAGCACCTTTGTGACTCCGGGTACTGGTTGGTCATCTGCGTGTTCACACTGAGCATCGACATCCGATCGTCGGACGGGTGATATGACATGACGGACGGCACGACTGGAGGCGCCGGCGACTGGGCATACGGCCATGCTTGATTGTTGATCCATTGCTCCGTTCGAAACTTTTGATTTTGAGGTGGAGCGGACGGTGCACAGGATGGAGACGGCGTCGAGTAGTTCGGAGGCCTGGAAGTAGGTAGATTAGAAAATTTCTAAAAGTGTCTTTTCGAGGGATAGAGAAAGATTATTTGTTTATTATCAATCACGTTTGTCAGTCAGAGAAGGCTGAGTTTGAAAACGTTCGTTCCGAGACCCATTTCATTGATCAACTTTCAAACGTTACGTATCCGCAATGGACCGAGAACCCCAGCGTGCAGTCGTTTTTTTGCGAAACGACCTCCCATCAAGAATGCATTCCCTCCCATTTCCGCCGTTTCTCTCCAACTTCGCCTGTCCGCCAGGGAGTGGTCACCAATCAATATGAGGTGTGGCGTCCTCCGTCACACCCAGATAACAATCTTCTCCGGGGAAAATGGAAAAGGACACGTTTTGCTCACTAACCTTTGATGCTGTTGTATCTGCTGAGCCTGATACTGCTGCTGTTGAGCTGCTGCTAGATGCTGAGGCATCTCTGGTGGATGGTGGTGCTGCTGAGGATGTTGTTGAGGATGTGGCACCATCGGGTAGCTGACAGTTTGTGGTGGAGCCTGTTGGGGGTGCTGATACGGGGACGGAGGCGTCGGAAGAGGCGTTTGGTGCCATGACGGGTGCGACGTTGTCGGAATCTGAAATTTATGATTATTGAGCCGATTTTGAGAAGCCTTCAAGAAACTCAGAGTTTCAGAAGATCAGGAACTATCGATTGAACGAAATGTCACCTTCGGACTCAACCAGATTCAAATCTCTCACCTGCTCGCCATGGTACGGCATGTGATGTGGCGGCATGACATGGTGATAAGGGCCGGCGGGCCCGATTTGCGGGGCTCCGGACGGATGCATAAACGGACAGGTGACACGTTGTGGCCAACTCGATGATGCGACGACGACGCAACTGCAACAAAAGGAATCATCTTATCTTATCAGTTGACTTCTGATATCAGAAAGTTTGAGACCTCCCGGAAAGGTGAAGAAGAGTGCAAAAAAGGTGACAAAAGGGCGGGAAACGGAAGAAGAAGGCAAGAAAAGACGGCCGTGTCGCCGGATTGCATTTGAATTCTTCGGCTACCCACCGTTTTCTTAGTCTGTGCCCTCCGCGCAGCACGCACTCTCTCGCCGGCTGACCCTCGCCGTCTCGCTGATCGTGGTGTGCGCAGTGTGTTGGGTGAGACGACAACAGAGACAGACTGTATGGGGACACTTGCGGAGGGTCAAACAGAAGATAGTGTGCAAAATGAGGATATGCAGAGATAAGAGGGCACGACAGTGCCGGGGAGGAGAGACGCAGTGCAAAGTGATGTACCGGGTGAAAAATGGCGTAATCGAGCTCGCTGGCCCACCAACCTAGTTTCGAATTGATGGGCGTTGAACGGAAGGTGAGAGATTGGAAGTGCGGTTTTTTATTACTCGGAAATCTGGTGGGGATTAGGATTAGGAGTAGACCAGGCGGATCTGATAATTGATGACGTCGTTGTTGAGTACAATTGCTTGATTTCAAATTGTTTTTACTAACCTAAATTTATTAAAATTTTACTAGCACAAAACGCAAAAATTTGCGAGAAATTGGAGAAAAAACAATGAAAATGAATAAAAAATTCAATTTGAGAAGTACCGTACTTTGTTGCTACAAAATTGAAATCGTTTCGAGACTCCATCGATAAAGTTTAGGTATGCGCCTTTGAATGAACTGACAAAAACTTTTGTATTTTCTCTCAGATTTTGACGGATTCCCAGCAATAAAAATAGAGAACTTCTGAATATTTTCACAATCACGAAATGTACACAAAATCTTCAAAGTCATGGAAACAAACGAAGAAAAGCAAAGCACTAAACCTGGACATGTTTATGGCGAATCGTAAAAGTTTCAACTTTTCATGTCCGCCCGGTCACTAATGCACTTTTCTCAACGAAATTCAGTCTCGACGATAACAAATGTGTTTAGAAAACATACAAAACACGAGTTGAAGCGATAATTGGGCAATGTTTGACACTTGGAACCTCGTATCTCACGGTTGTCACCAACTGCTGCCAAGTTGTTAGCAGAAAGTACTGATTCTTATCGTGATGGAGTACTAATTAGTGTCTAACTAGTGAAACAGATAATATTTATACAGAGAGATGAATCAGGGCAGATGGTCTAAACAAAATCAATCAGATTTCAACTCAGTTCAAGAAGCACTTTTTCCCGAAAAAAAGAAGAACAGCTGCATCGTTTCGCGTTCGCAGGGCCGACCTCTGACTATTGAGTTTTATGAGCTTGAAACAACGATTTTTCGTCTTTCTGATTCTTCTCGTTGTTTTTTTTTTTACTCGCACATTTGCATTTTTCGATCTTTTGTGAACATAATGACCGTATGCACTTGGCAAACAAAGTGACATAAGGGACCATAAGGAAGTACTAGAATTACAAGTGGGTTATCAAATAGTACACCTGTGTTGGATTGGGATTGGATTTCGCGTTGCGATGGAGGATGAGATTTGGAAAATGCGCTCTATTGAGAACTGTCGAAACTTCCTCTTCCGAGTGCATTTGCTACTCCATGTAACCAATTCTGTTCCGATTCAAATATCTCGTCTCGGAAGCCAGTAATTACTGTTACCTAGCCCTCGAGAGTGTCCTTGCCGCGAACACTTGGAGCATGAACAGATGGACCATTGTTTTGGTTCATTGTCCCGGACTATACGATATTGAAAAGATTTTGAAAAAAAGAGTGGCAAGGGCCGAAAAGCATCTCATCAAGCTCATTGGAGCCTCGCTTCTTGGGACAAAATTGGGAAATTGGTCCATAAATCTTGGCCGACGCGTCGAGAAAAAGGCGATTGAGTCGGCGAGAGTTATGGGTTTTTCGAGGCGAAATTGAAAGTTTCTGATGGAATTCATTCACGCGATTCGCTTGTTTTTCGAGACCGTGCACACAAAACAAACGAAAGAAGAGAGTTTTGATGATGGGAAAGTGATCGGGAGGCGAGGGGCGGGGCTGGTCACACTGGGAATACGGTAGAAGAAATAATTGGATTCAGGTGTTAATGGACCGAAAGAGCTATCGATAATTGGAAAAAGTGCCAGGGAATGGAATTACACTGCAACTTTTTCAATTTGCTCTCTGCATCGCTAATAGTTTTGTAATTCTCGGTGACTTTCACTTTCACTTTTTGCTGTGATGCAAACGTGCTCTATTCAAAACACACTATTTATTCAATTTCCAGTATTATCAGTCAGTGCAGTGCGCAATTCAATACAAAGGCCCGGTTCACTTCTTCTCGGCCTCTTCCTTCTTTTTCGCATCCTCATCATTGTTGAAGATGCCCTTGTCGACCTCGTTCAAAGTCTCGTACTGCGGATCCTTGGCATCCGCCTTGACGATCTTCTCTGGTGGCTTGAACTCCTTCTTTTTTCCCTCCTCGTCCTTCTTTTCCTCCTTGAACAAATCCTCTCCGAGTCCGTTCAAAGTCTCGTACTGCGGATCCTTCACATCGGCCTTCTCGACCTTCGTCGGTGCCTTGAACTGTTTCTTCGGGTTCTTGTCAGGTCCGAACAGATCGTTGTTGAGACCGACCAGTGTCTGAAATCATGCTTATTAATAGAGCGCACTTCCCACCTACCTGATAGTTGGGATCCTTTTTGGCAGCCACGGCGCCCTCGTCCACCGGTTTCTTGAATGCGTCCTTTCCGTTCGCCTCCTCCTTCTTCTCGTCCTTCTTATCTTCTTTCTTCTCCTCGACTTTCGACTTCTCCTTCTTACTCGCTTCCTTCTCCTCTTTCTTCGATTTCTTCTCCTCCGCTCCCTCCTTCTTCGACTTCTTCGACTTCTCTTTCTCGCTCTTCTTCGACTTGGACGACTTCAACGGCTCCTCGGCCTTTTTCACCTCTTCCTTCACCGTTTTCTTGCTTTTCTCAGTCACCACCGCTGGCTTCGCAGCTTCCGGTTCCTTCGTCGAAGCCGTCGGAATCGGAGGCGGAGTCGGAGCGACCGGACGGATCGATTGCTGGGTTGGCGGTGCCGCCTTCTTCTTTTTACACATCGTCCAGGTCAGAGTGAAACACGCGATTCCGGTCAGCGACCATGCTTGCAGTGCCACATCGTTCCAATTGACCTGAACGACATATGAGCTGAGGGTCTCGCAGCGAAAACTCACAAGCTGCCAAAACGATGAGGTCATTCTATCTGTTGCGATCCGACCTGACGAATTTAAAATAAACCTGCTGACGTCTCGTCGGTAGGAAGGTGGGAATGATAGCAAAGACTTCGAAAGTTCGAATTGAATCAGTTTCCGAGTACATGTCACATTGTGATTTGTAAGCATTTTATTGGAAGTAGAACACGTGGATTTTCAAGGGTTTCCAGAAAATTCTCTGTGGAACACGTGTTTTGTTTTCTGCGCAAAATGCCAAAAAACTGGTAACAGAGGGGGAATTCTGAAGCTCAAATCAAAGGAATTCTGAAGCTCAAATCTTCAACGAAA
This sequence comes from Caenorhabditis becei, assembly GCA_900536315.3. NCBI lineage: Eukaryota > Metazoa > Nematoda > Chromadorea > Rhabditida > Rhabditidae > Caenorhabditis > Caenorhabditis becei. Next base: position 293,076 of record LR539935.1, on the reverse strand, counting down.
AAGCGATAATAGACAGAAGTTTGTGCAGCCAACTTTTTCAGACTTTCCAACTTTAGGACACTGTTCGAGGTTCGACTTTTGCCTGTTTGTGTGTGAGCATGTACGTCTCCACTCTGCAAATCACGTCAACTTCTACGCAAACTCTAGAGATGTCGCAACTTTTCCACAACGCTGAACACACTCATCACCGCCGACCACAACTTCTTCGCAACAATTCAGCAATTCTGTAGAAGGCGACGCTGAAAAAGCCTGGAAACGAAGGTGATAGCTCTCCCCCACGCAGACGGAAGAACGGGCGTTGGGTCGTCAACAGCTTCTGCGAAAACTTTGTGGAAAATCGGATCTCCTTTGCAGATTTTGATATTGATTTTGCTAACTGATCTTATCACTTTTTTTGTTTGTTTCAGCTATTTCACCACTGTCAACTAACTAGGACAAACGATAACGTCATTGGCAGAAAATATAACAATCTCTACAAAAAATCGCCACTCTCTGAACGAATCGGCCAAAGTTGACAGGAGAGCATCACAACGGGCTGGTAGGACAGTGGTCCGATTCAAAAAAGTTCTGAAAAGTGGATGAACACATTACACGGTACCCGCGACAACAAATACTTTATTTATTATGGACATAAAGAAAGCAATACAAATGAATACGAGTACGGTTTACAGAAGCGAAGAATCTTCGAAAAATCGGGAATATCAAGAATGGGAATGTTTTCAGATTTAGAGAGAGAGAGAGATTCTAGAAGTTGTGACACACCCTTTTCTCAAGGCTGCATCCTTAAAGATTAGAAGGATTTCAGATATAGAAAGAGATTCTAGAATTTGTGACACACCCTTTTCTCAAGGCTGCATCCTTAAAGATTAAAAGGATTTCAGATTCAGAGAGAGATTCTAGAAGTTGTGACACACCCTTTTCTCAAGGCTGCATCCTTAAAGATCAGAAGGATTTCAGATTTAGAGAGAGATTCTAGAAGTTGTGACACACCC
>LR539935.1:266315-292017 GCA_900536315.3 Caenorhabditis becei | reverse complement strand
TCTAGAAGTTGTGACACACCCTTTTCTCAAGGCTGCATCCTTAAAGATTAAAAGGATTTCAGATATAGAAAGAGAGAGAGAGAGAATAAAAAATAATCGAGATAATCAGGAACTCACAGGCAAAATCAGAGAAAAAGCTCTTGGAAAACAATAATGGCGACTGCTGGGAGAAAACTTCAACATTTGGAAAATTTGGAAATCCAGCAAGTTCCACGTGCAGGATTACGGTCGAGTTTGACCTGGTGCGGATTCGCGTGCTGGTGTTTGCACACCTCGCACAATTTTACCGCCAGTTTGAAAAACAAACTTTATGATAATCTTTTCAACGTTGTTGCAACAATATTTGCCAAACACGGCTACTACGCGAATTTCCGTCCTTTTTTCTAACAAATAACAACGGGTAAACATCCATAATTCCATAATTTATCTTCCAGTTCTAGCAGTTTTCGCGATTTTTTTGGGAAAATGAGGCGTTTCCAGAAAAAAGCGCTAAAGCCTGAGAAGACGTGACTTTTCACTAAAAATCTGTAGAAACTGCTGATATTTCAAAGGTTTGATAACCAGACTGACCAGCTTACAGTTTTTTGACTAAACGCCGTCGGCGTCACGTGAGCCCCCAGCTTCAAAAACTTTCAGAAATGAAGAAAGTGCGGACGAACAAAGTCACAAGCAAAGAGATCACACTTGAATTTTAATAATAAGAATGTTCATTGTACAGGATGAGGGTTAGTAATCGAGTGGTTAGTTGGCGGTTTCTGTTCTGATGGGTTCATGTTTATGGGGTTTCTGTCGAGTTGCGTTCTTCCGAGTCCTAGGCCCGTCTGCGAGTCGATCTCGTGCTCGTTCCCTTGGTCACACGACGAGAAGCACTGCGGCTGCGGCTGCGGCTACGGCTTCGGCTTCTGCTGGCAGCCTTCTTCGGTCTTCCTCCCTTCTTGACGGCCGCACGGGTTTTCGGCTTCTGGCTCTTCTTCTGCGAACGGGACAACGAGCGGGAGCGGGAACGACGAGAAGAACGGGATGCGGACCGTGCCGACTTGCCAGAGCGTCCGTAGACGGATCCACGAGACGAGCGACGGGACGATGTGCGACGGGATGAGGATCTGCGCGACGAGCTTCTCATCTCGGAACGGCGGGAGCCGGACCGACGAGACTTTGAACGGCGAGAGCTGGAGCGACGAGACACGGAACGAGTACGGCGAGGGACGCTGAAAGAAGATGATGGTGACTCTGGATCCTGGGAGCTCCTCTCACCTCAGTTCTCTCGCAGTGTGCAATGACTGGGAGCGGGAGCGAGAACGAGCCGAACGCGAACGACGGGAGGCGACGCTGCGACGTCCACGGCTCACGGTTCTTCTGGCCGATTTGGTGCTGTGGGCACTACGGGATCGGGATCTTCTGCTCGACGATCGGGAGCTGCGGCTCAGACGGCTCACAGCTCTTCCTTTGCGTGGAGTGAAGCGGCCGAGACTGTCGCGAGGCGCCGTGGAGGCGGCACGGCTTCTTCTTCTTCTTTCCTCCGGCTTCATCGATTCGGTTGCTGGGGTTTCGAGTAGAAGGCAGCTGGTCGAGTAGACTTTCGTGTAATACGTAATCTGTTGAGCTTTCCCCCTTTTATAGGCAGCTTTAGATGACCTTTGGAGATAAGGAAAGTGGAGTAGGCCATGGCTAAAGGCCGGTTCACGTGGCTTCTGAAAATGATAAGAAATCGAAAGAAAAGCTCTGACGTCTCCGGAATCTAGATCTTGAGGCATCACTCAATGGAAACAGTGCTAATGGGCTTCTGAATGAAAATATAACAATTTTATTGGACATTTGTTTGGATTCATATTTTGTAGCCCTGAAGAGGGCTGTTGGGGTCGGTGATCGACTGGGATTTCGTTCCAGAAGCGGCGGATCATTGAATTTTCGCTGAAAAAAGCGTTTTTCCGGGTGGAGGTGGGCGGAGTCAAGTTGAACCCCTCTGCGGGGACACATGCGAGAGAGTACTCCTCTCCGTTTCTGCGCGCGGAGACGCAGAGACCGCAACGAAATGTTCGTTCGCCTACTTTCTCAATTTTCCACTGAAAACTGCCGTTTCAATTTAGAATTTCAACTTCAAAGCGTTGCAAATTTCAATTTTGTTATTTTTCAAAACTTTTCATATAAAAATAACCTATTTCTACCTAAAAATACACAATTCCCGAAAAATCGATACTTTTCCATGAGCTTCTTGTCCGTTTGTGGTGTTATCCTCGTTTCTCCCATTATTCTCTTCTATTTATTTTGTTTTTTTTTGTTTAATCTTGTTTGTTTTTCAGATGGAGGTACTGACCGGAGGTGCGGAGGGAGAAGGAAGTAGTCGAATACAGGTGAGACATCTCAATTTTTAACTTTTTCGGAAGTTTCTATTTTTTCATTCAGCCTGCTCAACGGAATCTCATTTCAAACCGGGGGAATGGTCAATCGGAAGATGCCGACAATCAGGTGGAAGAAGCAGAGCTGAAATACGGAGCATCGCACGTCATCCACCTCTTCGTGCCGGTTTCTCTCTGCATGGCTTTGGTTGTTTTGACGATGAACACAATCACGTTTTACAGTCAGAACAACGGACGGCATTTGTAAGTCGAAAATACCTCTGGAAAGCTTTTTAAATCCGTCATTCCAGGTTGTACACCCCGTTTGTGAAGGAGACAGACAGCATAGTCGAGCAGGGACTGATGTCTCTCGGCAATGCGCTCGTAATGCTCTGCGTCGTGATAGTCATGACTGTCCTGCTGATAGTATTCTACAAGTATAGGTGGTATCGAGTGAGTTTCCCAAAAAAATTCGGCTCCCTTAAAAAACTCGTTTCCAGCTAATTCACGGATGGCTCATATTGAGCAGTTTCCTCCTCCTCTTCATGTTCACTTCGATTTACGTCCAGTGAGTTTTTTGTTTTGCGCTAACCGAAATAAACGAATTTGTTTCAGAGAAGTCATGAAAAGCTTCAACGTAGCGCTCTCCTCCGTTCTCGTCATGTTCGGACTCGCCAACTACGGAGTGATGGGAATGATGTGCATCCACTGGAAAGGTCCTCTCCGGCTACAACAGTGCTACTTGATCACCATGTCCGCCCTCATGGCTCTGGTCTTCATCAAATACCTCCCGGAATGGACCGTCTGGTTCGTCCTCTTCGTCATTTCTGTCTGGGATCTGGTCGCTGTGCTGACTCCGAAGGGACCACTCAGATATCTCGTCGAGACGGCTCAAGAAAGAAACGAACCGATCTTCCCGGCCCTCATATACTCCTGTAAGTTTTTCAATCCCTGTTCCCCTGTATTTCATGTTCTTCCAGCCGGCCTCCTCTACCCATATGTTCTGGTGACTGCCGTCAATCAAGAAACTACAGAATCAACGGAAAATGAACCTGTTGGTAAGTTTTTCTTTTTATAAATTCTCTGATTCTTCTTGTTTTCCAGCTGGCGCTAGCTCCTCTCAAACCACGTACCAGTCGACGAGCACAAGCACAAGACCAAAAGTGAAGCGTATTCCTCAGAAGGTCCAGGTGGAAACGAGCTTCTCGAACGCTGATCAAGCTGAAACTGCGCGAGTTGACAGACGACCGCAAGCAGTTCCAACTGAAAACCATGCTCGGCAGCAACCGGAAATGCACGAAGAGAGTGAGTACTCGTTTTTCATTCCGTCCCTGTAATCAACATCTCTTAATTTCCAGAAGGCGTCAAACTCGGTCTCGGTGACTTCATCTTCTACTCCGTGCTGCTCGGCAAGGCCTCTTCGTACTTCGACTGGAACACCACTCTCGCCTGCTACGTCGCCATTCTCATCGGTCTCTGCTTCACGCTCGTCCTCCTCGCCGTCTTCAAACGCGCTCTTCCCGCCCTTCCGATCTCCATTTTCTCCGGCCTGATCTTCTATTTCTGCACCCGTTGGATCATCACTCCATTTGTCACCAATTTAACTAGATCTTGTGTTCTTTACTGATTTTTCGTGTGCATCAATTATTTATTTTGTACAAATTCCTTCACATTTGACAGAAAACCCCTTCCCTGATCGATTGATTGCATGTCTTGATTCGAATCTGAATTCGTTCCCGAAACTTTCGTGTCAGTTGAATTAAATTATTTGAAAGTTTAACCTAACGGCGTATGGAGTGATGCACTGCTCCACTAACCGATTCAAACCTTGTCAGAGATCGAGTTCATGTCACTCGGTCTCAAAATCCCGATTCTTCCACTTTTAGAAAAAAAAACAATTTCAAGATTTGAAATGATCTCAACTTTTTGGCAAATTGTGAGTCCCCGAGAGACAGTCATCTCTCATTCTTCTCCATAGATCGAATGGAACACGATATTCCGATTCTTCCCGTCACTGATCGGAATTGTCTGTTTTTCGTTGGTTCAAACAAAGTGTTGTAAACGGAAAATGGCTCCGTCGGTTCGTCCGATCAAGGGAAGCCGTTCGCCAGTTTCGGGCGAAGATGAGAAGAACGGGTCGGGCGAGAAAGTGGGCGAATCGGGGAGAAAAAGAGAGGGAACGACGGGATAATTTCAGATTATTCAGAAATCTGTGAATCCGAAGAGGAAGAAGAAAGAATCGGAAAAAGAAAAGGTAGAAGTTGAAAAGACAGCACGGGAAGGGAAGAAAGAGCAGTCGGGAAGGAAGAAAATTGACGAGCAGACTGATAAAGTGAGACTTCGCGATGTGCTTCGCATTGTTCAAGTTTCAGAATCTTGCGAACGCTCAGAAGGCGGAGGAGAGCAAGAAACGAGAGTTCAAGCCTCCGGAGAAGATTGTGAAGGCGGATGCGAAAGATCCGCAGTACGATACACTGGCGGTAACTGACAAGAACATTTTTAAAACGGGAAAGTAAACATTGTTGACTTTATTCTGTAAAATTGTTGGATTTTTGAGATTTGTGGCCCTAAAGAGGGCCGTTGGGTTCGGTGGGATGTTTTCGGGGGAGTTGTTCTAATCGTCGTTCTTGTCTCCAATGACATTCTTCTTTGGCAGAAGAACGGCGTGGATGTTGGGAAGAACTCCTCCTTGCGAGATGGTCACTCCAGCCAGCAGCTTGTTCAGCTCCTCGTCGTTGCGGATGGCGAGTTGAAGATGTCTTGGGCTGATTCTGGCCTTCTTGTTGTCACGGGCGGCGTTTCCGGCCAACTCGAGAACTTCGGCGGCGAGATATTCGAGCACGGCAGCCAGGTAGATTGGAGCTCCACCTCCGATGTGACGAGCGTAGTTTCCTTTGCGAAGGATTCCGTGGAAACGGGAGACCGGGAACTGCAGGCCGGCTTTGACCGAGCGGGTCTTTCTCTTACTCCCGGCCTTGGCTTTGCCTCCGTTTCCGCGTCCAGACATGTTGTTTTGTAGTTTGTAGTTTGCAGAAGTCGAAAAACTATCTGAGGGAAAAGCTTCTTGTTTTTATAGAGAGCGCGGTGGGTGGGCGGGGCTTGAAGTGTCCCGACAGGGGGGCGAATTGACTCCGCCCCTCCACCGGGCGCCCTATAAAAGCACGGCGCCATTGCTCATTGTTCATACTTGAACACCAAGTCAACTTCAAGATGGCACCACCGAAAACGTCTGCTAAGGGAGCGAAGAAGGCCGCCAAGACCGTGGCCAAGCCGAAGACCGACAGGAAGAGAAAGCCGCACCGCAAGGAATCCTACTCCGTGTACATCTACCGTGTCCTCAAGCAGGTTCACCCTGATACCGGAGTCTCCTCGAAGGCCATGTCCATCATGAACTCTTTCGTCAACGACGTCTTCGAGCGCATCGCTTCGGAAGCTTCTCGTCTTGCCCACTACAACAAGCGCTCGACGATTTCGTCCCGCGAAATTCAGACGGCCGTTCGTCTGATCCTTCCGGGAGAACTCGCTAAGCACGCCGTGTCTGAGGGAACCAAGGCCGTGACCAAGTACACCTCCAGCAAGTAAGCTCAACGAGCAGAAAGCAAAAACCCCCACCGAACCCAACGGCCCTCTTTAGGGCCACAAATCCAGTAATCCCAAATTGTTTCATGTTTGAGTAAAATAAATGTGTAAATTGTTGCTTTTCTATTGCTCTGTGTTGTTTTTACACAAATACTTTGCCGACTGAAAAAAATGGATTCAATTCGCAGTAGAGAGTAAGTTGGCACCGCGCCAAGACTTTTGGGTCTCGTCACGAAATGAGAAGGAGTGAGGGACGCAGAGAAAGAGCGCACGCAAGATCTAAAAGCTTCTTCTCTCGGCTGATTGCGATAACTGTTCCCTCGATGCATACATCCGTTTCTCCAGATATGGAAGACCTATTGCTGCTGTCGGCGATTTTCGACAACGAGCTTGTCAACAAAATCAGAGGGAGCAGCAGTGTCAGCCGAACGAGCTCGTCTCGCTACACCTCGATCAATGTTGCGTCGTTAGAAGATGAGGTAAATATATTTTAATGTGCTGTTATTCAAACAAATTTTCAGATTTTGAGCAGTTCTTCCGGCTCACGAATTAACGACGATGATGAATTCCGGTCGTTCGATGAGCCGAAAAAGCAGCTGTGCCTGATGCCAAAGCCGATCCCTTCAGTGAATGGTCGGCATTTGGAATTACTCGCAAATCACTTTCGGATTCAATGCCACGGAACAATTGTCTACCAGTACTCTGTCCACATCAATACTGAAGTTCAGTCGAAGAAGCTCAACAGAAAGATCATCCAGGTTCTCGAAGAACAGTCTCCAGTGCTCCGGCAGGCACAAATTGTATTCGACGGATTGAGAAACATCTATTCCGTAAAACCGATCAACGTAGGAGAGGTGAATGGAGCTGAAGTGCGTTTGGCAGACGTCGTGAACACGAAGGAGTCGCGGAACGTGTTCACCGTTCAGTTGGAATTTGTCGACAGTTTCGAATTAGATGGTAGAATGTGAGTAGTTTCTTTTCTTTTCTTCAGTAATCAATCCGTTGCTTTCAGTTTTTCTCAGCCAACAGATGATCAAGATCCAACTAACAAGATGCGAGTGATGAATGCCATCGACACGATCCTCCGTCAAACATCGTCGAGTCGCTATCACGTTGTGCTCCAGTCGTTCTTCTCTATAGCCCCTCACTTGTTGCCAAATCCTTCTCGTGGTCTCGGCTGGGGAACTGTCAACTTGGGCGTCGGTCGAGAAGTTTGCTACGGCTTCTATCAGAACGTGGTGGAAACGTTCGATGCGCTGACTCTGAACCTCGACGTGGCGACGACGACGTTCTATCGACCAGTCGCACTCGTGGAGTTTCTCGCAGAAGTGCTAGAAGTGCCACTAAAGACAGTAACCGATGGAAGATCGTTGAGCGATGCGCATAAGAAGAAGTTCTCGAAGGAAGTGACCGGATTGAAAGTCGAAACAAGACATGGAAACGCGATCCGACGCTTCCGAGTGGCCAAGTGTACTTGGAGACCGATGGAGCATCTAACAGTCACTCACGCCAAGGAAAACGGAGAGAAGCAGGTGATGACACTGACGGAATACTACAAAGTGAGGTACAACGTCAAGCTCCAGCACAGACACCTTCCGTGCCTCGAAGTGGGTCGTACCAGAGAGTGTCTCATTCCTCTGGAGCTCTGCTTCGTGGTCACCGGCCAGCGATGCATAAAGAAGCTCAACGAGCTGCAGATTTCCAATCTGATCAAGGCGACGAGTCGGAACGCGTTGGAACGGAACGACGCCATCCTACACCTTCGCAACCGCATCGGACTGGACAGTGATGTTCACGCGACGAAGTTCGGATTGAAAGTGGATGCGAAGATGGTGGAGATCAAGGGAAGAGTGTTGCCGCCGCCACGCCTTCTCTACTGTGCACCGTATCCGAAACAACATTGTGTGACCACTCCGAACAACGGAACATGGGACATGAGGGGCAAGAACTTCTACTCGGGAATCACGATTCATGTAAGTTTGGTATATATAGGAACGTCGCAAAAGAGTTGTTTCAGAACTACGCCATTGTTTGCTTTGCTCCAGTCACAACTGTCCCTCGTGAAACCATTCATCACTTTATCGTGAGCCTTCGAAACGTCGCAGGTGAGATCGGAATGCCATTTACCGGAATGCACAGCTTCTGCAAGTACGCTCGACCGGACCAAGCATCTAGGATCCTCGATCATCTGCACCAAGAACAACCAAATCTCCAGCTCGTTATCTGTGTGGTTCCCGGAAAATCCGCGATTTATGGAGATTTGAAAAGGAAAGGAGACATGCTCGGACTGGCCACCCAATGCGTTCGCACCCACAATGTCCAGAAGATCTCCCCACACACGCTCTCGAATCTGTGCATGAAGATCAATTCGAAACTCGGCGGAGTCAATGTCGTCCTGTCTGCTCCACCAGCCACCATGGCTCAGGAACCTGTGCTCTTCATCGGCTGTCATCTCTCCCGCAACTCGGTCTCCGCCCCTTGCTCGGATTCTTCATCTTCAGTTCATACGGAGACTTCCGTTTCCTGTCTCGTCGGATCCATGGATGGTCATCCGACCCGATTCGCCCCGATCTTCCGCACCCAGCCACGACACGTCAACACCATCATCGACATGGCTGACATGGCCCGTGATGCCATCACAAACTTCCGAATGGCCACCGGATTCAAGCCACACAAGATCATCGTGTACCGTGCTGGAATCACGGATGACACTATAAACGAGATTCTGCAAGCCGAGTTGCGAGGACTCCGAGATGCGTGTTCCATGATCGAACAGGGTTATCAGCCAGGAATCACCTTCATCGGATTGGATATCACCCATCACACAAGACTGTTCGCAACTGGTCCGAACGTGAGTTCTCCGCATCCCTTCCTAATCGATCCTTCTCCTTTTTCAGGACCGCGTGGGCAACAGTAAGAACGTTCCAGCCGGAACACTCGTGGAAACGGGAATCACCGTCAACAACCTTTTCGAATTCTATCTCGTCTCGCACGCCGGAATCCAAGGAACATCCCGTCCGACCAAGTACGTCGTCATGTGGGACGACAATCTCATGCCGTCAGGTGATATCCACCAAATGACTTATCAGGTACTTTCAAAATTCATATCATCTGCAACTCCGTTTTCCTTCCAGCTGTGCCATACCCAGTCCCGCTGCACCAGAAGCGTCTCGATCCCGTCGCCCGTGTACTATGCAAAGCTGGTTGCCCAACGCGCCAAGATCCTGATGCTCGAGGAGAACTTCAGCATCGACGCATTCCGCGAGATAACTCGTCGCTACGAGGGAATGCAGTTCACCTGATCCCCGTACTTTTTCACAATCTTATCACAAGTACTAACCCATTTCTCGGGTACTTTTTACGCAAGATTTCTCATTATTACACGGCTAGACACTTCTAGATACCTGTTACGCATCACTTCCTGTTAACTTTTTTCTGTTAGTTTCCCATTTGTTATATCTTTTTTGTTACATTTTTATACGGTTTCTCAAAACTATACTGGTCTTTCTTTGATGAATTTGTCAGTTTTTTATTGCGTGCTAAGCAGCGGTTCAAGAATTCTTCGAGAATAATTATGATACAAAGAAAGAAAAAAAAGAGGCGGAGTCAATCTTAAATTATAAAAAGGGAGAAAGAAAATGTTTAGAAGTTTATAGAATTTGGAAAAAGAAAAAAAAGGTTCACCATGAAATAAGCTCACAACTAGAGATTTTGGGGGGAAGATTTTGAGGACAGGGCTGGATCTGGAAGAAGTCTATTTGGACGGAGAGGGAAAGCTCGTTTTGTTCATTTGTCATAAAAGCTCGCGAATCAAAAGAAAAGGGAAGTGCGCTCCATTGAGAAGTACGAAATTAGGACTCGGAGACCGTGTCGTCCAGGGCGAATAACACTCCTTGGTACGTGATGCCGTTGATTTCCATCGACACTGACATTGAGTTTTTGGAACCGTCTGCAAACATTTCCCTTTTTTTCTATCTTTTCGTTGCGAGACCCACCTGAATGCTTCGTGCTGATTCTCAGAGACGATGCTCCGTTCGGCTTCTCGTTCTCCAGTTTCGGCCTCTTTGCTGAAACAACACCTTCAATTCAATCCTTCTTCCCTTTTCTCACCAGGAATATCAGAATCATTGCTCGACGTCGACTCTCTGCCCGAAGCATGATGTCCCCCGTTCCCATTTCCATTCACAACCAACCCCAAACTCTGCCGAGCAACTTGCTCCGCGGCTCTCTGAGCTCTCTCCAGACTCCTCTGATGATGCTCCAGAATCGCGATCTGGTCTGCTCCGTAGCTGGTTCCAAACAGCTGACTTGCCTGGATGTTCAAAGTGTTCTCATCATCAAGAAGGTCTGAAAATACAGTGTTCTCATCAGAGCGCGCTTCCCTCAACCCACCATTCCTCATTCCCAACCCGTTCAACTGCTTGTTGAGCATACTTGCTGCTGCATTCGCCGCATGTGGAAGTGGAAACGGAAGCGGGAACGACGGGGCAGTCCGTCTGCCGGGGGCCTCTCTTCGGTTGCCGTCGATCGCCTGCTGCAGGTCCGCCTGATTCGACAGCTTCTCCTTCTCGCACTCATAATCGTACAGGTACTTCTGGTATTGTGTTCGGAGGGTAAAGGCAGCGGAAGTGATGGAGGAGGGCAGGTTGAGTCCTTTCGTGATCTCTCTCCACAGTTTCTTATTGATTATTTCGACGAGTCCGCCGTGTTGGACGACGAGACGGTACAGTTCGTAGAGGTCCAGCACTTGCTTCGCCATAATCGGGATACGGGTCACTGGTTTTCCTGAAAAAAATTCAATCACATTCCCGACTACATGAACTACAGTAGCCCGTGTATCACGTGCTCTCTCAAGTGTCTCATGACGTCAGTCGAAACGCAAACATCTCTGTGACGTACCTATTCTGTGCATGAAATTGAGCCAGTCGTCGAGCCATTCCTTGCGTTTCAAGTCGTCCGACAGTTCGTACAACTGCAAAATAACCCGATGATTGGTCCCCCATTTTCCGTCGTTTTTCCCCCATCAAAACATGCTCATTTAGCGGCGTCGAAACTGGCAATGTAATATGTAATAACTCATGAGTAATAAGTAATTCGTCCCACTTCGCCCCCAAAAACTTTCCTTCTCATAATTAAATATTCGTGAGCTGAGCCGAAGAAGCATCCACTCAATTAGTTGGCGGGGCTCGAGTTAAAATGAAGAGGAACGAGACGGATAATTGATGGAGGGTATCGGGAAACATATATCGGGAAAACGAGATACTGTAGATAGATTGCAAATGAAGAAGACTTGCATCACCAGAGGAACCAGGAACAAACTCAGGAATCCCTCCTTTCATTCTCAGTCTAACTGTCCGTTTTCTAATCTACTGATTCACTCCAGAAGCCGCTCGTCCATAAATAAATCGCGAAAAAAAGAGCATCATCGGGTGGGTCTGTGCAGTGGTTGTGGTCGTAAATCAGTGGGTCCCCTCCTCCATTATTACATGTTGTAAACTCGCAATTCTCCCATTATATTCTCTACTATTATTATTAGTTTTGGTTTATTTTATTGCCTGCTGCCACGCGGAGAGCTCTTTCGAAAAATGTGAAATAAGAAGACGGAAGGAAAGAGTTAATGGTCTTATTGGAGTTGGAAGCGATGGAATGGAAATAGTTGGAGAGGAGAGAGGGATTGGAATAGATTCAGGACTCATTCAGGGATTCAGAATTCGGATGTTCATCTTATCATCTTATCAGTTTGGAATGAATCCAGGGCAGTTCTGAACAATCAGCAATCCCAAACCAATCCGAAGTTACGAAACAGTCACATCCATTCGACCCCTTCCCTTCGTTTCATTTCTCGAAATTGTCAGCTGATAAGAGAATCTGTGTTCACAAAGCGTCTTTCCTCTTGTATGTTTCTTTTCTAACATTATTAATCCGACAGATTCGAGCCAATCGGCTCGGCAAACAATTGGCTACTGCGCGCACTTCTCGCCGCGTTTCCGCCCGAACAAATTGATGACAATGATAAGAAAGTTGACGAGGAATCAATCAATCAATAAACTACAGTAATCCCGTTGCGATTCGAAAATATAATAGTTCAATGGAGCATGATTGCTGCTCCATAATTGATCAGTCGCACCGCTCTTCTCATTTCCAAGTTGACACAAATAATGCGGAATTAGTGATTCCCAGGGTGTGAACAATAGACTCGTAAATGTGTGAACACAATGCTTCATCGTGTATGCTCTGCCTCGGCATACGGTAGAAGACGGAGGAGTTGTTGTTCATAATTAACTAGACGAGAAGAAGAAAAAGACACGCGTCACTATGGTAATTGGAGGATGGAGGAGAAGAAGCATCGGATTGCCGCCGCCGCACACAATTAGTTTCGTTTCGAAACCGATTTTCGAGGTGGAAACTGGTATAGATTCGGAGAAGAGTGGATCATGGGAAAAGACTGAATAGAGGACTAAAGGGGAATCAGGCCTGACAGTCAGAAGTCTAGATCTAGTACTAGAGCTTCAAAGATGATTCGAGAACCTCAAAAACCAAGTTTTCTCAGCCTTGACTCTAAGTAACCCCAAAGATCAGAAGGATTCTCACCTGCTTGAACTGTTCCTCATAGGACCACGCTGGCCCCGAAGCATTCACTCCTGGCTCCGACGGCTCTTCTGATTTCACTGACGTCTCCTTTCTGAATCCACCCAACGTCAAGTCCTCTGGCTCTCCCTGATTCGTGTTCTCCTCGTCGTAGTCATCGATTCCTGGAGAGACTGCTGTGAGACCAGAGGCAAGACCGAGGAGTTGCTGCTGAAAGATTCCTTGTAGAGAGATCGGAAATGGGGTCCGGGTGGATACCTGAATGTTGAAGGGACCCTGGAGGGCTTGGAAGATCGGAGGGAGGTTCAGAGGGTTGTTCCGGAGGTTAGATACGATCTGTGAGTTGAGGAGTCTCTGCATGACCTTTTGACGGGATTCTAGGTCGAAGACGTTCAGGTTTCCAGCGAGGTCCGGAGAGTCCGGAGGAGGAGAGCATTTGGGCTGAAAGAACAAAGAGTTGGAAGTCTCAATCAGAAGTGTTCAGCCTACCTCTTCGGTCTGATCCTGCGTCTCGTCACACACACTTTCGGTCTCGTCGTTCGGCACCGGCTCCTGCGTGTTCTCCTTCGAAGACATGCTGGCGAACACTGTCGGCTCGTCGATCCGAACGGACATCTGCTGCAAGAAGACCTTCATCATCATCATCACAGTCATCAAACGAGAGACGAAAAGAGAAAAAGCCGAAGTTCTTTCGATATGGGGGTCCCGTTTTTCGAAAGGAATCTAATGGGTAACACATGTTTGTTCGTGTCTTGCGTCTCGGCCGTCGCGGGGGCCATTATAGTTTCATATCGCATCAATTAGCGGCGTGGCGGCTTGGCGCCGATGAGATATACAAGAAGAAGAAGAAGAGGAGGAAAAGGACAACTGTTTGGTTTTTTGGGTGCGGAGTCAGGAGCCAGGAGGCGAATGATTTACATGAAAACGATGAGTGGGAAGGCAGGAAGTGGCACTTTATGAGGGGTTTAATCGGGATTGACACCCACAGGAGAGGGGTTGGAAGGGAGTGGGGGAAGGGGAGGTGATTAGGTGATAAGCACTATAACCTGCGGATTCCAGGAAGCAAAAGGAGAGAATACTGATGATTGCAGATGCGCTCCATTGAGATTCAACTGATATACTCTTGCGTCAATGCTTCAAAAGACAAATAAGAGTCAAATGATTTGGAGCTTCAAGTTTCTAGATTTCTAGATATCTAGATATCATAGCGAGAGAAACATACTCATCTGGATATCTAGATGAATTCCGATCTTCAATCTCAACTAGAAAAGCCGTCATAACGATCCTTTACCACATATTCAGTAGGACAATCAAACAATCACTAAAGAACAAAACCAAGACAAGAAAGAAATGAGAAAAAACGATGCGCGGGAGTGGAAACGAAGAGGATTATTACATCCAATTACCGTAATCCGTTCTGAACTTTGCGCTATATCAATTCGCGAGAGAGCATGCTCCGGCCGGAGACGCAGACAATCAGCACAGCCGATTTTTGTGTGTTTCAAACACTGTCTTTCGTTGTCAATTGGCGAGAAGAGCGATTTGAGGCAAACAAGACAATCGGGAGGAGGGGAGGTGGATGATATTTTGCGGCGGGGACACTTGCTCTGATTTGCTCTTGCGATACGGTAATACCTCTTGACAAATAGGCTCTTCTGATAACACACATTGATAGAGGAAAAAGTTTACGGAAGCCACGAGGTATCAAGAAGACGTGACGGCGGTGGCGGTGGCGCCCGGCAAGGAGTGAGTGGGTCTGACCAATCAAGCCGCATATTAAGGCCACGCCCATCTTTGGGGAAGCAGCCTGACTTCTGGAGATGAGAAGAGGCGCAGAGAAATTGGATGGAATAGGAGAGGAAGGCGGGCAAAACGGGGCAAAAAGGCGATTACGATAGAAATGTGGGCGGCGAATCGAAGATGCGCTCCGATGGACTGAAAGTTCAAGGGAGCGAGTTTGCATACAAGTTGAAGTTATAGTTCATAAAGACACTGATCTGATTCTCAATAATGTGAGACTCAGGCATTGTTTCATTGTGTTTGCGTATCCAAGAATCCACGTGATCAACTTCCAGATCAATAGAGCATCGTTTCCCAGTTCCTTTCTGAGCCATGTTTCAAGAGCCCAAAAGATTATTTAGGGGGGGGCTGGCTAGAACCGAGATTGTAGTTCGTGGCAGAGTGTAAACATGGCGAACGAGTGCAGGAAAACGTTCAAAACCGGTCAAATCTTTCGAATTTTCGGATATTTCGAAGGATGTGCTCATTTAAAACATTCGTTGGCTCGGGACCCCATGGCGCTTGGCTCCGAGAGGAAAAGTGCAGTGGGGGGACCCATCGGATTGATCCTCTCGATATCATTATCTTATCACATCGGCGGTGCCCGTCCTCGAGGCCGCCCGTTTCGTAATGATTCCATTTTTTGTGCTCACTGCGCCGTGCTCTCTGCGGCGACGCGGGGCCTCGATGATGAGAGGCTCGGCTGGCCGCACGGACGGGGTTATATGTCCGAACACTGCGACGAGAGATGCGAGAGATCTCCTGCTCTTTCTCTTCATATCATTTATCACTTATCTTTTTTCGATGGATAGAAAGACACGAAAAGCCTGGCGAAGAGCCCGGCCGAAGGGGATCGGATAAATATTTCTGTAGCAATCGGGAAAGCGGTGATTGATTGATAGCTGCTGATAATTATCTTGATATCAAAGACCTTATTATCACTATCCTTATCACTGAAGTTTCTACCTAGGTTCTCAGGGAGATCTAGTGACTTTTCAAGAACAACTGGAACTTTCAGAAGACCACCCGGAAACCAAAAAGAAAAGTACAAGCATGACAACATGACAGGTCGAGGCGACCCGAGTCAAGAAGAAAAATGAGGGAGATGGGAGGGAGAGAGAGGAAGAGACGCAGAGAATCGAACACGATGGGACCACCACCGGCGACAGGTGACGGTGATTATAATTAAAAGGAGGCAGAAGCTTCGGATTCCATCCACTGTAGACGAGCTAATGCGCTTAGGTGGGACTTATAGTGTTTCAGGGAATTGGGAAGTGCGCTCTATTGAGAATCGGCATTAGAGTATTGTATTGTAATCAGTTCCTTCCTTGACCGACCGATTACGGTGGGAAGCAAACTTCTCAAAATTTCAAACATTATTGAAACCAGGTTTGCGCGCTCTACTGCTCAATCCCCTTTCTGTGTTTTTCAATTGCGCGGAAAGATCCTGGGATTGCATCTGCAGTAACCAAAAGAATGGAACATTTCAGCACAAGTTGATTCCGTTTTCGTTGCGAGACCCGCCTCAAGTTTCACGTCACCATGTTCCCGCGCATCAGAGATTCGCTGCTGACGCACTTCGTCAAGTGCACGGGACGCCATTCTTCAGAATACATTTATCTACCGTACCCCAATCGGATTGTCGAGAAGCGAGAGATAATTGAGTGGGGGCTGAGCCTGGCAGCACTTCATAAATTAATCAATAAAACAAAATATTGTGCTTTCTCTCTCTCGCTCTTTTCTTTTCGTCGTGCTCTCGAAAGTGAATACAATTGAAAGGAGGGGACGACACACCGGGTAATTAGGACATGTTGTTATAGAGCATAAGTCAGCTGCCACCAGAGACCCACGTATTGTTCTTCTCGAGATGAGCATGCGCGGAATGGCGAGAAAAGGAGGAGACAATTAGAGAGGACACCAGTTGAACGAGCTCGATTGGGTCTCGACACGAAAACTTCAGATGGGTTACAGTAATCTAGCAGTCTGCGAGTTTGCGTGATGGCAAGCTCAGAAAAGCTTCGAAATACCATTTTGGGTCTCGCAGCGAAAAGTTAAGAAGCCTTCTGGAATTGAACAGTTCGAGGAAGGCAGAAAGAGAGGAATAAAGTCGAAATCATGCCCTTCAAGTTTAATGTCATTTCCATTCTAGACACACACACACATGAAACGAAATGATTCCAGTGACCTATTAATAAAAGTGAGTAATCAGCCAATCACTCCTGATGCCTTCTCAATGGAGCGCACTTTACATCGGGACCTCTAACCCCTTCACACCTCTCGGCGCCACGTCATAAATCAATGTCTTCTCACATGCCGTCGAGACCTCTCTAATCACTCATCAGTGTCTGTGTCTCTCCGTTCCGCACACTCTCTCGACTCGTCATAATTTTTGCAGCAGGAGAGCTTCTTCATTTCATAAATACCTCATCGCTCTCTATTACACCCGTCGACATGTAATGGCGAGGTGCGGTGCGGCCCAAAGGATCCATCAGAGAGTGTGTTTTGTCGGCCCTACCGTATGACACTTTAATCGTCCGTGTTCTCATGTTCGGTTAGTCGAGGAAACTGGTAATGGATGATGGTTACTTGGGACAAAAACTTATTAAATCTCCACGTCTTTCTGTCTATAATTGGTCTGACAGCAGCAATGCGACGATCATTTTGACCCGTTTTGCGAGGCAGGTAATCGGCGCCCATTAATTGTTTTATTATGAAAACGGAGGAGGAGACGACAAGAATGAAGTTGTAAATGCTTTGATAAGGTCATCATTATCTTTGAGGAAAAGAAAGGACAATGGAGAAGAGGTGGCAGTTGAAGGGGAAGAAGAAGCCGAGGAAGGATCCGAGGGGGGACTGCTAGGAAACGATGGGGCTCGGAACGGGATAGGGAGTTAGGAGGTGCTGGAGAGAACACGTGGAAAGGATTTAACAGGTGATAGGAGAATTTAGAATCTCGGATTCTGGGAAAGCTTGAACCTGAATGTTCTGAGCAGAGCTGAGCTACACCCGTTCCGATCCTTGAAGCCCTTGTCTATCTTTGGATTCTGAAGTCATCTGACAAAGTTCAATACACAACCAATTCTCAAACTTTTCTCGAAAACCTATAAAAGTCATTCAAGTTCATCTCTGCATTTATGAACCATTCAGAATGTCCAACTGTCCAATTTCAGTCTTCTTTCTTGAACTATGAGGGCGGCCAATATCAAAGAGAAACGGTAATTGAGTTGATCACCCAATCAGTACCGGAATGACCAATTAAGCGACTGATAAGGAAAGAGAAAAGTTGGAAGTAAACGAGTATTGTCGGGGGGAGTCAAATCAGGTCTCTCTTTGCTACTACTAGTGCACTATTTATTGACGATGTTCTTCTCGCTGTTGATTATTGTTGGAGAGCAAATAAAAGTTGGGAGGGATGGTAAGACGATCTCGACGGCTGCGCACAAATCAACAATTACCTCTTCTTCTTGTTCAGATATATAAATCGGAAATGGCGAAAAGGAGAGGAAATCAGAGCGAGACGGCCGGGATCGGGTTTCGATTGGTGTTCGCCACGAAAGAGTTCATCAGAATCAGCAAGTGTTGCGAAATGAGATGAGAATCGGATACTGTAAAAGTAGGATTACGGTGTAGAGAAGGAAGGGTTCAGGGAGTTAGGTCCCGCAACGAATGTGTTGGTGTACGAATCATAGGAATATTCAGCTAAAACTCTGTCTTGCACTTGACGATACAGCAATGAGCTCTGAACCAGTTCGGCTCTTTAGAATGCGAAGATTCAGAAACATAACGAAGTCTGATGGGTTTCTGACGCCGTGATGTCTTCTGAATCCCAATTTCAACTTCTCTCCCATATCTCCTTATCAATCCCCCCGCTCTAATTGGCCAATGGGAGGTGTTTGAGAGGACAAGCATTCGAGAGTGAGCAAACAATGCGCGAAAGTGTATACTGTATCATTCGACATTTGATTCAACAAGAGAGCACATATGGTTCAGTGGAGCGCACTTTCCTCTCCATGAATCCAGTCCGGCAGAGCACGTTTGCAGCAACTGTCCCGGAAACACCAACTTACCGCACCCACCTAATTAATCAAAACGTCGTTTCGCCGCGAGTCTTGCGGAGAAAAAAGCGCAGCGTGTTGTTGAATTGGAGTAATAAATCAAAGTGAGTCTCGTCTCTCGAGGTATCTTCCGCCCCGTGTCATCACCTCCTGTCACATTTTCATCAATTCATTCCTCTTTTCCTTCTTTCTTCCATCACTTCGGACCACTGAGAGAGTGTGCCGAACGGAGAGAGTCCAGAGAAAAAGAGGAGAAGATCGGGGATAAGCAATTAAAATGAAACATTTGACAGACACAGAAGAGAGTCTTTTGGCACCAAGGTTGACATCCTCAGATCGTATCTCGCTTTCTTTTTCTCTTTCTGTTACTGTTTCGAAGAGAGAATTCTAGACGTTTTGCTTTATTGAGACGCTCAATCTACAGTAACCCAACTTCAGAAGCCCTTCGTGTTTTTTGTTTCCAATTCTCATCTTCCAATTATTTATTTCTCCCCCTCCCAAAAGAGCCCCCATTCGAGAGTCAATGTTTGCTAAATAATTTGTCTTTCGTCTCGACATCATCAAAATAATCCCGAAGGCATTGTTGAGCCCTCCCCTCTATTTTGGCGGTCCGTGTGTCGGCGCAGATTCATTTATAAACATTTTAATTTGGCCCCCTGCTACAAGTGGCCGGGGGAACAGAAGAGCGAGATGTAGCTAAGCCACGAAGAGTTATTGATGATGGGATTCGCAGTTTTGAAGTATTGGTGGAATGGAAGAAGAAGAAAAGGGGCAGAGAGGCGTTTTTTGATGAAACGAAACGTTTTGAGAGAAGAAAGTTTGCATTCTGGGGGAGTTTTAAAGGCACAGAGAAGGCAATGATCACAAAGAACTGTTCAAAAGTAGGTCAGGTTCGGGTTCTGGAATCAGAATCCAGATGCTCTCCTGAAATCAATCATGGAACAATTGAACCTAGAAGTTCCAGAAGAACGCACTCAACTAACTACAACTTGGATTCTGGAGAGTTCACGATCTTACAACGCTCAAGGTCTCACAATCAAGCTGATAATGCGTGCGTTCAAATTTTTTTCTAGATAACGAGAATCTATGTTCTGGATTCTGGATTCTGAACTCGCCACATTATCTCTGGATCCTCACCTGTATCACAGAAGAAAGAACGCGGTTCTGAAGGATGGGATACCGTAAAACCTCTATTAGAAGGGCACCCAATAGTTTGTCTTTGAGCTTCACTATCTCAAAAACTAGAGAAGTTATCAAAAAGTTGTCAACTGCAAAGTTGTAGACGAAGATTAGAACTACAACTTTGCAGTTGACAACTTTTTGATAACTCTTGTAGTTTTTGAGATAGAAAAGCTCAAAGTCAAACTATTGGGTGCCCTTCTAATAGAGGTTTTACGGCGGTAATAGACAAAAACTTGTTTTTAGAGAGAAAATGTGCTCTATTGAACTCGAAAAAGTCTAGTCAAGCACATTTTCAACTGATTCCAGACCTACAGTAACCCGCTCCCCGGAACAAAAAAACAAATGTCTTCTGCAAAATGCTAACAAATGCTTCCAAGAAATCTGACACTGGCAAACCATAGAGAAAAATATAAAAGTGATAAAGAATGGGGTGGCTCTAGAGGGAGTCTTCGGTGTCTCGGGTCCACCGGGGGCCCTGGAAGACGAATCTTTGTTTCTGCGGAGCGGGGCCGAGGGGGGTTGGGACGTCCGAAACGAGGCGAGGAGACGAGAAGAAGTTAAAACTCTGGTGGTGGGGAGCCTCGCGCACCACCCCACAAATATGCGACTCTAGATGTAATTTATCATATGAGGCTCAAATCTGCTGAATTTGCTTTTCTTTCCGCCCTCCTGCCTCCTAACCCACATCGTTTCGTGTGTGTCTTTTCTCTTTTCGTTCCACCCCAAAACCACTATATATTTGGGACAGAAACGAAGGGAAAACGCAAGACGATGATGCATTCGTTTCGTTCCGTTCTCGACCAAAAAAAAGTTATTTGTAGAAAATAGAATGGAATGTGGAGCAGTAGGACGGAGAAGAAGTTGGGTGATAGGGGGGTTCGAAGTACGGTAGGTCTGGAGCAAGTTGCCCGGATGGCAGGTGTCAAATGGTCTGAGAGCCAGAAGATTGGAAATTTTCGAAGGTCATATTAGCAGCTGTGGCGGAATTCAGAAAAAAAAAAGGAAATTTGATTGCTTCGCACTAATCAGCTGGCTCGAGGAATAGATTCAAGGGGGAAGGAAGACCTGGAAGCTCTCAAATTTTCAGGTTTATCTTCCAAATCGTATTGAGACTTTGGTGATACCGTTCCCTGGTGGGTCTCGCTCGAAAATGGTTTCTGGTTGAAGTACGGTTTTCCCAATGAAAACAGGTAAGATGACGTGAATTCAAACATTTCTAGCCAAATTTCAGCAGTTTCCACCGATTTTCAGTGAAAATGAGGTGTTTTTGGCAAAGAGCGCCAAAATACACAAAAATGCATGTTTTTGTACTGAAAATTGGTGGAAACTGCTGGGATTTGGTTGGGAATATTTAAAGACATGACTTTGTACCCATTTTAAGTGCTAAAACCTTGTCCAGAAGCCGTATTTCAGCCAAAAACCATTTTCGTGCGTGGCGAGACCCATCAGGTTACTCGCCGCGAGACGGCAATAATTTGTGACAAACTTGCAGATGTGTCTTTGAAGGAGACTACTGTAGTTGATCAGAACTGCACAGACGGCCATCAACAGTCTAGGTAATGAGAGCTAGCTTCTTCCAAGTTTCTAGTTTCTTTTGGAAGGTAGGATCCAGACAAGAGGGAACTATTTCTAGGTCACAGGTACAGAAATGGGAACCCATCTAGTCTCATTACCCAGCCAATCTTTCCATAAAACGGAGAAAATGTTGTAAAGAGAGGCGGAAAGAAGAAAAGGAGAATGAGCCGGCTGTGTGGTTCTCGAATGAATTGAAATCAAAGCGCACCGAATCTGCTCGACCCTTCGGGGCGCCCCCATTCATTCATTTCATTGCAATTTATTCGTCTTGTCGCCCTGCCTCAAAAAAGGGTGCAACGAGGCGACGGATAATGGCTCGAATGAGATGAGCAATAAAATGTGAAGTGGCGGGGAAGAAGCCTAGGCGACCGTAATCCGAGAATCCTGATAAGACGGGCGGTCGGCACTCGGCACAGGGACCCCTAGATATAAAAAACTTTCAAGGGGGAGCGAGAGAAAGAGGGGGCAGTTGCCGTTGAAACCCGATCTCATATCCTTCATATTTATCAATCAATGTGTGGCTCATCATCATCATCATCATCATCTTCATTGCGATTCGACGCCCTTCTTATCATGATCTCATGGGAAGGCGGCTTGCTCTCGTCATATCAGAAATATTACTTCTCTTTCGCTGACGCCTGTCCCCTTGCTGCGTCTCTTCTTCTGCTGCAGTGTCTCGACGAGAAGGGTTCGAATGGGAATGAGAGAAGGATGGGCGGGAGATGGGTTCAGGCGAGAAGCGATCTGATATGATATGATTATTGAAGCTATGCAAAATTAGAGTGGATTTGTAGATTTACGGGAACTGAACGGGTCCTGCAGCGAAGATCTTGTCTAGAATAAGTTCACAAGGGAGGTGCGTGAGATTAGCAAGTTATAATTGGCTGAAACTTGGCAGAATGGTAGGGATGCACCTAAATAGTGAGGCCGGAGATTCTCCTGAGGTCGGTTGAAAAACCGCGCCCGGATGCCCATTTTTAGGCTTGAATCTTCTTGCATTTGACGAGAAAAATTACTCATTTCTATGGGGATTTCAAGCCAACAGGACAACAGGTTTCCGGGTGCGGTGTAGCAGGTCTCAGGAGACTCTCCGGCGGAAACGCTTGAAGATCCTCACTATTTAGGTCCATCCCTACCATTCTGCCAAGTTAAAGCAAATTATAACTTGCTAACCTCACGCACCTCCCTTTTCAAACTTCCAGTTGCAATCTTGGAATCGAAACACGGCCTTGAATCCCTGAGATCTCTTGTAGAAGATCCACAGACTGCTCTCAACTATCAAAACGATAATATTTACAATTTCAGAAGGAACGCTTTCATGCCTCGACACTTGGAAGGCACCGAGTGACACGATTCAATTAGGCTTCCGTCTGTGTTTTTTTCGAAAGTCTTTTTCTTTGGGGAAATGCCCTTTGGTGTGCACTTACAAGGGAATCACTGAAAAGTGACAAGAGATACTGGCAAAGTGAGAGACGCAGACTGAGCCCGGCACATAGAGGAACTGTAACAAAGATTGAGAAATGCGCTCTCGAGAAAGAAATGTATTTGCAGAGTCAGTAGGAAAGGGGTCTTTTTGAAACAGGATGAGTCACGAATCCGATTGGCTATTCATCTCGAATTCCTCCGAAAGGCCCTGCTCAACAATTCCATATCCCGGCGACCTTTCTCTTTTCTTTTCATTCATCTCCAAGGAAAAACGATCGACGAAGAGCGAATTTGAGACATTGGCGACCTGAAATAGAATGGGACAGGGGATCATTGATGGTGGGGCCTGGTGGAGAGAGAATTACTTTGGTCTGAACTTCACGTGACCACTTCTACCCAGGTCATTTACAGATTATTAGTACCCATTTTCTGAAAAAGTTACTGTCCAGTATCAGCAAGATGACAAGTTTAAGCTCAGTCGTCTACATGCTCTTCCATGTCCTCTTCGGGATCACTTCCATGTTTCTCGTCTCGCAGTGCGGAAAGAAGAAGAAGCCCGTCAGTGCTCCATCCAACGACGGAGTGACTCTGTCGGCGAGGAAGGAAACGAGTGGAGAGACAGTTCCGAAGCCACCGGCAGATAAGGGAGCAGTCGCCGGGACACACGATCCCAACTATCAGACCCTGGCTGGAGTCGATGGAAACTGTTTCGAGAAGGACAAGGAGAAGCCGGCGGAGAAGGCCGGAGGACCGAAAGCAGGCGGTCCCGGAATGGCTGGTGAGACTCAATTCCCAGAGAAGCTTCTAACTTTTCTGTTTCAGCCACCCATGATCCAAACTACCAGACGCTCGCCGGAATCGGAAACGATTGCTTCGACAAGAAAGACGGTGCGAAGGCATCGCCGTGTCCGAGCCCTGCAGGTGCTCCGAAGGCCGGTGGTCCTGGAATGGCGGCGACTCACGATCCGAACTATCAGACTCTGGCGGGCATCGGAAATGACTGTTTCGACAAGAAGAAGTGATCCCGAGGATTTACAGAATGTGAACGGAAACCGAAATATGTGCATAATTTTTTTATAAATCAACTTGGTTGTAGTGGCTCATGAATAAAAAACAAAACTAAATATACATCTTTACTATAACTAATTGACAAAGTCTGTCTGTGCGTGTGTGAATTTGTCGGTCTCCGGCCGTTTCTCAGCAACTAATCGACCATTCTTGTTCTTGGGCATTTCGCAGTAGGACGTTTCGCAGCCACGATGTCAAAAAACGCGAAAACAGTACTGCGAAACGTCCGGATGTGAAATGTCCCGGAGCCGTTCTTTCGCAGGAAGGTCGGGAATTCTCCCCGCACGGTGCACGTGCATTTCGGACTGGTGGTCGGTACGAATCAGTCCGTACAGTTCCCAATCCGTCGCCAATATCATAATCATATCAACGAACAGAGCTAACTATTCCCAATAAAAAACCTTTATTTATAAAATATTTCTAAATCATATCACTATAAAACCGGGAAGAGTGAATATGATTGTAATGCATCCATCATCGTTGTCGTCGTTGATCGCTGACCCATCGAGTCGCTATTTCTTTTGGAAGCAGTCGTTTCCGATGCCCGCCAGAGTCTGATAGTTCGGATCGTGGGTCGCCGCCATCCCAGGACCGCCCGGTTTCGGAGCACCTGCAGCCGGGGCAGCCGGCGCCGCGCCGTCCTTCTTCGCGCCGTCCTTCTTGTCGAAGCAGTCGTTTCCGATTCCGGCGAGGGTTTGGTAGTTCGGATCGTGGGTGGCTGAATGGAAAATTAGAGATCTCAGAGGCTATGTCTCACCGGCCATTCCAGGTCCTCCAGCCTTCGGGGCTCCGGCGGCCGGAGCAGCAGCAGATGCGGCCTTCTTGTCCTTCTCATCGAAGCACTTTCCGTCGACTCCGGCCAGTGTCTGGTAGTTCGGATCGTGTGTTCCAGCGACGGCAGCCTTGTCAGTCGGCGCTTTCGGACCTCCCGGTTTCTCCTCTCCAGCAGCCGATGGAGTCGGTTTCTCGTCCTCCTTCTTGTTGCTCTTCGGAGAGTCCGGAGCTCCACCGCCACCACCACCGCCAGACTCAGAAGCTCCCTTCTTTTTCTGAAAAGTAGCGGACAGTTCCAGAGAGGTTCCAGCTTCAGCTCACCTTTCCTCCGCATTGCGAAGCCGTGTAGCTGGCGAGAACAAGAGGCGCCAAAGCGGTGCATCCGAGCTGGACCAGGTGTAGCAAAGTGTCACTCGTCTGTGTCATGCTCCTTTCTCACAATAACCAATTCTGGATTTCGCGAAGTGATAAGAGAGGGGGAAGATAAGCAGAGGTGACGCGTAGGTCACGCAGCGTGACAGTGTTAATTGATTGAAATAAAACGACGACCAGATCGAAAAGGAAGCCCCCAGTTACCCATGGATGCGGTCTCTAACAGTCCCTAGCTCAATATCCCTTTCCTGACTTCATAAGCTTTCCTCCTTCCCTCTCCGAATCGTAATCCCCCGATTTCTTCCATCTTCACCCCTCCAATTTCATAATTCTCCGCCAGACAAAGTTGTTGACTTCCATAATCCGACTGCATGTCTACCCCGCGATAATTGTTTAACGAGATACTGTATCCCGTCACCCTGCGACTTGTTTTCGCGATTCTCAGACAGAAAAACATGTTTTCAGACTTTCGAAGGCTCGGATAGCTCTCCGTCTCGGTCCCTGGCACTGTCTGGCACGGTTCGAGGGATCGGCCCGCCCCGAGGGTCCGCCCCCCCGCTCCGACTCCTTCCTTCATTTCGTCGTTTTTCACTCGTACCGATCGGTCGTATTTTCAGTCGTCTTCCTTTTCGAGCCAGTCGTCTTCATTCTTGAGTCAGCCGTCATTCTTTCCTCGTTCCGTGCCCCCATCGCTATGAACGCGATCTCGGACCCGACCGCGGTCTACCGTCGCGTTCTCCAGCGAAAGCACCGACTTGAGGATGCCGAACTGTGGCCGTTCTACTTCTCGGTAAGACAGCTCTTCGCAATCCAACTGGCCGCTGCTTTCAGACTCTCAACCCCACTAAGGTGGAGAACAGCGATCCTCCCGATACAATCTACGTTGATGAACTCGACATGTTGAGGAAACCGGTGTCGATCTCTGTCCCGTGTGAGTTCAAGCATTGGGAAAATCTGGGAGATGCTCAA
>LR539935.1:183442-266265 GCA_900536315.3 Caenorhabditis becei | reverse complement strand
CGCTGGGATGGGGGTGATAGTCTCTGTGATAGGGACTGTCTTCTCCGGGGGCTACAGTAATCCGGTATTCCAGTCAAGCACAACCGTGTCAACGTGGACATCAGGGGAGATGGGTTCAAGGGGTACGTCAACGCCTCGTACGTCCGCTTCAAGAGCCTCGGTCGCCAGTACATCATGTCCGCGATTCCGGCTCCGTCCGAGGAAGAGAACTTCTGGAGAATGATTCTGGAGCAGAAGGTGCCGGCAATCGTGATGTTCCAAGTGGACACGGACGCAGAGAGCGAGTACTTCCCGAAACAGTTCGGAGGCACCGAGAAGTTCGGACTGGTCAAGGTGGAGTGCTACAGGATGTACACGACGAGCTCGTACTACGTACGGAGACTCATGGTGAAGATGAGCGGAGGTGAGCTGAAGAAGACGGCTGTGAGAACATGAGCATTGGTATTCAGAGAGTCACGAGGTGGTCCACTACCACTTCTTCACCAAGCTCGATCACCAAGCTGGGAACGCTGTCAACGAGTTCTTCTACCTGTACCGCGAGATCACCAGTGAGTGCACCCATCGGAGGAATGTCTATCCGTTCGTTTCCAGATCCCCAGCACAACTTCCTCCGTCCACCTCCCGCGTCACGTGGTCTCTTGGTCAAGCTCTTCGGTCGCAGCGGAGTGACATCTTCCGACTGCACCAGGGCTATCGTCATCCAGTGCCGCACTGGATCCGGCGCGTCCGGGACGTTCGTCCTCTTCGACATCCTCAACAAGATGCTTCGTGAAAGGGTTCCCCACACGTACTTCATCGAGGACAGCATCATGAAGCTGCGTCTGCAGAGAATGAACGCCGTCGACACTGTCAAGCAGTACCGTTTCCTCTACGAAACCTTCCTCGAGCGGACCTGGAGACTCCACGACATCAAGGATCTCAGAGACTCCACCCCGTTCGTTGGGGAGTACAACCATGTGCTGCCGATCCTGACGAGAAGCGAAGCCGATCAGAAGGAGTTCCTGAAGCCGGATCCGACCTGGCTGGCTGCGATGGAGGTGCACAGAGACGCCTACGTCGACGGACAGATCAGAAAGAAGGACCAGATGAGGACCGAATCGGTATATCATTGGGATCATGATGGTCAACAAAGAACATTTTTCAGCGTTTCCGCTGGAAGAGCGACGCCCTCAGCAAGAGCATGACTGTCTACCCGCGTCTCCCGCGCGCACCGCAGATCGCCAGACTCGACAAGAAGAGCATCCTCAAGAACTGATCGTCTCCTCTCCTTCTCTCTCCTGTTACCCCCTATATATCCCTTCTTTTTCTTTGAATTAGGTCCTTTCGGCCTAGTTCTGGAGGTTTTTTACTCCAGATCGGTCTCGGCTGATCATGGTTTTCCCTCCTACCCGATCTCCATATTCTTCATCCGGTCTCCCCTTTTTTTGTGAATGCTTTCTCGTTTGAGAGTTAATGAATTTAAATTGACCAAATAATGTTTACTATTTTACATTCATTATAGAGGAAGACATCTAAAACGAGAAATAGGTTTAATGGTGATGGAATCGAACCGAACCGTGCAATGCAGTTTATGTGGGAGTTTTTGATATGGAAAGTTGGTCTTATCCACTGATCCGCTGGATTCTCTTTGCCTGTTTAGTAGGCTATAGATAGGCTCGAGTCGTCCGGAAGATTATCGATTGAGTTATCAGTCATAGCTTCATACTGTATGGACCATACTTCTGCGATGGCAACAATGTCCAAGCAGAGGTTCCTAGGATTTCCGAGCGTAGTGAATTTCATAAAGTTTCCGATGATTGTGGCTAAGTTTGAATCGTTTCGTGAGTTGTGAATGTGTAGCCTTCTGGTGGGGGTCCCTGTGGCCACTTGTTTTTTATGAACCGTTTTCTAGGCAAATGTGTCAGTCTCGAGCGCCTTCAACAACCTCTCCGGACGCAGGAATTGCGAATTCTGCGGGATCCTTGCTCCCAAAAATTGCTCTTTTTTGTTGTATTATACATTTTTCCAACTGAATTTCATATTTTCCCTTTGAGATATCCACAGTTTCCACGGCCTGTAGAAGTGTACGCGATCTGTCGCCACGAAAACGACTGCTACAGTATCCCTCTTGCTCATGTTAAAAACCGAAATCGTTCAAAACTAGAAAATTTAACTGAAATTGAAGCCAAAAAGGGGAAAAAACACATATTTTTATTGGAATAAGCAAAAAAAAGTTGAAATACAACGTAAAATTTAGAGGATTCCGTTTTCGATTCAGTTTTCCGCGTTCTCTTGTTTTTCGGGTCGCCGACTGTGTAGAATCGTCTGCAATTTGGTACTTCAGTGATAAATAAATAGACAAATGAATAATTAATCAATTTTTGAAGAAAGAAACACGAAAAACGGAGAAAAACGAGAAAAATCGGTGAAAATTGAAGAAAAAATAAACTAAATTTGAAACAAATAAGTTTGGCGCCCGGCCTGTGTTCGCAACAGGGCGAGATTGCAACATTTGACGTCATTGTCGCCGCGAGATATTTGAGCGAAATCGTGGCGAAAATCCCAGTGGAAGCGCGTACACTTTTACAGGCCGTGGTTTCTTTCAAACTTTTCTCAAAAATCGTTTGGCGGCGCTTGTGTGCAAGCGCGCCCCACCGCACTATTCGAATTCAGCATCAATTTTTTTGTTGAAATTTTCCGTTTTTCGCATAATTTTTCCCTCCGACAAAAACAAATCGACAAAAGCGATGCCAAACGAAGAAAGGTATGTCTTTTTCTTATTTTTGTACAATTTATTATGCTCTGAAACATCAGGAAACAACCAAACAGCTAGTTGTCTTTCCAGATTTGAACGGTTTTAATTGTTACTTTAGTCACACGAATTTCGCAAAACTAAACTTCTTCCTTATTTTTTGAATTTTTATTTTTCCAGACGCGCCCAAATCGAACGAATGCAGCAGAAGAGCCGAGATGCGGAGCGAAGACGCTACTGGCTGACTGGATGGCTCCCCGAATCTCCGCTGACCGCTCGACAGTTGACTCTCGTTCTGGGCGTCGCCGTCATTGCGGCTGGAATCTATTTCTTCCGCCAGTAGAACTTTTCTGAGCCCACTTTCCGTGTACATAATTGTAAAACTTTTGTTTCATATCAGTCAGTTTTCCCGGGTTTTAAGTAAACCGGTTGCTTCTTTACAATTCTTTTAATTTTTGAATCTTGCCGTTCTCTTCGGCCTCCGTACATCATTCAATCGCTCTAATCCGAAGTCTCAAATTTAGAAATCTTGTTTCAGAATGTTCGGATCATCGGGATTCGGAAACAAATCATCACTGTTCGGAGCGACGAGCACTCCAACGACTACGAACACCAACACAAATAACACGCCAAACGAGGACTTTTTGGTAGATGGAGCTCCAGAAGACACGATTCAAGTGATCAAGTTCAGTCCGCAACCACAAGATAAACCTCTTCTCGCGTGCGGAGCATGGGATGGAGTGAGTTTTCGAGAACCAACTGAAAAGTTCTCAACAAATCCGTGTTTCAGACACTCCGTGTATGGATGGTCAACGATTCGGGAACATTCGAAGGAAAAGCACAACAGAACATCCCCGCCCCGATCCTGGACCTCGCTTGGACCGAAGATGGCTCGAAGATCTTCGTCGCTTGCGCTGATAAAGAGGCTCGTCTCTGGGATCTTGCCTCGAATCAGGTAGCAGTGGTCGGAACACACGACGGACCGATCAGGACGTGTCACTGGATCAACGGAAACAACTATCAGTGTCTAATGACCGGCTCGTTCGACAAAACGCTGCGCTTCTGGGACATGAAGAACTTGCCGCAGCAGACTCAGATGGCGTCGATTCAGTTACCGGAAAGGGTGTACGCGGCGGACGTCGTGTATCCGATGGCTGTCGTGGCTTTGGCAAACAAACACATCAAGGTGTATAACCTGGAGAATGGACCGACAGAAGTGAAGGATATCGAGAGTCAGCTGAAGTTCCAGATCAGATGCATCGCCATCTTCAAAGATAAAACCAACCAGAACCCGGCCGGTTTCGCACTGGGTTCCATCGAAGGTCGTGTGGCAGTACAATACGTGGAAGCAGCGAATCCAAAGGACAACTTCACCTTCAAATGCCATCGGTCCGCCGAACTTGTCAACGGCTACCAGGAGATCTACGCAGTCAACGACATCTCGTTCCATCCGCAACACGGAACTCTGGTTACGATAGGCTCTGACGGAAGATACTCGATGTGGGACAAGGATGCCAGGACCAAGCTGAAGACGTCGGATCCGCATCCGATGCCACTGACGTGTTGCGATGTGCACAGTTCCGGAGCGTTCCTGGTGTACGCGTTGGGTTACGATTGGAGCAGGGTGAGTTTTTTTAAAGAAAACATTTTCTAAATTCATGAATTCTGTTTGCAGGGCCACGAAGGAAACACCCAACCAGGATCGAAGATCGTCATTCACAAGTGCGTCGAAGACATGAAGCCACGTGCCTCCAAGAAGTGATTATCATCGTTTTTCTAATTCTATTTTATTTTCCCTCGTATTTATCATTTTCCCATCATTTGTCCTAATTTTAATTCCATCTTTCTCCCCTCAAAATTGACCGATCCCCGTTCGTTTTCATCCATAAGAATCTCATGTTGTTCAATAAAGAGGTGAGTCACTTGTTCCAGAAGTTTCATCAATTTCCGATGAGCCCCCTTCCATAAACGGTCCAATTTGCAAAGTGCACTCGGTCCCTCTCTCATTGCCCATTCCGTCAAAAAACTCGAATAAAAAAGTCATCTGCTCCTTCTTCTTCTTGTCTCTTGATGAAATGGTTGTTGTCAGTCGATGTGTACCTTATGTGTCAAGTGGGACAAAAAGACGAGAAGAATCCTTGAGAGAAGACGGCGCCAGATTCGATTACCCGAGACGATGAAGCGAGCCGACGACGAGGAGCCTCGAGCAGGTTTGTGATCCCCGAATATACTCATGTGGTCCGCTGCCGCCGCCGCCGCCGAAAATTTGATTTGGAAAGGGAAGACGCGTTGAAGCGGACAAAAGACTTGTTACTTCTTGTGGGGAAGGTGTGTGTGTGTGCATGGGAGAGAAGCACAGTGACCACTTGTTTTGACGAAGAGTCACCTGAATCTACAATGTGTTCTGTTCAATGGACGAGTTGTGAATTGTTCAGTAGTTACGACAAGGGGAAGTAAACGGGAAGACACGGGTTACGAGGTGCCACGTCATCTGAATGGAGTTTGAAGTTCCACTTGTACATTGTGACCAGGAATCGGAGCTTTGAATTCGTAATCCGGAATCGTTCATCATAAACATGGTGTGCGCATTTTTGTAAAAAAAAATACTGAAATCGTAATAACGACGAGCTCGTTTTCCGCCGGATTTCCAGATCAGATCCTGACTTTCGTGAATACCAAGAGAATAATCTGTGACATGTTTCCTGATTTTCTGAAAACTATCCGGCACTGTTCTCGTTTCGATTGACTTCGATGCTCAGCTTCTTCTCATGAATCAGTATCCTTTTCTGAAACGGTTCTGAGAAATCGAGTTTCCGCAATAGCTTCACGTCATCCTATCCATCCTTCCCCTCACGTGATCCAGACCTAATCGCAGTTTTCAAGTACCTTCTGCACTTCAGTCCCATCCTCCTATCTTCATAGACTTCATCCCATTTTTGCAAAAAGACAGACCCGGAAGAACGAGAAATCGGCTGAGTCATTGGCCAAATACGAACCCAGATTCGTCCCCCGATCCCCCGTCGCGCAGACTTCTTCCATGCCGCCTTGCCATCTTCTCATCTCTCTTCTCGGCTTCGCATCTCAAAAAGAAACCAGTTTTGATGGGTCCCTCGAGAAGACGACGAAGCGACGGGCGGCGCGAACCGGAAAACGACCCCGGGCTTCGAGAAAGGACGTTTAATGGCTCAGAAGCAGCATGATGGCGACGAGATTAATGCATCATTCTTCTGCCCATCGGGGCCCCGCCAAAACGTTACGTTTCTCCGAAGAGGATGCAGAAAAGGCAATTATCGATAGGACCGGAACGAGCTCCGATGATTTACGAGGGCTCCGACCGCTTTGTCGGCTGCTTACCGGAATGGGCTCCGAATGGGTTGTAGTCGTCGTCTTGGAGGAGGATGATGATGATGTGGCCCGACGTAATGGACTACTGCTACTGTATCCCCATCCAATTAGGTTTTTGCTCTGCTCCATTGCTCCGGGCGCAACGGCGAGAGTGCATTCGGCCGAGAGGTTCTCACATTCGTCGACACACAGCGATTTTTCCGGAATTTAGATGAGGATGAGACGAGGATGATTTCCATTTTTACACGTCATCAAGGTGCACTTTAGGGGGCTGAATAACTTTCGAGATGACCTTCTGACGCATTCTTGTGCTCGGACAGTCCCTTTTCTGTCAAGTTGTTTTGGCTGCGTAACGACCCGAAATAAGTTCCTGTCACCTGATAAATGCCCTTTTTCCCTCGTCTCCAGTCCCATTTTATTGCCCAAAACTGCTTGGCGAAACATGTGAGCAGCCAGCAAAGTGGAAGGGAAGCTGATAAATGAAACATGAATGACCGCGAGGTGGTGGGGCGAAGCGGGCCGCGCATTCGGTATTCATGATGTTGGAGACGGAAGGCAATGGTGGGTCCTTCGGTGTCAACACTGACAAATCGGTCGGTCCAGCAGTCGGTTGGCCCATGTTTCGAAACCCCCGGCTTGAGGCTCTTCTTGTTGCCACGTAATCCGATTTGGAAAAGGACGATGATGAGCCGAAGCGAGAGGAGCCTATGGGAAAATTGGATTGAATTACCTAGGGGCCATTTGAGACCCGCATGGGCAAATAGGTTGGGTTTAGAATTTACACAGATTTTATGAAATTATATAGTATGAAAAAAGAAGAAGAAAAAGGGGAAATTCAATTCCAAAAGAGACAGAAAAGGGGTTGGGACCGAAGGACCCACGGGATGGAACAAAATGAGAAGATGGAGAGGAGGTGTTAAGTGGAAGAAGTGCAGATGCGGGGGGTTACAGTAAGAGAGAGGGATCAAAAGACAAAATAATTTACCACATACAATTAATATTACTTTTTGTTGTTCGGGGGAATAGCATTGAAGGTCGAGAAGGAACAGAGAATATAGCAGAGGGAATAGGGAAAAGAAACCGAGCTGTTAGGAGAGGGAAGGCTAGAAGTTATCATTCTTACGGTACCTAGGTACGGGGGTTTCAGACTTATCGATTCGATTCGATTCTTTTTTTTTTGTTTCCTGACGGGGCGGAAGGAAGGGAAGAATAGGAGAAGGGGGGATTTGAAAGGCAGAGAGAAGACTCTAATCCGTCGTCTAGTAATGGATTAGTGATTATTTTGTGGTGGGGTGCTGGTGGTGGTGGTGCATATTTGTGAGTGTGAGAAGGGGAAGAAGAAGAAGAAAAAGCGGGTCGTAACTACTACAGGCTGTTAAGTAGGAGGATAGGATAGGGGGGTGCAGAATGGCAAAGAGGACGAACTTTCCGGGACGGTCAAATGGCTGGAATGCTTCTGGAGACAAGAAGACGAACTTCGGGGAAGGGTTCAAATCACAGCGAATTGTGAGAGAAAAGGGCGAAGAGAAGAGAGCCAGTGAGGGAGGGGAGGAAGTTCCGAGTGTTTACTTCTTGACCTCGTTGGTGAGGATCTGGAAGAGCTCCTTGTCGGCGAGGCAGCCGTCGACGAACTCCTTCAGGGTCAGCTCCTTGTCGTTGTTCACGTCCATCTTCTCGAAGATCATCTTGGCCCTCTTCCTCGGCGAGTCGTCGGCCGACTTGGTCACTTCTGGGCCGAGCATCTCGTAGATGGCCTGAAAGAAAGCGACAAGATAGCAAAGCTTCCCCTTCGGAGAGGGCTCACCTCGATAATCTTGATCATCTCCTTCTCGTCTATCGTGCCGTTGCCGTCAATGTCGTACATACGGAACG
This sequence comes from Caenorhabditis becei, assembly GCA_900536315.3. NCBI lineage: Eukaryota > Metazoa > Nematoda > Chromadorea > Rhabditida > Rhabditidae > Caenorhabditis > Caenorhabditis becei. The sequence continues at coordinate 258,317 of LR539935.1, read as the reverse complement.
CCCATTCCAGCTTCTGCTCGGGCGTTCCGGAACTCGTCACGTTAATTGCCAATAAGAACTCTTTGAAGTCGATAAACCCGGAATTGTCTGTGTCGAACGTTCGGAACACGTGCTCGCAGAAGCCTTCTGCTGAGCCCGACGGGAAAAAGTCTTTGTACACTTTTATGAACTGCTCCTTGGTCAAGTGGCCTTTCGGACAGTCTTGCTGCAAGATTACAGCCTTTTTGCGAGAAATGCTCCGCGAAACACTTACCACAAATCCTTTATACCATTCCTTGATCTGCTCTTCGGTGAAGTTGGTGTTCTTCTTCAGAAACTCCAAATCCTCCTTGGAGAGTTTCGGCTTGGAACCCTTGATTCCCATTGTTTGTGCTGATCCGTCTTCTAGAAGTCAATAGGCCTGCAAATCACAAAAATATTATATTTGTCTCTAAAGCAAAAATGGCGAATGAATAGCGAAGTGATTGATAAGAAGAAGCGAGGCACGAGAGACACGCAAGAGAAACGGAGGAGCGGGAAACGAAGAGGAGGCGAGAAAAGAGAATGAATAATAAAAATAGGAGGAGGAGGAGGCGCCCCGAATTGATATGGGGCGGAGGAATATGATGAGGAGCATGTTATATGCACTAAACGGCGCCGTCGCCTCTCCGCTGCCGTCTCGCCGTCGCGCGTCTCTCGGTTTTCCGGTCGGCGTCCGTCGCGCCTCCAATCGATGACAGCGTATGCGTGTGTGGTGCGTGAGTGTGTGAGTGACGAGGATGAGTGCGCAGCCGACGAGACAGTGCGCGGGACGCAGAGGCTTCAGAAAGCGTCACGGTATTCTAGACGTGAGGTCGTGCATTCAGAAGCAGCTATTCTGGGAAGCATCGAGAAATTTTCAGACGAGAGAGGTCAGTTTTCTGTTGTTGCTATTGTTGTTGTCTAGCCGACTTTCGTTTTGAAACCCGAATTCAATTTGTAAGAGGTTTCCGTTACTCAGAGGACTTTCAGTCGGTGAGAAGCATCAAGGAAAGACTATTGTAGTTGGGTGGAAAGAATGCGTACACTTTAGTGACGATCTAGGGATTACTGTAGACCACTTCCGAAATCAGGATACTGTATCTTCTGTTCTCTTTTCGGAAAAGTTACAGGTCCTGGTAACAGAACCAGATTCCAACTAGTTTCCCTCATCTAGATTCCGAAACTTGATAAAATCAAGAGATATTCGACAATTTCCCAACTTTTCGATTCAAAATGAGAGGAAGTAAACCGATTCAGAAATCAATCAAAGTTCTTCTTCGTTCGCAATAGATCGAAAAGTGGCGCGTAAATTGACTTGCTTTCCGTCTTATCACCTCCCAAGTGACGCCTGCTCCGCGAGCCAATAATGCCGTGTGGTGCAAAGTGTTATCAACGACACGTTGACTTGTTTCGCAATTTACCCCATGACTGTACCATTGAAACATCGAAAGGATCAAAGCTTTTTGGCGAGAGGAGACGGAAATTTGAGATGGGGAGAAAAATAAGACGGAAGTGGGGATGGGCGATGGACCAAAATTGACACTTGGAACGAGAAAGAGGGGGCTTAAAATAAATAAACTATAGTATATAAAGGCTTAGCCATCATCAGAAGCAGCCAGATGCCATAACCGCCACGTCACAGCCACTTGGGAAGTGCGTCTGCCTGTCCGGTGTGTGATGTGAAATGGATATTCCGAAGGCACCACCACCACTACATACATACACCAGAATTGCTAATAAGCGCCACTTTCGGTCCCGTTTCGTCGCATCAATCTATCTCTCTTTCTCTGCCCGGTTTCTGCTCGATGACGCATGCAAAACTCGCTCCGGGACGAGGAGAAGACCACGACGACAAGCCACGTTGGCAGGAAAGGCAGTAAAAGTGTTGGAAGAGTGATAAGAGGAGTTCGCGGTGGTGATATTGATCAGGAAGAAGCCGGAAAAGAGGAGAATGTCTCGAGACGTTCAAAAGAGGAAACGAGCGAAAGACAACAAAAGAGGCGGCGATATCGCGATCAGACTGAAATGTTATGGCTACGAGTTTGAGTCACAGAGTGAAAGTGCGCTCTGATGACAACATCAAGATCAAATTGTCAGGAGGCAGCTGTCTTTAACAGCGTCCAGCTAGCATTTAATCTTTCTAACGACCCGAAACAACGAGAGATGCAAAAGTCGCCTTTCTCGCACAATGATCAGCCTCAAACTACACGAATTCGACGGAATATGGCTCGGATGAAAGATGAAAAACGTGAGGGGGACGAAAAGAAGAAGAAGAAGGACGACAAAGCAGACACATGCGGAAAACCCTATGGAATCGGTCTCGACAGCCGACATCCCAAAATGTTTGGAAACGTGGCCCCTGGAGGACAACACGGGCGGGGGAGGAGCGGGTGTAAACAAGACGAAATTTGATCGAAGTGGGGACCTTGAAACGGGGAGCAAAAGAAGGAGCTCTTGGAGAAGGTCCCAGAAGAAGCACCCTGCGCCGGGTTAATGGACCCACATACACACTTGAACTCTCAGAAGAGAAGCACGACTGAAATGGCTTGGGAGGGTCTTATGACCCCCCGAGACTTGCCCCTCCCACTCCGCTCAATCATCATCATCATGCCGGAAAATGGGAAAATGCATTATTATGTTCTTGCTGCTGCGCCCCGTTTTCGGTGTCTGTCGAGTGCTCGAGAGAGGAAATATGATAATGATAAGATGGGTTGAATGGCAAAGACGATCTTGTTATCGATAACAATTTTCGATTGAAACAAATAACAAGATGAAGAACACATTTAAAGTTTCAGGGGGAACTGTGCTCTAACGAAAAAAAGTGAAATTTCGAAACTAACTTTGACACTTGATCAAGATCAACTGATCAGAACTGTAAAAAGTCTACAGATATCAGTCATCAACCACGGCCTGTAGAAGTGTACGCGATCTGTCGCCACGAAAACGACTGCTACAGTATCCCTCTTGCTCATGTTAAAAACCGAAATCGTTCAAAACTAGAAAATTTAACTGAAATTGAAGCCAAAAAGGGGAAAAAACACATATTTTTATTGGAATAAGCAAAAAAAAGTTGAAATACAACGTAAAATTTAGAGGATTCCGTTTTCGATTCAGTTTTCCGCGTTCTCTTGTTTTTCGGGTCGCCGACTGTGTAGAATCGTCTGCAATTTGGTACTTCAGTGATAAATAAATAGACAAATGAATAATTAATCAATTTTTGAAGAAAGAAACACGAAAAACGGAGAAAAACGAGAAAAATCGGTGAAAATTGAAGAAAAAATAAACTAAATTTGAAACAAATAAGTTTGGCGCCCGGCCTGTGTTCGCAACAGGGCGAGATTGCAACATTTGACGTCATTGTCGCCGCGAGATATTTGAGCGAAATCGTGGCGAAAATCCCAGTGGAAGCGCGTACACTTTTACAGGCCGTGTTGATCAACGGGAGAAGAGCATGATGCCATTCAGAATCACAAGACAGTTTCCGTTTGTTTTTCAAACAAAAAACGTCTAAAAGCTTCGACTTCCAAATTTGCAAATACAATAAAAAAAACTTCAAAGCACGCCGCCGCCAATGACGAATTCATTCCAAAAAAGGCATTCAGCCAACGGTGTTTTGTGCTGGTGCTGCTGCGATTCTCTCTCTCGCTCCGTCCACAGGAAAACAGATGAAAAATGCGGGGCATGTGACCATAAAACGCATTTTTTATTTGGCCAACCAACCTCCGTCACCGCTATTGCCATTTAGCGCCTTTTTCGGTTTCCATAGTGAGAGGTGGAAGTGTTTGTTTAAATTCCCTCCTGGACAGGAAAGCGGTGCTCGAGTAAATAAAATTATAATCACAAAATATTTACACTCTCACAAACAAGCCAATTTAGTGTTCACTCATTCAAAACTGCTCTACTGAACTCGGTCGGTCTATTTAACATTTAGATATTTGCCAAGTAAGGTCTCACAACGAAAGTGTGGAGTGGTAATGGTAGTGGGGGGCCTCCTCTTTTCCGTGTGAAGTAAATGGAAAACGATGTAAAGCGCGCAATGGAATGGAAAATTGGGGGCGGAGTGCGCTCGCGGAGCAGTGGCAGTGCTCGCGGAGCCCTGGAGGAGAAGGAGGAGGGGAGGGGTGAGTAGCGGAGCACAGAGCAGGAGCTCCGAGAGCGGAGCGACAGCCCGGAGGCCTCTTTTGCCCCCCGCTGGACGTAGTCAGTCACTTTCCTTCTTTTTCTCTTTCTGTCTTTCTTTCTTTCCAGTGTGACACTAGAGACGATGGACCGCGGGGAGGGAGAGAAACGAGCTCCGCCTCTGCTCTCTTCTACTGATGGCCGAGTCATGCAGAGAGAGCGAGAGCACGAGAAGGCCTGACGTCTTCTGTGCGGCCGTTACTGGCAAAATAGAGTTGTTATGGAAGAGAAGGCCCGCGGCCGGGGACGGCAGGGGGCGGGGCTTGCTCCTGACTCGCCCCTTTCTGGAGCAAAGCTATTCCGGAGTGAGAAACGGAAGATGGCCTTTTTCGGAGAAAAAGAAGAAAAAGTATCAATGAATATGAGTGGAGGAAGAAAAAGAAGCGGGAGCAGGAAGGATAAAGATGAAAAACGATCTTCTTCTCCAATTCCGTCTATTTTTTCTCTTTTGCTCCCTTCTTTTTTCTCACCAAGTAGAGTGGAGCAGTGAAAATAGCGAGAAGAGGAAGAAGTCGTTTTGTCACCAGATAGACCGGCTTATTCGAATTCGGCGAATGTGTTATCATATATGTATTATCAGTGTGGTGAGCAGGATCATCCCGGAGAGGAGGCGAGCTCGCGCGGAGTGAGCACACACACTCTCGGGGATGGATTGTTTTTTCAGCTGCTTCTTCTGCTTCTGTCAAAGCGCCAGTTATTGGAAGCTGCGACGTCACGGGATGGAGCAGAAGGCGAAGAATCAGAAGACGTCCGAAGGTGGGTTAGGGGAAGGAGTCAGATTGGGGAGAGATTTGAGAATTCGTCTTGTTATTCTGAATTCAAGTCCACCTCACACCCACTCAAACTACAAGACATCCGAATTGTGGGGAACACCTACAGTACTCTCTAGACATAGACCATCGAAAAGTTGATCTCTTATTTAGAAAAGAGGGTTGGGAACGAGCCACTAATCCAATTTCCGCTGGGCAGAGTCACTCGATCGACGAGCACCCCGTTTTCCCACGAACTTTCTATTTCATTTTTCACATTTGTCGCGTTTCGGGTGGATGGAAAAAAGTGGAAAACGGAAAACGGAGAAACAGTGTTGTTTTTAATTAGAACTACTCGGAAATGAGTCACTGGAAGAGGAAGAAGTCGAAAAAGAAAACAAGAAAGTCGCATTCGAAAGACGGAAAGTTCCCCAGTGGGTTCTACACTTCCCGGAGCTCTCAACCTAATCTGTCAAAATTTCTAAGCAAAGTAAACCTATCGTACCCATCAAGAATCCCTTCTTGACGTCACGTCACCTGGATTTCTGGTCTACAGGTGATTGTGGGAGATTAGTCACATTCTGGATTTTGGGCATTTTCACATGTTTTATAAGCCACTCTCTGAATTGGCTCTTGACGTGCTGGAAGGACGATTGGTGGATAAGTGAACGCAGATGAAAGATTATCTTGATCACGACGAAATTGATAAGTGATAAGGGATTATGACGGTCAAGGAGGCCTGGAGTTCGGCTTTTCGGATCAAAAGTTCTAATGCTTCATCAAGGAAGTATTAGCCAATCTACACGAATTTCACAACAATTCCACGAAGTTCCACCTGCCGAGTAGTTCTGATCGTGAAAAGTAAAAGTCGTGTGACTGAAGGACGTCAAAACAAAAGGAAATGACGTGGCACTACTACTGGCAGATCAGATCTGCAGAACTCACGTACCCAAGTGGCGGGCTGTCAGACCCATCACCTTATCACCTCTATTCATCTTTTGAAAACTTTGTCTCTGGAGCCACGGGCCGAGTGTCTGGAGCCCCCGCAGCTGCCGTTTCTGCAGGGAAGTAGAACGGCGCGGCGGCCACCAATTAGGTGTCAGTGACCAGATGGCCGAGAGGGGAAATGATTTCCAGAAGGTTTGGACCGAGGGCCAACTCCTCATAAAACCGGCCGGGCGCCCTTGCAGAAATGTGACGGAAGCGACGACACGAAGAAACGGCCCATAAACATTTCGGAATGGAATGGGATGGAAGAGGCGGAGATGCTGGAGGGCGGCTCAGAGAACAGTTGTTCTGCGGATGGACAAGGAGAAGAAGTTGGGGAGGAGAAGAAGTCAATTTGCAAATGACGAAGAAGGGACTGAAGTAGAAGGAGCCGAAGGAGGAGGAGCCGAATCAAATAATAGAAAAAGGAGACGACTACACACGGGAAGAAGAAGAAGACGTCGACGACGACTCCTCGACGCGGCGACATGATTGAATTTAGAATAGGAAGAAGAAGAAGAAGAGGAGGAGTGGAGACAAGTTGTCATGTGAGAAACAACATGAAGATGTACACGTATGTGGAGGAAAAACGAAAGTGGGCGGTTCACGTACAGAGCAAGAAGCACCCAGAAGGGGAAACCGACTCGGCTCTTCTGGGCTTCGGTTCTGATGCTGATGCTCGTCAAGTTGTGTGTGACAAGCACCACAAACAATAGCGGATGAATGCGGGAAAGTTTTGTGTGTGAGAGGAGGAGGGAAAAAGCGAATGGAAGAGGACGGAAGAGGAGGGCCGGCACACGCCACACACACCATTTCGGACGAGTTGCGAAAGAAAAGATAGAGAAGAAGTGAAGTTGTGGCTGGCCGGGTTTTGTGGGTGGACTCGCCACTGACCACTTTCCGCCTTTTTTGCGTCTCGTTTGGAGCAACAAAATGGAAAGAGAGACCGACGATGAAGAAGGGGACGCACGAGAAGGTACTGTAGGCAGACTAGAAAACGTTCTGATTATTTGACGTCTCGGATATAATCCGTGACTGACTCAGTGAACTAATCGAAAGCTCTTTGGAGTATCAAAGTTCTCGCACGTGGATCAGATGAGGCAGACGGATTAGGCAAACATCTGAAATAGCCTAGAGCTGGTGTTGTCTGAAGCTTTCAAGATCACACAGCTTCCGTCAAAGAAGTTTTGCAGGAGATCTTGAGAAATGTGATAACTATTCTAGGTGCTAATCCTGATAGGTTGTCTTTAGAGTTTTGCTTGCCGAAGGGAAATTGTGTAAAATTTGCATACGTGCGTAATGAACTAGATTTCGGTAGAGCTCACTTCCCACCGAATAACCAAAGATTCCCCAGACAGGATGAGTCAACGCATCCTTCCAGAAACTGCTCACCCACTCGCGCACTCCCCCTTTCCTTCCTGCCTTTCACAAGTAGTCGTATCACTAATGAACTTGTTGCAGGAGGAGAGAAGACTCAATTCCCATCATCATCCGACGCCGTCGGCGGCGGAGGAGGAGGAGGAGCACTTGTGGTAAATCGACGACGACAAGAAGGTAACCCGGTGCTCAAGTACGTGCGAAACGTGCGCTACGAGTGGGGCGACATCGGTCCGGATTTCGAGTGCGGCCCGGCGTTCGCCGTCGTTTATCTCAGCTTCAAGGTACGAGGGAAACGCGGGGGAACATACGCTGCGAGACCCAACTTATGATATACCAGTGGGGGAGTTCTAGAATAAACAGAAACCGGTATCATCGTAATAAATAGCTTCTTACTAAAAATTGGAGGCCAAAACAAACTGTTGAGTCATTTTGAAAAGAAACACGGCGCGGATGGAAAAGTGAGAAAAGGAAAGAATCGTGAAGAAATCGAAGAAAACGGCATAGACACATACACAAACAGACCGTTTTTCTTCGTTTCTTTTCCGCCTAGAAATGTGTGTGTTTGACCAAAAGATTCATCGGAATGAACGAACGGACGAGGCGCGGACGGGGAGTGTCTCCAGGACACGCCCCTCTCGCGACTTTTGTACTCAATTCACCTTTTGCAGTACCACAAACAACATCCGGAATATGTGTACACGAGAATCAATGGAAAAGCCGAGAGCCGGTATAGAAACAAGGTGCCGAGTGAAACAATGGCCGGGAAATAATTGCTCCGAGTGTTTAGGTGCTGCTCGGGTTCTGCAACATGGAAGAGCCGAGACATGTGCTCAGGGAGCTCAATATGATCTGCTTCCGCGAGGGATGGACTCTTGTCGTCGTTTATTCGGTGAGCGATAAGAAAGAAAATGGATAATCATAAGAGATTCTAGTCTAAAACGTTCAGCAGAAGAATTTGCTCTCAAAGAAGCTCTTTGAAATTTAGATTCTAACCTTCTTATTAGCAATCCAAACTTTTAAAACAAAAAACGAAAACCCCCGAATTACCATATTTTGAAAGTGAGAATCGGAGTCTGACCTACTTTCAAAGTCTTTCTGATTGTGAACAAAACAAAGTTTTCGAAAATCACGTTTCTTGGCCATGGCCGCTATCTTCTAAATGTTTCGAAATCCCATGACTAGATTCTGATTCTCAACGTCATCCGAGAATCTCAAAAACCATCGTGTCTCCTAATGCTCACAAATCTCTTCCTCCTATTCTCATCGCAAAACTCGATTTGACAGGTTGAGGAGGCGGCCGAGTACATTGAGCAATTCAAGACGACGCAGAAGAAGGAAATCACGATCAAGTGAGTTGTCTTCTCGGAATCTCGCCGGGGCGGGACCCGTTTCCTTCTCTTCCGAAATCGGAAATTGCTTCTCTAAACTTGACGTGCTCTCTCGGTCGGCCGGCGACTCGACTCGATCAAGCGAGCCGGGCATTGTTCAAAAAACGGGCCGACGAAGATGATGATGATGATGACTGCGTGAAAAGAAGACCAACTTTTTCACGCTTTTTCTTCATTCCGCAGTTGAATCGGTGCCAGACTGGCTTCCAAAGTGTAATAATAATATCCGCCGCGGGGGACGGCGCGAAAAACCGAAAAGCCGAGAATTCGGATGATAAATGTTTTGAGAACACAATGAATAACACAAGCGAGAGAGACAACACACACATCTGCTCTGCATATTTTACCCAACTTTTTTGTGTTGGTCCGTCCGCCCCGTCGTTTTCATTTTCAACACAACAAGCGTTTGTGTGTCGGGACCGGGATGGGAGCAACAGCAATTTGCGGGCGAAGGAAGCACTTTGGGATAATTTTATGGGTGTTGAAGGAAAGAAGGAAAGGAAGAAAAGAAGGGAATTGTGCGGAAAGTAGGAAAGTTACGAAAGGGGTGGTCCTGTGGAGCTGCGGACACGGATACCGTAATCTACGCTGAGCAACCATTTAGGCTCAATTTCATTTTTCCTTATCAGTTTTGAAGTTTACAAGTCAAATACATACATAATTTTTAGGAAAAAGCCTACAGACGACGCCGGGGACAGTTCGATAAGTGAGGAACGCCGCAGAAACCGCGAAGCTGCCGTCGGTTTCTTGACCGCTGCGAGAAGTATCACGAAAACTGATGCGGAGCGGTGAGTGAAACTTGATAACCTTGTTCTCGAGCATGTTATCAACAAGTTTGTTTTGTCTAAATTGCGTTCACTCGAAAACTACACAACTTTTACTGAAAAGAAACAAAAAAAACCGGCGAAAAAACACGAAAATTGATGTAAATTAGTTGCTGGCCTAGACCGGGATCCTCGGCCACACGGCCGCGTAGTACTCGTGGAAAACATTAAACCACAAGTTTTCCTTTATTTTTCCCCTATTTTGCAGACTTCTCTTCCATTTTGGAACCCTGCAATCGATCTCCTCTGCTAATGAAAACGAGATCTCGGCTTGTCCAGGCCTCGGACCGATTAAAGCCAAGAACTTGCACACTTTCCTGCATACAATCATCTCGCCACAAGAGCAAGAGTGATGAAATTGTTTTGATTTGTAGTTTGTAGTTCAATTGTCACCGTTCCTCTCAAATTCTCCTTTTCGCTGTCAAATACGTAACCAAAGATCACTCTTACTCTTATCGTCTCTCGTCTCATCATCCTTTCTCTATCTCCGTTGCTATCAGTTGCAGTTATCGATAAAGATCATTGAGAGATGACCTCTAATTTACCTGTTCGACACTTTGTCTGCTCAAGTTCTCTTTTTTGTATTTTCCTTTTGCTCAAAGTTATATACCTCGACTTTCAGTTAAAATGTCAGACGTGCCGGAGAACGCGAACACCGGATGCCCGGGAACTGGAAGCGAGGGAGCTGGAAAGGCTTCTGGATGTGCTGGTTGCCCGAATCAGGTGAGTATATTCAAATTAATGTTTGAAAGAAGGAAATTGACAAGAGTTTCGTTCCAGGGAGCCTGTGCCACCGGTCAGGGCCCACCGCCAGATGCCGATGTTCCGAAGATTCAAGACAGATTCAGTCGTATCAAGCACAAGGTGAATATTCCGAGGTTTTGCTGTAGTTTATAGTGAAGTTGCAGATTCTGATTCTCAGTGGAAAGGGTGGAGTCGGAAAGAGTACCCTCACCTCGAATCTGGCCCGTGCTTTGGCTTCTGATCCGACCAAACAAGTTGCCATTCTCGACGTGGACATCTGCGGACCGTCGCAGCCGAGAATGATGGGAGTGGAGGACGAGGAGGTGCACAACAGTGCCGATGGATGGACTCCGGTTGGAATCCAGCCGAATCTGACACTGATGAGCATCGCATTCCTGCTCGGAAACAAGAACGACGCAGTCATCTGGAGAGGTGCTCGCAAGAACGGAATGATCAAACAGTTCCTTAAGGACGTCGACTGGGGAGAGGTTGATTACCTTCTGATTGACACACCACCAGGAACTTCTGATGAGCACATCTCCCTGGTGCAGTTCTTGCTCCAGGCTGGTCCACTGGACGGAGCACTCATCGTGAGCACCCCTCAGGAGGTGTCTCTGCTCGACGTCAGAAAGGAAGTGAGCTTCTGCATCAAGACCAAAGTGCCGATCCTCGGAGTAGTCGAGAACATGGCCCGATTCGTGTGCCCCAACTGCGCCCACACCACTCTCCTCTTCCCAACTTCTACTGGCGGTGCCGAGCAAATGTGCAAGGACTCGAACCTGGAACTGCTTGCTCAGTTGCCACTGGAACCTGCTCTGGCGAAGGCGTTGGACAACGGAGAGGACTTCTTCGAGACGAATCCCGAGTCGACTCTGGCCAAGTCGTTCATGGATCTCGCCGAGAAAGTCAAAGCTAGACTGGCATAAGTTCCCTTTTTTCTAATTCTTTTTCCATTTTTTCCTGTTGATTCATGTTGTGAGAAATTGAGCACTTTTGTTTGTATTGCAGTTACTTGAAGTAGAATAAATACGTTTTTCAAAAACAGTATCCAAATATCATTAAAAACAAGATTCAGAGATCCTAAGATATCTCTTCCGATGTTTAACTGCTCCATCAGATTCCAAACTTCTCCAGATGCACCGAGTGGTCATCACAGGCATGGGTGCCATCTCACCGTTCGGGGTATCGGTGAACGTGTTGCGAAACGGGCTGAACGAGGGAAGGAGTGCACTGAAATACGACGAAGGATTGAAGTTTGTGGTAAGTGCGCTCCGTTGGACTGTTCATCAGAGCACATTTGCATTCAGGTCGGCGCGATTTCGGGAGAACAAGTCGAGAATCGGTGGACACCGGGTCAGCAGAGAGAGATGAGCAGAGCCAGTATGCTGACCCTCGTCGCCGCAGAAGAAGCGCTTTCCGAAGCTAATGCTGTTGGTCTGGATCACGAGGAGACCTCGGTGAACATCGGCACGTGCATGTCAGACCTGGAACATATCGGAGAGACTGCACAAAAAGTGGCAGAGGGACAGACCCGAAGGGTTTCTCCGTACTTTGTTCCGCGGATTCTCAACAACTTGCCAGCTGGATACGTGGCCATGAAGTATGTTTCTCTTGGAATTTGCCATTCATCTGAAACTTTTAGGTACAAAATGCGTGGCGGCGTCGAATCCACGTCAACAGCATGTGCCACAGGTCTCCACTGCATCGGAAACGCCTTCCGATCGATCCGCTACGGAGACACTCGCAGAGCTGTCGCCGGAGCAGTCGAGTGTGCTCTGAACCCGATCTCTCTTGCTGGATTCGATAGAATGAGAGCTTTGGCGAAGGGAGACCAGCCCAGTATCAGCCGACCTTTTGACAAGAAGAGAGCGGGATTCGTGATGGGAGAGGGAGTCGGACTGGTGTTTCTGGAGAGACTGGATGATGCGGAGGCACGTGGAGCGAGGATCCTGGCAGAAGTGATCGGGTACGGCATCTCCTCGGATTGCTATCACATCTCCACACCTGATCCATCTGCGATCGGAGCAGTTCTATCGATGAGAAGGGCGATTCGAGACGCGAGGGAACTGGAGCCACGAGACATCGGGTGAGTGCTCTCTGATGACTATCACACATCGATTTGCAGATACGTAAACGCGCATGCCACTTCAACTCCCAATGGCGACAGTGTCGAAGCTGAAGCAGTGAGGAAGGTGTTTCCGGGACAGAACATTGCTGTTAGCAGTGTCAAGGGACACATTGGACACTTGCTCGGAGCAGCCGGAAGTGTCGAAGCAATTGCGACGGTGTGTGCGATGAACGACAATGTGCTGCCGGCGAATCTAAACTTGGAGGAGACAGATGTAAGTGCGCTCTATCAGACTATCATCAGATTCCGTTTTTAGGAAGATCACGAACTGAATCTCCTTCGTAAAAACCAGAAGTGGGCGGAGCAAAGCGGCGCTCGGATCTCGATCTGCAACTCATTCGGCTTTGGAGCCACCAATGCTAGTCTCATTCTGAAGCAATTCTAGGAAAAAAAGTCATAATTTGTGAACATTTGAATCTGTAAATTATTCTTGTACTCGATCGTTTCATATGAGCACCACTCGAAAAAAAAGACAGGGAGAATATACACAAGGTTACGAGAATATCACAGATAAGTTAGGTTAGAAATGAGTGACTACAACAAAAGACACGATTGGATCGGAGAGAATTACTAGAAGAAAGAACTAGAAGGGAGTACTGTACTCGGCGATGTGCTCGAAGAACTTGCGACGTTCGGAAACCGGAACGGCCAGGGAACGACGGACGTCTTCGATGAGATGTTGCGGCACGTCGATGGGGTTACTGTGGAAGCGCACGTCTGAAATGTCGGAGATAACGGGGCAGTTCGGTAGGGCGCACTTACCATGACGACGATTTCGCTTCTTCTGTTTTTCGCGACGCGCGCGCGAGACTGTCGTACCGGCTAACACTTCGAGGTCTGCAAAATCAGAAGAGTTGTGGATTGATTAATTGAGAGATAAGGGGTTGGTTGGTAGGTTCTAGCCACTAACATTCACAGCATTGACAAAGGAATAAGATAGATTAATCAAAATATATCCAAAGCGTCTACACAAACTATCAAGTGCGCTCCATCGAGACTCTTGTTCAATGGAGCGCACTTGACAGTATGTGTAAGAAGTTTTAAAGCCACACCAGGAAAGGAAAGGGTTTTCACTAGGCTAGTCTATCAGCTATTCAGAACTCAAAAATCATCCATTCGACTGCACAGAAAACGACGAAATCAACATTCCTCGACCAGGCGATGCAAGCGCGCCTCATTGACAATTTCTCAATAGGGCAGCTTTTGAAATAAATAAAAAAGGAAAATTAATTAGCAGAAAGAATAGCGAGGTCAGTTTGATAGGAAAACGAACATGCGGGAGGTTGGGGGATAGATAAATCAGGAAAAGGAAAAGCCCGCGAAACCGGATTCGAACGATTCTCACTCACCGTGGCATCGAAATACTACTACATGAACCTGGAAGGTGATAAGGTGATAATGGGGGGATAAATGATAAGAAGAAGAGAGGAGTGTGACTGATAAGAAAAGAGGGAAAGATTACCTGTCCTCGACTGGCTCAGCTTCTCGTAATTGTTCATTTTCCTCGTCAAATCACTGATTTCCTTGGATTTCCTGTCGATTTCAGTTCGCAGTTTCTCGTTTTCAATCGATAATTCACTGAAAAAGCGAAAAAGCGTTGAAAGCAAAAGAGAGAGAGAGTTAGGAGGCGGAAGAGACGCAGAGAAACACACTCACACTGAGGCTTCTTTTTCGCTGATCAGATTGGCGAGTTGCTCGTCGAGTTGCGAGTTCTCGAGGCATTTTGCAGAGTACAGGGCACACACGTTGATCAGTTCCTCACGCATTTCGTCGAAGATCTCGCTGCAAAATGTTATACAGTTTAGGAGGAAAGTTGAAGTCGAAAAGGGCTCACCTCTGTCTTCCGATGCTGCTTCCCTCTCCACTGTTCTTCTTCTCCGCCACGTTCTTCAACTCTTCTTCATGAGCCCTTCTGACCGCTTCCAGTGCCAGTCGTGTCGCGTGCTTCTCCTCCATCAGTCTCTCCTCGTGCTCCTTCTTCACCACTTCCAACTCTTCGTCAAATGCCTTCCGTTGCTCATTGAGCATCTGCGAGAACGACGTCTTCACAGAACTGATCGACTCGTCGCTCCTCGTCGTCGCCATCACCAATTGCTCCTGCAACTTCTTCCTCCTTCCCTCTTCCCGTTCGGCTCTTTCCTTGAGCACAGCGAGTCTCTGTTCGCATTGCGACTTGATCGAGTCCACTTCCGACGTGTGATTCCTCTTGATCTCGCGGATCGTCTCTTCGACTTCTTCCTGTGGAGTCCGTTCTCTCGGCTCTTTCTCTGCTTCTGTCATGGTCCAAGAGTCAGAAAGATAAGGAATCGTTACAGCAGAGGAGACTTTCTCGAAGAGATCAGTGGTCTGACGGAGCACATCTTCAGTCTGGTCGAGGGAAAGATCAACAGAGATACGGTCGAGGATCGAGTCAAGTGCATCGAAAAGATCGGTGGCTCCGAGGAAGAGACTGGATCGAAGCAAAGAGGAGAGGGCTGACAGCTGGGTTCGGAGGGTTGAGAGGATGGCTCGTTGGAGGGTCACACTGAAAAAAAGAACTGTAGTGGAATGTTCGGAACAGTGAAACTCACGTCTGTGTGTTCTGACTGATCTGTCTCCTCAACGTGTCGACTTCCTTCCTGTACCGATGCAACTCATCTTCCGACGACTTCAACGTCATCCTCAACTCCTTGATCTCCTGATTCATCACAGCATCTCTCTTCCTTCTCGTCGACTCATCCTTGGCTTCATCCAGTTGACTACGAAGGTTCTCAACCTGAAAATACCTTGCATACAATAAGATCTCTCTTCAAGAAACCAACCTGTTGCTCCAAAGATCGCAGCCTCGTCTCATCACTACTGATCCTCGATGCCGTGCCGATGTGTCTCTGAAACGGTTGTCCGATGAGTTGGAGGTTGTAAATGACACGTTGGAAGGCGTCATCGGGATTCGGATTCTTCATGATCGGAATAAAAGAAGCAGAGGGAAGGGGGCCCTAGCTCGCGCCGTGGGAAACAATGATGATGACAATTGGGTGAGGGAAGATGCGAAACATGTGTGCGGGGAAGCAGATGCTTCTCGAGACGAAACGCCACAATGACATTCCCACTTTTTTTTATTCAGAGGGAACCAAATGGAAACGGAAGTGGACTTTACTATTACAGTATGACCTATATTCGCTACGAGACCCATCCGACTCACCTGCAACTCTTCCCTACTCGGCTTCTCCTGATGCGAAGCTGCCGAAGAATTCGAAGCGTGTCTCTGTCGCATGTCTCCTCTTCGTTCCTTCACCCTCGCCACTGGACTTCTTCTCACCGACGGCGACAGGCTCTCTCCTCTTCCTCTGCCACGTGGATCAGCACTTTCCGATGTTCGACTGCCCATTCGACGACTTCTTCGTCTTCTGGCAGTGTTCGTGTTGTGCTCCTCTTCCTCCAGTTCAGTGGAGCTGTGCTCATCCATCATTGAGTTGGAGTGATGGGATTCTGGAGCAACGTAAGCGATGTGCTTCTTTTTCACTGGAAGTCCCAGAATGTCAGAACTGTCCGCAAGACTGTTAGCATCATTTGAGAACGTCTCCGTAAAGGTCGGCGATGGATGATGTCGGTTCTGCTGGAGAGCAGACACCCAAGAATCCCGGATTCCCGGTGTCATTGCCGAGAGAACGTATCGAGTCCGTCGACATTTGATCTCAATTCCATAGTTCCTAGCACTGGCCGATGGGTACACATTCTCGCATTGCGACAAGTCCACAGTCAGCAATGGTTCCGTCGAGTCCTCCGCCCACACATCCTTGTAGAGTTTCAGCTGCAGACCCGCCAGGACGACCCAGTGTTTGCACCAGTCGTTGTCTGATTTGCCGCGAAGCATCAGCCATCCCT
This sequence comes from Caenorhabditis becei, assembly GCA_900536315.3. Taxonomy (NCBI): domain Eukaryota; kingdom Metazoa; phylum Nematoda; class Chromadorea; order Rhabditida; family Rhabditidae; genus Caenorhabditis; species Caenorhabditis becei. The sequence continues at coordinate 242,074 of LR539935.1, read as the reverse complement.
TCCGTAAAGTGTGCACGTTGGAGATGTCAATGTTCAATTTCTGGGTTGGCGCAGCAGCAGGGGAAGAGATGGTTGGTGTTGTTGCAGAGGTCGTTGTGCTGGTCGGAGTCGGTTCTTCTCTTGGAGATGTCGGACTGACTGGGACGTTGATGACGACGTTTGTGGTGGCGGGGACGGAAGAGGAGGGCAGGGAGGACTCTTCGAAGTCCTTGTCTCGGAGACTTCTCTGCTTGACGCTCCTCACCGATCCTCGAAGTTCCTTTCCTTCAATGGTTCGGTCGACTTCGAGACGTTCCACGGGGGAGGTGCAACGAGAAGAAGTGCACGATGGAACATCCTTCATGATGTCCTCACTCTGAAATCCCGTTTATTGTTTCATCCTGGATCTTCTGAATCTTACCATCGGCAGCTCATCAATGCCCCTTCTCGGCGGCCGAATCGTGACATTCTGCGAGTTCGCGTACTTGCTCAACACGTTCTGCCACCATCTGATCTCTTCCGTCGTGTCTGCCTTGATGTAGATGATTGACGGCTGATCCTCTCGGGTCTTGTTGAATGCGAGAAGGATCGAATGGGCGTTACCGGTGATGGCATGAGCTTCGCAGACACGATAGCAGAGGGACATGTCGATTGAGAATTGGGGAAGGGTGTCCATCTGGAAGAAGGATCTGTTGGAGGAATCAGAACAAGCTTCTGGGGCACTTACACTGTTATCAATGGCATACGTCAAGTCTCCAGAGTCGAACAGTGTGAACCATCTGCGTTGCCACCTCTGAAAATGGAAATTGTGATCAGAAGCTTTCCAAGAATGTCGCGTACCTTTGCCGAATGGCTCTGCATGGAGAAATCCAAGTTGGGCGGCGCGACGTACAGAAATCCGCATGCTGTCACTTTGCGGTTCATCTGAAACATGGGAATGCAGGTCGAAAAGATTCGGAAACAGAATGTTCAAGTGTTTTCTCGAATCCGATCCAGATGGACGGGACGGCGAAAAAAGAGGGAAGAAGCGGCGTGGGGGAACTAGTTCTGTGTGTTCTCTCGGACGCAGTGTGTCCATCGTTTTATTATATATATCATCAAAAGACCGATTGGAAATGGAAGCGCATCGATGAGAGGCGGACTGTTATTATACGGATATGCGTGGACGGCGAGGCACTTTTGTACAAAGATTATGTTATGATGGATGGCAGGAAGATGAAGAAGCATGGAGATTGATTGGTGCGGCAAGGGGTTACGGTAGGGAATCCAGTTGGATTCACAATGGAGCACGTTTGCAAACCATTCGGGAAAAAAAGGGAAGAACACGATGATGATGCTGGATGGAATATTGAATGGATGTACTCTTTGCAGTCAAAACAAACATTGTCTCGCAACAAACAAACACAACGACTGTGTCTATTTCTCTTCTCGAAACGATCCATTCGATTCCGATCTTTCCGACGGACCGAATTTCACATGGAAATAGGATTAGTCTCCTCCCGTTTTTATTGTTTTTTGTCGTTTTGTGTTTGCCGCAAAGAAGAAAACACACTTGCCGAATGGGTTTGTAAAGGGAAACAAGGACAAGAGGATCATGCTTCCGGTGTTTGAGAGCAGCGTGTTCAGCAGCTTGAGAGGATATGCATAATTGCAGTTGACAAGTTTTTCATAGAAACAAAGGTTATCAAGATATGGATCGATGAAAAAAACACTTTGGCTCTCGGACCATGTTGACAGATTAGGCGGTTTCAAAAAGTTTTACAGATAGCAAAAAGAAGTCAACTGGTAAGGTGATAAGCAAAAATTGAAAATGTTCTGAAAGTCTTGAAGTATTGTAGTCCAAAATCTGGACCAATTTCACAAAAAAGAGAGGAAGTAGAGTTGAAATGATTGGCAACTAGCCGACGTCCGTCTAGTTTTTCACAAAAGTTTTGACAGAAAAGAGAGGTAACAGCGACGGCAGCAGGACGAGTAGCCGGTCTCTTCGTCTCCCATTCATTACCTATCTGGGGATACGCAGAGACGGGCATCCGATGAGGAGGAGGATGTCGAAAACAACGGAAAGTAAGGGGAAAGCAGGTCATGAAGAAAGTGAACGATATTCGGAGACGTTCGAGAATTCATAAGAAGTGCGTAATCAACGGGTGATAAGAGATAAGGGAGGAGAAGCGTGATTTCGAGGCGAAAATAATAATTGATGGTGGGAGAAGTGGAAGAAGAAGAAGAAGAAGAAGAAGGACGGGATCTTGGGGTTTGGATGAATGGTTTCTGGTGATTATGATTCGATGAGGATGCGTGGAAATGTTTGATTTTTGATTGATAAGCAGATTAGTCGGAGTCTGAAGTTTGAACGGTAGGAACTTAGGAGCTTTCTCGGTGGAGCACGTTTGCAGAGTCTAGAGGGAATTGTCAGCAGAGCGCATTTTATCAGAGATGCAAATGATTCGCAATAGAATGCACTTGGATCTAGCTAAACTTCAACCGAGCGCACTTCCTTACTAAATAAATTTCAGAGTTAGCTATGGAGCGCGTTTGCACCGGTCTCCACATACAGTAATCGAGAGAAACATTCTGAACCCAGTCCGGTCGGAATCGAACAATTTCCTAAATCCGCCAGGTCATGTAGCAAATTAGAGACGCCTCCCACACTCATCCAAAACACAATTGCATCTCTCTCGAGAGAGAAAGAAAAGTGTCAAGAGCGGAACGAGAAAAGACAATTGGAGCCAATTAAACGTTTAAAAAGAGACTGTCCGTGACTTGAGAAGAGAGGAATATTATGAAGAATGAGAGAGGAGAAGGGGGGAGAATGTGTATGACTGCTGAATAAATAAACAAGAAAGGAGAAGGGGGCGAGAGGCGGAATCAATGCTTTCTGGGAAGAAGAAGACGGGGTGTCCACACTCGGAAAGTGCGCAGTTTTATGGAAGCATAGCCGAGAGAGAGTGCAGGGCGCCGGAGAGACGCAGACGTGCAGAGACACGGATAATTGCTCGGATGGATGGGTCGGAGGGCCGAAAAAACACGTGTGGGGATAAAGGAAATGGGGCGAGGCGGAGGTGTGATGCTTAGTGGAACCGACCGAAGTGGAACTGAACTGCCGAGAAGAGATCAAAGTCGTTGAAACTTTTGATCCGGCCAGAAAAAAAGAGTGGGCTTATTCAGAAGGTCGCGGTTTTTTGCAGTTTCAAAAAGAAGCTTGCAGCGTTTCACCTGGTGGGTCTCGCCACGAAAATGCTTTCTGGCTGAAATACGGCTTCTGGACAAGGTTTTAAACATTTTTCTGATGAAAATGTGTCAAAAGAAATAAATTCAATCATTTTCCATGATTGCAGACATGCCTTTGTACCCATTTTCATCGAAAAAACCTTGTCCAGAAGGCGTATTTCAGCCAGAAATCATTTTCGTGGCGAGACCCACCAGGTGACACGCCGCGGGACGGCAACAATACATTCCACCTAAATATGTTTCACAGAAATTCAAATTCAGCAAGGAGCCTAATTGGAAGTTTCGCAGAAGTCATGTCAGACCGCCTGACCAGAACCCCCAGGAAATATCAAATTTCGCCTAAAAAACGAAAGTTTTTTGAATTTTTCGTCTTCCCATGAGCTATTTTTCCATTGAAATTTGAAACTTCTCATTCTAAATTCAGCCGAAAACAATCGTCTGAATTCTCACAAATATCAGTCGAAAATTGGTTTGAATGGGACGGAAATGGACGAGAGTAACTGATATCTTTCACCATTTCTCTCATTTTTTCATGCAAAAAACAGCCTGATAGAGACGACGAGAGAGTGTGCGGGAGTGAGAGACGCAGACAGACAGGGTCAGAATGGGGCGCCGGTGTGTCCTTTCGATAGGAACCGACCGACCGATTGCACCGAAACGAAAAACAATAACAAAAACACGTCATGGGTCTTGGCACGAAAGAAAGTGCAAATAGGATTGGAGCGGTGGAGCGCCGTTGCAGCAGAGATCAGAACGTACCTTGGCATTTTCGATGGACTCGGATGAGTGATTCTGCTTTGATTTGTAGCAGTTTTTGCATTTTCCATTGTTGAAAATGTTCGCTTCGAACCGCTTACAATCGTTCATTTTGGCTATTTTCAACTGTTCCGTTTGTCATGGATTCGGTCTGAAAATTGGGAAAATTAGAGAGAAGTATTCGGAAAGAAAGAGGAAAAACAGAGTGAGAGAAGAGAAAGTGAACAAGTTCTGAAAAAAACCAAAAACGTACAACTTTTTCTTCAGAAACCGCCCCCTAAAAGTACACTTTCCGTTGGTTTATAGTCGTGGTGAGACCTGAGTGACCGCAATTTAGGACCAGTTGTCCGAGCCGTTTCACTCTCACTTGATGCCCGAAAGATTTACGAGCCGAAAGACACTTTCACAGAGAATCGAGAGGTGCATTAGCTAAAGGAATAAGCCTAGAGAAGCTTCGGAAAGTTCCAGAAGTTTGTAGAGCCTTCAGAAGCCTTTGACGGCTTCTGGAAACATTCCTCATAGAAACCTTTTGTGAAAAGGTCAAAGTACATGATAGTTCTGTTTTCCTAATGTTATTGATAAGACATTTGATTCAAAACTACTGATAACTGTGTTCTCGTGACCCAGCACACACTTAGCAACGGAACGAAAAACTGGCTGTGATAAGTTCAAAAACCGTAGATTTCAAAAGGGAAAAGGTATAAAATGCGCAGGGCCGAAAGGCAATAAAACGGTTTTCGGGGGTATGGTTTTACCGAATCGAGATGTCTTTTTTCGAGAGAAAACGAGAGAGAAAAGAAGCGAAACAAGTGATAAGACGGACGAAGGAAACAGCCAAAACAGTGGAAGAAAAAAACACAAAAGGAACCGGAAAGAAGCGGTCGGGAATGGCTTATCAGTTATCAATCGAGAGTCTCGCTTGATTGGTTTTCGCCTTTTTTCGAGTGGAGAACACGACAAGAAGGAACGGAAGACGAATCGTAAAGGACAAAAAGAGAGAGACGAATAAGGCCCGAAACAATTAAAGATTAGTGATAAGGAGGGAGTGAGAGACGCAGAGAAGAGACGTTCTTTCGGAAAATGATAAAAAGATGTGGAGAAGTGGAAGAGAAGGAGCAGGAGAGAGAGAAGTGCAAGGAACAGTTGCCGGATGGAAGAGCTTGTTTTTGCTGGGGAAGGATCTCATCGGAATATTCAATTTCATAGTACTTTTTGTGTAATTCTCAGGTGAGGCGGAGCATTGATAAAGATCAGTAGTATTCAAGGTTCAGTGCATGTTCGGTATCTCGAGATCTCGACAGTGATATGAGTTATTAGTGCAATTACAATCGATAAAGTTGTTATCATTTTTTGGTGTTTATCTCGGGAACTATCAGAGCTATCAGAAAGTTAACAACTTTGCAGAATATCACTTTTTGATAGCTCTCAAGCTGACTTATCAGTTGAGCTTCAAGTCTTCTGACCCATTGCGAAACTCTTACTATCAGTATCACTCGTGATCTGATTTTGAGAAGCCAAATCACCGAAAAACAAATGAAAAAGAGGCAATGAGTCACAATCAGGAATGGGTAATTAGAAGAAGAATTGGGGGTAATTGGCGGGAAAAACGAGGAACTGACACTACGATTACTGTAGGGGGAAGAGCTGGGTCTCGCCACGAAACGAAACGAGTACTGTACCAGTAATCGGTCTGTGATGACTATCCGGACAACGAGGTGACATAAAATGGGCTGGCCGGTTGTTTTACGGGGAGGGCCTCCCGCACAATACAGCTGATAAATTATGTATGTTTCGAGGGAACATCGGCAGAGAAAAAGAAGAAAAGGGGCCTGGGAGGGGGCAGATAATTACAGGATGGGGGGTCTGTACAGTAGTCTCGGGAAAAATGGCTGAGGGAATGGCGAAAGTTTTGGAAACGGGAATGTGGGAATTGAGACTTTGAGACAGTGGGAAAAGGATCCGGAAGACGAGATATATAACAAGTTTGACGGGGGAGACGAACGAGTGAACAGAGAGAAAAAAGAGAGAAAGAGTTGACCCTTCGGGATGAGAGATAACATCTGACGGACACGAAAGATACCTGGTGTCGAATAGGAGAAGAACAAGTGCGCTCCGAGGAACACTTTGGGTAGCTTGATTGATGGGTTGGGCTCTTCATAAGTAAACGCGATTAAGTCATCAAAATGAGCTAGCAGAAGGGGATTAGAAGGGGCAATTGATGGACAGGGCTCCGTGAGCCAAGAAGGTGGTTATGGGTTCTCAAGGGTTAAATGAGCTCCTTCTTGGAGTCAACATGATCAGATTTCTTTAAGAAAACGTTCAATAGAGCGCACTTACAGCATTCACTTCTAGTTCAGTGGAGCGCACTTCCCATTGGAAAGTAGCAACTCGTGAACAAAAAGAAACACTTCAGAGTCACCCGAATGTTACAAAAAGCTCTCCGGAAAACCCCCTGGAGACCAATTTTATGACCTACCCAGAGGCTCTTAGAACTGATTGAGTTAGATGGAAAGCCAGGGAAATGTGAAAAGTTTCACTTGTGTTTTTCCCTCAAAAACACACTATCCGGTAGCCGAATCTGAGAACGAACGTCGAGGAGAGAGGGCGCTGGAGATCAAGATAAAGTGAGAACATGTGTGTAGGGGTGTGTAACTGGGTAACTTGCAACTGTTTCTACTTTTGTTACAGTTTCAGAATCTTTGGTTTCGAAGGGTTCAGACTGGAATCAGGGGACCTATGATCGGATGGAACTGAACGATTGAGTTATAAGATTCGGTGGAGCATTTTGTCAGATCAACATCAAATTTATGACGTTATCGATAAACACGGCATGGATCTTTGAGGATCTAGGCATCGGCATGAGCTCGACAAACAAAACGAATAGGAAGGGGGGACGAGTGATAAGACGGGCGGTACGAATAGTACAGAGGAGGAAACCGGGCGGATATTAGACGGATTTGCGAGAATTGCGTGCGATGATATGGCCTGAGAAAGACATGTTGACAAACAATACGCCGGGGGGGCCGAACAGCCTAAAAACCTAAAGACCTTGGAAAGTGCGTTCCGTATTGAATCGGCGAGATATCGAGTGGTGTTGTTGTTGCGATGAATCCGTTTTGGACACGACGTATAAATGTACATTTTATTCATATAATACCTCTCTTTTGATCACTCTCGGCCCTTTCGGTATTACCCTGCATGGCCGGTTGAATGGCCGCTTATTGTGAGTCATGAAGCGGTCGATGGGTCAACTTGGACATGATTTTTGAAAGGGCTACAGTAACCCGATTGATAAGAAAAGGGAACGGAAGTGGTACAAAGTGGAAACAAGAAGTACGACACAGCAAAACGGAACTGAACCAAAACTCGAAAAATAGAAAAGTAGTTTGGGATTATGAGATTACAAGCGTTACGGTCGGAAGGATCCTAACAAGAGGAACAGAATAATAAACACTTTCCGGCGCCGCCCCTCACATCCCCTCACCTATTTTTAGAACAAAGCCTTGCAAAAACGAAGAGCTTGACAGAGAATGATCAAGCGGAAAGGAAGCGCTAATTAGCGGTGCGGAATCTTTCCGCGCGGAGCAAAGCACAGCAGCGGCGACGCAGAAGCTTGTCTTTTCCGCTTGTCAACACTGTTTTTTGTGCGGGCCGCCCGAAGGAAACGAAATGCGAAACGAAACGTCATGGAGGGGAAGACGAAGAAGAAGAAGAAGCTGGTGGAAGGTAGTGTCTTTGCGAATGTTTGACAAGGATACTGGTTGCATGAAGTATGTACTTGAGGATTGCGGATGAGGGGGGATGCGGCAGACAACAGTGTACTCTGGGATTGGTTACTGGAAAAGTACAGATGGACACAGAAGAAGTTAGAAGTTCGTTGGAGCAAAGTTTCTAGGAAACACAAAAGTCTTTTCAGGATGTTTCCTGACATCCATAAGAGATATCTCCGAATCCGAAGCTTCTCAGCCAAGCAATCCTCAAAGATCAGATAGAATATCACTGAAGACTGAAAATAATACAGGCAGTGGAATGTGAGCGTTGGCAAAACGCATAAAATAGGGAATGCAGAATACGAGCCAATTCCCATCGATATGATTCGTGGGAAGGGGCGACGAAAGATCGAATCGGTGAATCATTGGCAGATCAGCCCCACATCCGAAATGGCACTGAACACCCTCTTCATTTTCGATTCTTGTGTCTATTCTTTCGAAATGTTTACCCAAATGCGTTACAAACTTTCGGATGACACAGTGGATACAAATTGCGAGGAGGCAGCACATTTCTAAATAATTAAAAGAGCAAGTGACGTGGCACAAGGGTAAACAAAGATTGAGCAAGTAATCGAACACTCTGAGAGGGGTTTGCATGAAATCGTAAAGAGACCATGGGAACTCGAAAAGTGCGAGAATCGGAACGCCAAACAATGCTCTGATAATCAGTGTGTCGCCGAGAGACAATGAAGGTCAGTTCCCGCGCAGGCTGTACAGATGGCCCGTCCCGGGGGCTCTTTCCGTCCGTCTGCCGCGCGGCAGTCTCCGCTTTCCGCACACTATGTGTTGTGTATGTGTTTGAACTCTTTGGCTGCAACCAACCTCCCACCGAGCAAAAGCAATGGATGCAGCTATGAATAAACAGGCAGGCGAGAGAGCGTGTACGAGACGGAGACGCAGAGAAGCAGGCCGGATACTGTTTCGCTGTTTTCGGGAATGTTTTCGGTTTGGGTAGAGAGTCGGAGAAAATAATAATAATAATGTTGTGATTTGTGTGCAGATGGAAGCATACGGTGAAGCTGTCTGTCCAGCAAATAGGAAACCAAATCGAACACATGAATATACAATACACTAATCATTTTATTCTTCTTCTCTCTTGATTTAATACGAGTGCTTCGGTTCACTGAGGAGGTCCACCAGAAGACTTGCTGCTCTTGCTGCTGCGTCTTTTCTTTCTGCGTCCCTTCTTGCTCTTCGAACTCGACTCGGTGCCCGTGGCAGTCTGAAACTACAGTACTTTCCTCTGAACTCCACTCATTCACTCACAGTAACTCCCGACTCCGGAGCATCGCTGATCTCGTTGGCAGTCTTGACACCAGACTCCGGAGCAGCATTCGAATCCATGTCCGTCGCAGTCTTCACTCCGGACTCCGGAGCATCGGTGACTTCGGCGGCGGTCTTGACTCCAGACTCCGGAGTGTCCGACACTTCCGAAGCGGTCTTGACTCCAGATTCCGGGGCATCGGTCACTTCGGCGGCGGTCTTCACATCGGATTCCGGAGCGTCGTTCGAGGGAATCGAGCGGGCCGTGGTGACACTCGATTCCGGAGTGTCGTTCTTCACCTCTCCGGGAGTCTTGACCTCGGGCTCACTCGGCGACGGCGCCTTCTTGCTCTTCTTCTTCTTCTTACCCGACTTTCTCGACACCTTCTCCCGCTTGTCCTTCGACTTCTTGTTCTTCTTCTTCTTGGTCTTCTTCGACTTCTTCGATCCGTCAGTGGTGGTCGGAGCAGAGGAAGCAGTAGAAGCAGTATCGGAAGTAGGAGGAGCCGATCCTTCCGGAGCCAAGTACGCGGAAGACGGGCCAGAGGGCTGCGGGGTCTGAGCGGTTTCGTTCGTCTTCGGAGCCAACATCACCGATTCCACAGGAGTAGACGGAGCCGGAGCGGACGGAGCAGATGGTTCGAGACGCTGGGATTGACCACCGATGGCACCGGGAGTGTTGTCCTTCGGGGCCAGCATCACAGAGTCGCCGCCGATCGGACGGGATGGTTCCTGGGGCTGAGAAGGCTCTGGAGCAGGGGCTGGCGGTTCCGGTTGAGCAGGAACTTCCTGGGACGGAGCGGGAGCCGGAGTCTGATCGGGTTGCACAGAAACAGGAGGCATCGGAGGCGGAATCGGATCGGTACGAGGAGCAGATTTGCGAGAAGACGTCGAGCGACGGGAGCTTCTCGATGTCTTCACATCATTCGGTTTGTCTCCACTCTGAAAAACCGCAAATCTCATTTGGTCTCCCAGAATTCGAGGTAACTCACTTGGAAGAAGTAGAAGGCGATTGCGGCGACGATTCCGAGAAGGACGTACACAATCATCCTAATCTTGCCGGCTTTCAGATGGGTTCAGGTGGCGCCACGTGTCGAGGCGGAGAAGAGAACCTTGGGTAAAGTTGGAACTGATGCTTACGGCGATGACAAAGCTTACGTTACTTTTTTTGGAATCGGTCGAGTTCACGTCGTCCACGTGGATATTTCACGTGAACCCGTTTTTCAGCTAGACAACTAGATTATTGATTTGTTCCAGATTTTACAAGGGAAGGTTGTCAGGTGTTCAACTTGGAAAATTCTGAAAAAATTCTCATAAATCCGATAAATCGTCCTGAGCACGCTCAATTTTTTTTAGAATATACTCGGCACTCCTGACCCAGATATGACGGGTCAAAGTTGTGAGTTCCAAAAAATAATTTCACGCCAAAATTCGACTGTCTCACGCGTTGAAATGACCCCAGGATATCATGGGACTTGCCTGGCACTAATCTCATCGTTCGGTTGGCCAAGTGGTTAGAGCTGTCAATCAGTAAGCGGAAGGTCTGGGTTCTATTCCACCCCACGCTAAAATTTTTTTGAATTTTTTGGATGTCTTTCAGGACCATCCAAAATGGCGCCCAGAATTTTTTCTGTTCACTTCTGACCAAATTTTCTGAACACAGGAGGTCAAGGGAGTATAAATCGATCAGAAATAATTTTTTCTATTTTTCCAAAAAATACCGGAAAATTGCCCATCTGGTAGATGGGAAAAATTTTTCAAAAAAAAATTTTTTTTTCGTTTTTACCCACCACATCAGAGAATATCCACCAGTGCTAATGAATTTTCCAATTGACAAAAAAAAATTTTTTTTTGAAAAATTTTTCCCATCTATTATCGTTGCAACTCAAAATCGGAGTGGGTAGATTTACGGAGTTGAGGCTCCCGCAACGCGCGAAAGCAAAACGTGCTGCGCCTTTAAAGCAGGGTACGGTAGTCGCGCGAAAATAAATTTCGTTTTTTTTCCGCAATTTTCCTAATTTTCATCGGTTTTTCACTCGATTTTCGCACTTTTTACATGGAAAATATACTTTTCGTGCTTTTTTCGACGTAAAAAGTGCAAAAATTGAGTGAAAAACCGATGAAAATTAGGAAAATTAGTGGGAAAAGGCGAAACTAATGTTCGCGCGACTACCGTACCCCGCTTCAAAGGCGCAGCACGTTTTGCACTCGCGCGTTGCGGGAGCCTCAACTCCGTAAATCTACCCACTCCGATTTTGAGATGCAACGATAATACCAGATGGGCAATTTTTCGGTATTTTTTGGAAAAATAGAAAAAATTATTTCTGATCGATTTATACTCCCTTGACCTCCTGTGTTCAGAAAATTTGGTCAGAAGTGAACAGAAAAAATTCTGGGCGCCATTTTGGATGGTCCTGAAAGACATCCAAAAAATTCAAAAAAATTTTAGCGTGGGGTGGAATAGAACCCAGACCTTCCGCTTACTGATTGACAGCTCTAACCACTTGGCCAACCGAACGATGAGATTAGTGCCAGGCAAGTCCCATGATATCCTGGGGTCATTTCAACGCGTGAGACAGTCGAATTTTGGCGTGAAATTATTTTTTGGAACTCACAACTTTGACCCGTCATATCTGGGTCAGGAGTGCCGAGTATATTCTTAAAAAAATTGAGCGTGCTCAGGACGATTTATCGGATTTATGAGAATTTTTTCAGAATTTTCCAAGTTGAACACCTGACAACCTTCCCTTGTTAACAGTTTGTATTCAGTGAAATTGTTATCACAATCAGATGATCACAATGTCACAGAGTTCCTCCTGTTGTTCTCGAAACTCTGATCGGCGCTACGGAACGCTGTTTTTGACTCACTTCCGATTCCGGAAAGTTCTATCGTCTTTTAACAAGACTCATTTTCCACGTGCTGAGAGGTCTGCCCATCAGAATTCTGTCCAAGACGACGTCCACACTCTTGAATTCCCCAAATCAGGCAGACTTGCTCAATGGAGCCTTGTTGCCATCCGGATTCAGAACTCGATGCGACACGTGCCTTCCCTCCAAAAGTTCTGGCAACATGTCTCGCTTCCCCATCATCATCTTCTTCTTCCCAGTTGGTTTTCATTAATCACTCGCCTGCTTCTGCTCAGTTCCCCTCACTCCTCTCCACCGCCATCCACCTCTCTCTCTTCCCGTTTTTCCGCCCCCAACAACATCAGCTGTTTGTTGCTCCCTCCCTCCGCCCCTCCGATTCGCCCCGACTCTTCAGTTCAGTCTTTCCCTTTCGACAACAACATGAGTGTCTTCGATCGCGTGAGTTTTTGTTGTTGTTTTCAGTTCGGCAGGTATATCGGGGGTCAAGTCTCAAGTTTTTTAACGTTACGAAAATGATATGAGTACGGGTTTCGAGGGATACTGTAGGCTAGGTTCCTTTGAAAGAAATCAGAGTTTGATCACTGATCAACGAAGCATTGTGACAGACTTATCTCACTTCGTGGCGAGACCCAAACGAAAGTTCTTTGTAGGTAAAAGCTCAAGTAGCAACGGAAGCGAAATGGACATCGAGTCCCTACAAAGGATTCGTGGCCGGCAGTCCTTCGAGCACCTACGTCGACATCGTTTCGACTGCGTGAGTTTTGCGTTGTTTCTGTTTTGCAACTTCTCCCGAATCATGACCACTCGGCAAAAAGTTGGAAAGTTGTTGACAACCTTCGACAACTTGTTAACAACTTCAAACAAGTTATTAACAGAAATCGCTAAATGCGCCAAGGAGGACTGCTGACGCATTTCTCGGAGCTGGCGCGGGAGTCGATTTTTTTTCAATTCTTTCTTGTTTTCTACGTTTTTTCTTTGTATTTCATTGTTTTTTGCCAAATTTTCGATCAAAAAATTGAAAAATAAAAAAAACAAAGTAGTATTTTGACTTATTTCACAAGAATACCCAATTTTATTGCCTAAACCCCCGCTGTTCACAGATTTAATCCTACTTTTGCTCATTTCCGACTGAAATTGTTAATTTGTTCACGGTTCTCGCCAAATTTTCAGCAAAAAAACAGAAAACTAAAAAGAAAGTATCATTTTTCGAACTGTTCATACAGAAATTGAACAAAACTCTTTCGCAAGGTCTGATAAAAGTCTGAATATCGCAATTTCCCACATTCCACTGCTCTTCTTCTCGTTTTTCACCTAAAATCAGTGTACACGTTGTCAAAATGGGTAGAAAAATCAGGAAACGAACGTTCGAGAGAAGTGAGTTTGAATTCGTCAATAATAGTGAAAAAAAAGCCAATTTTCCAGGGAACACGTTCTACGACAACGAGAATGAGCTCTACTTCAACCGAGAAGTTGATGAATTCCCGGAATCCACATCTGTAATCACATCACCTGTTGCACCTAAAAGTCTCGAATGTGAATACAACGAGGAATCCGAACTCGAGTCGGACAGCGAATCCTCCAGCCCTCCATCCAACGCAGTCACAAAAGAAGAAGAAGAACATTCTGAAGACAATGACTCAACTATGGATGACGAAGCCTGTGAAGAATGGATGACGTCGTTCTACGTCTACAACAGAAGTTCATCTAATCTCATCAGAGATTTGTGCACCATTCAACAAAATCCAAAACTAAGAGCGGTAACTGTAAGTTTCCAATACTAATTGAATATTTACTTGTGCTGCTTCAGGAGAAGGGAGTCAAAAGAACTTTGAAAAGATTCCAAAATGATATCCAAACGACAGAATACAATTTCTGCAGAAATTCGAAGTGCAGCGCTTTGTTGAGTAAAGATCGGTTCTGTCTGCGACAGGGATGCTTCCGGAAGAGGTTAGCTACAACTCAACACTACAACAACAAAGTTAACTTTTTTCAGCTTGTGTCAAAGAAACAGTTCCTCTTCCAAAAAGGTTGTCATATTCGATTTGCGGACTCAGCTGCAAGAAATTGCCGAGATGAACAACTTGAAATGCGAAGCAATTTTAGTGAGATAATATAATGTTTCACCACCACATTCGAACCTTTTGCAGAAGCAAAGAAAAGGACGCTGTAAACTGAATGGGCGGATCTGCGAAACGCCAAAGTTCAAACAAATTGCCACCGATGTCGACAAGAACAATGAGAGTGGAAGAGTGCATCTGTTGGCGTCAATTGCAACCGACGGCTTCAGAAAGCGCGGACATTGTCGTGCAGAGATCTGGCCGATCTTCATTTGTCTACATGATTTGAGTGGCGACAAACACGTGGAGTACCGACCGGAGAACACGATTCTTGCCGGGTTAATCAAAGCCCCACATTCGTTGAAATCTAACGACTTTCAACACGTTTTTCGCAAAGTCGACCGAGAACTACAGCTTCTTGAGCGTCATCCGGTTCACGTGTCGGATACCAAACTTTCCATCAAGCTCTTCAACTGTTCTGTCGACCTTGATGCTAGTAGAAAGTTGTTCGGCTTACCGAAATGGCGATCTTATTATGGATGCTCACGATGTAATACGAAAGGTACACCGGTGGCAGGAGCGAATAGCAGGATGTCCAGGATCTGTTGGAAGCCGAACGACACGTCGAAAAATTACGACAATAACTTTCAGCCGAACGGTATGTTTATCTTCGAAGCAAGTTTTCCTCGAAATAAAATCTTTCAGTTTCGCCTGTATCACTTCCGCCGCCTTGGGAACATGGCTACGACTATCTCCATCTCTTCTCATTGGGAATCAATAAGGCTCGTCTCTCAGGTAATCACGTCGTCTGTGCTTTTTCAAAATTGAGATTTGCAGAACTATTCGAAACCAATTTGACAACCTCTCGAACCGTGATGACTGCAACAGAAAGAAGCAGATTGGAGGTATAGAAATCATGATCTTCGTACTCAGAAAACTTGTTCTAGGAAGTGCTTACTTCTGCTCGCTTCGTCAAAGGAAAAAACCCCCCGTTCGCTGGTTCACTTGTTTGGAAAAATATCACTGGCGCCGAAGTCGACGACGTTTTCCACATCATGATCCCCCTCTTAGTATGCATGTTTCCTGGACGCAGAGATCCCCCAGAAGTTCCCAAGTTCCTGAACACGAAACGCCAAACTTCTTCTCTCCACGCCGCTCTTCCAATCACCGGTCGACCTTCAAAATCAGTCAGTTTGAAGAAATGGAGGTGGAAAACGCAACAGTCGGTAGGTCGTAAGATAGTTAATTGGAGTATATAATTCGTTTTCCATTCAGCGTCTCTTCGAAATGTTTTGAAACGAGACAACCTTCCTGTTCTGGAGTTCGGGAGAATGCTGAATAAAGCGATTGCTCAAGGAAACGTTTCTCGAGAAGCTCTACGGGTAAGAATGGGTGTTTGGAAAACCGTATTCCATCAATTTTAGGATTTACAAGAAGAAACAACTCGAAAAAACATCGATTTGTTCGCTCTCGCAGACAGCTTTGAAATCGAGAAAATCGATCGATCATTTGTGAAAGAGTTGTTCATGGCCTTTGCCTTCAATGTAAGTGAACGGTCGTTCCAATAGCACAACAGGACTGTTCAGAACAATTGTACTTCGGAAGGCAAGAAGGAAACAGAGAGATTGAAGGGGGAATTACATTCTTCTTTGAGACACATGAAAAGGAAGTCCGCACCTGTAGGCTTCCTAGAATCACATCTCTTGGAACACCGACACAACTTTTCGGAAACTGAATTCACCAAGGTAAATATCACAGTTAACTGATCAATTTATCACTTTCAGCCTCGCGACATGAGAAGATGGTATTCTTCGTATACGACAGTGAATGAGTCACGTGAACGCCAACTGAATCGGCTGCTCAGAGACGTCTTCGAACACGTAGGAGAAGAGCTGTGTTACTCCGCATTTTCAAATGGTTTTCAGATTTCGAAACATACTTTTGTTCTCTGGATCTTATCATATCGGGAGTCTTGTGAAGGACGTGCAACATCACCCTTCCACGCAGTCCCCATTTCACTCGTCCGCCAACTCGAAGGTGAAAAACCTTCAGAATGTAAAAATAAAACTCCAAAGTCAGATTTCATCCTCGATGCCAAAGGACTGTATATTCCGGAGAGTTTGTTGACTGCAGACGTGAACGAACTGTCATCAGATCATCCGTGAGCTAGCAAATGGTTCTATTTTGACATATATGCTTTGCAGCTACGCACTGGATCTCGGAACAACCGATGAAGAACAGCGAACCGAACTGCGACGTCGACGCTTACTTCGGGTGGACTCTCTCAGAGATATTCGTCGAGCCCTTGGAACAACATTGTGAGGAATTTAGACAGCGTTATCAATTATTCGTTTTATCTATTCCAGTCAGCACTACCGAGGCAACAAACACTACTGTCTCGACAAACACGTTTTCGTCCACTGCAAGGTAAACGAAATACTACATTTCAAACTATTTTTCACAAATCTGTCAATTTACAGTGCTCTGGAACCAAAAAGACGCCAAGTCACGTGTCATGGAAGCAAGTGGAGACGGGCGAATTCGAAATTGTCTCGGGAAAACTGGAGAAACGCCCTGATCAAGTTATCGTCGATCAATCTGCCGTCGATCAACCTGCGAAAACTCCAGAACCTTCCGGAAATAACTGATCTTGTCGAGTTTTCCATTTTTTTTTACGTTGTTTCTTTTCAATTGTTCTTATTTCTCGTTGAATAAACTATTATTTGTTACGAAATTTCTACTGATTTTTGTACAACGCAACAACTTATCAACAGTTCCCAACAACTTCGTGACAACCTTCGACAACTTGTTAACAGATTTCGACAACTTGTTACGGAGCTTCGCCTGGAAGTGTCGAAAGTTGTCAACAAGTTGTCGAAGGTTGTTAACAACTTTCCAACTTTTTGCCGAGCAGATGCTTCTTGATAAGTCGGAGAACATCTGGAGTTGAGTAGGAGAAGCCTTTGTGACGTCAGCGGAATAGCCGAGAGAACTGAACAATGTCTTGTTTTCAGTTTCGAAGACGCGACGAACACGATGAACTTTGCGCGTCACTCGAAATACGACGAGATGTACGCACCGTACCTCGGCTCGTTCCGCGAACGACACAACTACACTTCCATCGCTCCGAGTCTCTGTATCAACCGACCGTAAGCCCCCGATTCAATCCCCCTTCCGAAGCCCTTTTCATTCCAGAAACCGTGCCATCGAGTACGACCTGGCTCCCCACAAGGCCTATAATCCACGTCAATCCGAATGGCTCCTCGAGAAGGACAAAAAGTACAGAGTCCGTGGGTCCCGCAACATGATCCACACGAAGAGTGCCTCGGATCTGAGTCTGCCACCACTGACACGTCGTACCTTCACAGTCCCAACCGACACGATGCGGTGAGTTGTCTCCAATCGGATCGGTTCTCAATGGAGCACATTTGCAGCCATCAGAACCAGTTCCTCTACTGGAATGGCCGTGCTCTTGGTCTCGACTACGTGGCTCCGTTCCTGCGTCGCGAGGATCATTCCCGTCACGAGGATCGTCGCTATCAGCGCATCTACTGGTCTCCGCAATTCATCGACCTCCTTCCGTCGTGCCGCCATTCAGCCCATCTGATGCTTTCCGCCTACTAAATCACTTCCAGATGTTCTTTCTTTGGGTGTAATAATGTTAACTGCCTACGCAATAAAACGATTCGAAGCTCATGTTTTTCTTCACTTTTTTTCAGAAAGCAAATATACAGACTTGACTCATACCGGGATCAGAGAAGAGATGTAGAGAAACAGAGGGGGAAAAGAGTTAGAAAGAGTCGAGATTTCAGGCAAAGAAACACGGGAAAAACCGGGAAGACAGGACACGAGATTCAGAATCTCGGCAAACAGAGGTTACAAGGAAAGGAGTTTTGATGATGGTCATACCCATACGTGGCGACAGGAGACAAAAGGGTCATGAGGGGAAAGAAAATAGGAGAAACTATGCTAGCAGGGACACTTCTACAATAGAAATACAAAATATACAACAAAACTACATACATTCTTCACCTTCTTCTCCTGATTTTCCACACGAAACGGAAAATGGAACAGGAAAAGAAGCACCTAGAATAAGGGGGGAAACAAGTTATTCGGTGATTCCCTTGGCACGCAGATCGGCAGCTTGGGCGGACGCCAGGTACTTCCTTCGGTACGTCTCGATCATCTTGGCACGCTGTCTCTCGAAGTAGGTCAGATCGTCGTCGTCCTCGGAACTCAACTTGGTCCACGAACGCTGACGCCCGTCATCTGGATCCTGAATCATCTCGAGCGGCTCTTCGAATTCGACTTCGTTATCGCTCTGAAAATCAAATTAACAATTGATCATGAGTGACAGAACAACTCACCTCCTCCGAGATCTCATCGTCCAACACCGCTCCTGGCAGGAACTGCGATGCATTCATTCCGATCCGGCCCTCCAGAATGTTCTCGATCGTGGCTTGCGCCGACGCCGACTGACGGAGATCCGCCATTATCACGTCGACGGACATCTGCGGGAACATCTCTCTGACCTGCTCCAGCATCCCCTGCAACTGCTCTTCCGTTGGCTCCGCAGCTCTTCCGAACAGAGGCCCGAGGCTTGTGGAGATCTCGATGGTGAAAGCGGGCAGACGGACGAAGGCAAAGTTGCCTCCGTTGAACCGGTACGTCGTGTTGTTGTTGTTCCCGACGACGGACTGCTGTATCTCTTCTTGGGGCGAGGGGATCGTGCATCTGCAGGTGGGGCACGAGGAGTCCTGAGCCAGCCACCACATGAGACACCAGTCGTGGAAGTGGTGGGTGCACGGAAGACGGCGGGAAGTTCCGAGCAGCTCCCAGCACACGACACATCTGTCGTCGCTGTTGGCACACTTGACACTCGGGTAAGCTGTCTCGATGTGTGCGAAGATCTTCTTGTGATTGCGGTGGCGGGAGAGCTGTTCGACCATGCAGTTGTAGGTCAGCTTGATGTGGTAGAGGAAGAAGATGCTGGTCAGGTTCAGGCCCGGGGAGATAATCAGCAGCTGGAGGTAGCTGAGCATCTGGATGAGCTCGCAGACAAAGTTGGTGATGAGCTCGAGCCAGTAGTTGAAGTGACGAACAGAATCTGGGTTGAAAGAGAAGACTCGCGACGAAGAGATGCATCGGAACATAATGTACGTCGATCGGAACACGGCAAGAAGGCACTGTAAATGGAAGGTTGTTGAGTCTCGCAACGAAGAGATCACTCACGTCAAAGTAGAGGAGCAAAGCCGGCTGCCAGGTCAGATGATGTTGGAATCTGGAGATCAGGAATGCCATGGCGATGGAGACGAAGAAGAGGAAGAGCGACAGGAACGACATCTTCTGACTTCCACGATCACATGACGGAGAGATCTGGAATATCAGTTGATAAATGATAAATTCAGCAGGGGGACTCACGTATTTGAGTCTCTGGCATGTGACAAACTGCAAATGCGCCAGGAATCCGCACATTCCTCCCCAGATCATCCACGGCATAACTCGATGACCTTTCTGCGGACCAGTCACCACTGATAAATAGACAATTCTGAAAGATATCACTGATAAGAAGGATATAAGAGCGAGTTGGGCTTACGTTAGCAAGAAGTTTGAGCAGAACGCCTGTCTGGCGACGTTTTCCTCCTGGCGGGAGAGCTCCTTGAAGGTTAATTTGATTATTAGTTTCGAACAAACCGCCAGGATTGCAAAATAAGAGTTGATGGCAACCTGAACATGAAGTTTTGCTTGGAATGAGACCGTTTTACTTACCCAAATAAGTGTTGAATCGGATAAAATATAATGAGCGATTTGGAAGAACGTCTGCTTCGACAGCGACTCGATGTTGAGTCCATAGGACGAGGCGAGACGCGTGTTATTCCTCAGCTCTTCCTCGAGCAGTTTCTGAAGTTCCGGTTGTGAACTGAACGCCGTGCCGACGGTGACTGCGGCGACGACGGAGACTATCAGAGACAGGATGAGGTAGGAGTCGATGGTGGGGAACGAGGAGCGCGAGATGAGGTTGACGAGGCCGAGCGGCGCCGGGTGTTGACGTCGCGCGTCTGGATTCCCCGTGTTCATCGCTTCTGGAAGAATGGGAAATTAGGGAAACATCACTGCTGAGCGAGAGTTGCGACAAGAAAAAAGAAAGGACATGGAAAACTGAAAGGAATGCGTTTTGGAACTTTCCTGACTAGACGATACGAAAGGAATTGTAGGCTACAACACTGCCTGATCACCATTTTCCATTCGAATATATAGTGAAGCAGAAGTTCATAAGTTTCAAGAAAGCAAAGGGCGGAGAGGAGCAGTCCGTAATGAGAAGACGTTCTCGGCTTCTTCGGAAATGAGAAGAACGCCTTGGAGTGGATGCTCAACAGAAAAGGAACGAGAAGAGAAAATAATGTCATTCTGAAGGCTTTTCATCCAAGAAAATCTGAATACCGCTAATACATGCTTCATCCTCAATCAAGACGAGGCACATGCGAATCTCCGTATGCTCACACCGGAAACGAAAGCCTATTCAATCTCTTTTTGCCGGAGCTTATGTGTACTTCTTCCGATGGGATTATACAAATGGCAAGCGTCTCGAAGAGCCAATCAGCCTAGTTATAGGGAGATGAGGAGCAAGAAGCTAGATGACGTGCCGATGGAAAGAGCAGAAATTGGAGAAGAGACGATGAGACATGTGGCATATCATCAGGTGCCAACGGAAAGCGAAAGAAGACTCTTATTTTCTTCCTTCTTTCGTGTCGTAAAAACAATATGTGAGAAGGAGGAGAAGATAGTGTGTGGGAACGAGAGGGTCAAGGGATAGCGAGAGAATCGAAGTTGACCTGTCAGAGTGATGAGTGAACACTGAACGGGAGATCGAATTAACGAAAGAATGTTTCCAGAACAAAGAATCCTTCGCGTTAGAAAAGAAGGAACATTGAGTTTTGGAGTTCATATCGAAACGATCCTGGGAAGAATAACCTTTACAGCCTATTTTCATGTCTTTCCTACCGAATTGAATGGAAAATAAAACGCACGAAATCAGATCAGAAAATCAGAAACAACTCGAAAAATGGGAAACCCAAAAAAAGTATCGAGCCTGAATAAACAAACATTGGTCGATGAGAACAAGCCAATTCCCAACTTTTGTCTACGTCAACAAGCCGAATTTTCACATTTTGGCGAGGGAGAAAAGAATGTGCAAAAGGCGCAATTTCCGGAAGGAATTCAGAAATTGGTGGCGAGTTGTGAGAATAGTGAGCACGAAGGCGAAACGTTTCGTCTTTTTCCGAGGCTCAAAGATGAGTGAAGCTGGCCAACGGAAACGAGGAAACAAGGAGGAACTAGTAAGATTTGGAGGAATAAAAGGGAATAAAGCGAGGGAACGATGTTTTCTTTTCACTTTTCCAATGCTAAACAACCAGGATTAGCCCAGATTTTGAAGAGTTCCGTTTCAAAAGCTCGAATAAAAAACAAGATCAGGAGGAAAAACAGAAGGCGTGCTGACGTCACGTGGTCTGGTCAGAGTGGCCAGTTATAGCAGCAATTCTAGCTAACGGCGTCTGTCGCTCTGCGTCTCTCGCCACCAAAACGAAACTTTTTTGAGTCAGCCTGCTGACCAGATCTTGGAAGTTCCAGAATCGTTCCAGTCGGAGCTCGAGCTGAGCCCTCCCTTGAGGTCGTGTCTGGCTTCTCCCTCTTCCGACACACTATTTCCGTTACCGAGACTATCGATTTTGACGAGAGATGCGCGCGCACACACGCGGCGACCGCCAATGAGACAGAGAAAGAGACGTGAGTGACGCACTTCTCTCACGGAAATGAGAGAATCAGAGTTGGCCCTACTGGTTTCGAACTTCTCTTTCTCTCCGTGACTCTTTCTCTTGACTAATTTTCGAGATCACACAGGCGACAGACTAAGGCAAATTTTGCGGTGGCGCCCGTCTCAGCGTTTTTTTTGTTTCAAGCCGATGCTTGCGCAAAAGGTCGAGGCGCGTGAGACGAAAATTATTTATGAGAGGCTTTTGGCTTCTTTGTCGTTCGAAGAACGTCATCAGAGTCAGATGAGGTCATTGGGAGCAAGATAAGGGACTAGTTCGCAGAGTTTGGTTGCGAATAATTTAAAACTAATGTGAAACACTGACATTTCTAACAGAATCTGATTATTTTCGAAGAAGAAAAACCGAAAACCACTTCTTTTTCAATCACAGTCAAATGATATAGAGGCAAATGGAAGGTTGATAAGGGCATGAATCTAGAAGGGAAACGGTATGAAAATTTGACAAAATGCATGATTTTTACGACCGGGAAAGAAAAAATATTGTGACGCAAATGGAAGAGCAGAAAAGTGACACGAAAATGAGAGTTTTTGAGCGAACAAAAATCAAATAAACATGTGAAACTGTACTCGTGATGGGACCCATGATTAGAAATGGAGCATGCGCCTTTAAGAGGAGTACGGTAGATGCAGCGTGGAATATTCATTTGTTTGGCCCAAATTATGCGATTCTGGCGGTTTTCAGCATAAATTCCAGTTTCTCGCGTTCGGAAATTTCACAAAATAGAAACATCTGCTTAAAACTGAACTTTCCCCTTCTGAAAATCGTATGGTTAGTTCAAAAAGAACGCGCCATTCTCTTATCGCCGAAAAATGGTTCTCGGAACAAAAATTGAAAATTCACGATTTCGCGGAAGAAAATATTGTAACTTGAAAGTGGAAAAAAGGGAAAATTTAACAAAAACGAGATTTTTTTCGATTCTTCTGCGAGCGGGCGCGCCGAAAATAAAGTTTCTGTTTAAAACAGTACAGAAACGTGTTTTTGGCGTTAGCGGTCTCGAAGACAATTTTCAAAGTTTGCCATCACGAAACAGACGGTTTCCAATTCACGGGGCAGTTTCGCGCCGTCCATTACCAAAATTTCGTTTTCCAACTGCTTTACGTTCGCAAAATCGGCGACACAAGGTCAAGAAAAAAGCGCGAGGCGAATCAGTTTCCACAACGACACCAACAGATGACACGCCCCGTTTCGAAAAAGAAAGCAAACAAAATGGGGCGAAATTTGAAAACAGGGGACAGGAAACTGTGTACGTGTGTGCCATTGGGCGATCAATACGACACGTGATACAAGGAAACCAATAACAAAATGAGAGGAGCGGCGGGGACGACTCGACTCAATCTGTTATCAGTTGGATTTGGTGGCGGGTGGTGATAGGCACTTCTCGCCGGTCGGTGTTTTCCTTTTTTGTGATGGCGCATTGTGTCACACATTTGTAGGTTGTAGACGAGGACGGATGAATTAGGAGGCTGGACCCCTAGTATGTAGTCTTTGTGACACTGAACCCCTAACCTGAAACTAATTATCGATGCACTCTGTCTGGAAAGTTCATATTTAATATCTTAATTTACACAAAAATGCACTATCCTTGAATGAAAAACAAAACATAGAATTTAAGAGATTGACCGACTGATGCGAAAAACAAATTGGTTTGTTTTCAAACCAGCGCGTTTTATTTTCACTGATGGGCGATCTAAAATAAGTCGGAACAATATTCTACAGTGGAGAATTGTTTAGATGGATTCTGGGTCGGCGTCGACTCCCTTGAACCAATGTCCGCACTCGCATCTCTTTGGCTCTCCCTTGCGGATGGTCATGAAGCTGACGTGTCCGGAATCCTGTTCGCCTGAAGAAACATCGAAATAAAACTCTGCGATGAATCTGAATTACTTACACATGCATCCGATGATTCTGAAGTCGTAGTGAGATGGAACCAAATTTGGCTTTTGCTTGGTCGAAGCCTCAGCGCGGTAGTAGACCTTTGGCTCGTAGCGCTAAAACTTTTTGACTTAATTCATGAAAATGAAGTGTTGTTTTTATAGGTGAATGAATTTGCTGTCTAAACTATCCCTCAGGGCTTCGGCAGTTCCAATCAGTGTCAACTTCGATTTTGAAACTGTTCTAAACAGTCTCAAAATGAGTTGATTCAGAATTAGCTAAGTTTGGGCATCATTGGGAGTTTCATATCTTGTTGTCTTCGTTTGTGGCGCTTGCCAAAAGATTTCAAGTGTACTTGACAATTTTTCCGAAAAAATAACTCACGTCATCTCCGGCAAGACGAGCAAGAAGCATCTTCTTCTCACGTCCGGTGGCGTGCTCGAGTGGATCCGGGTAGTGTCCGTAGTCTTCCGGCGAAGCCTCGGTGGCCAAGGTACGGCGAGCCACGGCGGTTGGGGCGACGAGTCTCTTCGAGAGCGCCTGGACGGCGGTCTTAGCAAGCTGAGCCATCTGAAATCCGAAACATGATTTCATAGCTATCACAATTTTGCAGAAATCAAGTCAGTGGAACGTGGAAATCGAGAAAATCGAAAAACCTGGAAGTATCGATTTTCTAACTTTTTTCAAAGTCAAAAACTGGCTAATTTGGAGATTAATCTGGGTTAAATAGGTACTTGAAAAATTTCTTATTTTCTAAAGAACAATACAGAGAAGGTTGGACCCTTGAAATCGGCAAAACAATGGAGAAAACGAGCAAAAACTTTAGCATGCGATTTACGGAGCCTCAGTGACGGGCGTACACTCGACACACACTCGACGCTCTCGCCGCACGCACAACACGCTCCTCAAAGCGCAATACCGTAGTCTTTTTTGAATTTGAATCGCTTCGACCAGTGGGCGCGCGCGCCACATTTTCACTTTTTGTGGCGCGAAGCGACGCGGACAGAGGCCAATGTCTTTGTCATTCGGGCCGCACAGCTCATTCGCATCGATTTCTCTGTTTCCCACTCGGTTTGAGGCTTTGCGTCGTGTTTTCTGGCCCAAAATGCTGCGAAATGTGGAGTTCAACCTTTCTGTGCATTTGCTAAACATTGCTGGTGCTTCAAACTAAATTCTAAATCAATGTCTCGAACTTTTCTTTCGAGTTCCAGAAAGTTCTTGTTGTTTTTGGGGTTCACAACTTCTCCACGCGCTTTTGTAGATATGACTAGACCGGTCCGGGATGCATGAGTCAGCCAGGCGATAAGTTTCGAGTCAGGTACAGTTTGAAACATAGAAATCATTGTGCGGATCTGTTTTTGCTGCTGTGCTGTTCTGCGCGTTGAACAAGCCCCTAATTATTGTTCTATTCAGAAACCCATACGGCACCATATCAATTTGTATCCGGGGATTAGGCCTCCTTGAGTGCTGGTCATGACACGAACGATTTCGCAATACTCGTATACACCAGATGGCCACCGTAGTAGTATAGGGTAGTTTTCATCGTCCTTGGGGCGGTCGGCCAAGCAGCCATGCGACGCTCTTTCGTCTCCCCGGCGCTAGCCTGCCCGGCACTGCCCCCGACCCCTGGTCACATCGATGTGACAGATGTGTCGAGCAAGCGGAAAAGATTCTTGTCTTCTGGCCCCTCTTCCACCCAATCGTGCCTTGTTTTACCCCAAGCCGAATATCTAATTGCGTTGAGCCCTCCCCCTCTCCGCTTCCTACCCAAAAGGCGTTTCCATTTCTCATCCCCATCCGGCGCGCCATTCTTCTTCCATTTGACTTGATGAATAGACCCAATAGGGTGCTGGCTGTTGTCGCTGCCCTATAGTCGTAATTGCTCTTTGCGACGGCTGCAGCGCCCCGGTTTTTTCGCTGCCTCCTTCATTTCGCTATTTCGTAACCCTCCAGAGAATTGTCCCCAGGTCCGCGCACGCATTTCATATGTATGCAATAGGATAGGTTTCATTTGGAGATGGGTGCTCATAAATTTTATAGCTGCCAACCCAATTCTGCTAAATGGGTCACCTCGACTTTGTTTTCGCGTTGTGTTTCAACTAAATTGAAGTGTTTGGATGGATTGCAAACCACAAGAACGCTATACGGTTGCTTGAAGCGAACAAGATAATTGTGATGTGACCTCGTGCCCGAGTCGATCCGATTGCGCACTGATTCCGGGCGTTTGTCGCCTACTGGTCGCCGCCGCGGCTACTGCTAATCTCTTTTTTGTTTGATGGCATTTGCCTCTCTTCTCTCTCGCTCTCGCCCTGGTCACTCACCCATCGTCTATTGTTCGTATCCGAGTTGTTGACACTTTCATAACCCTGATCTATTTTAGTTTCGGATCTTCATCATGCGTGAGGTTATCTCCATCCACGTCGGACAAGCCGGAGTCCAGATCGGAAATGCGTGCTGGGAGCTGTACTGCCTCGAGCACGGAATCCAGCCCGATGGAACCATGCCTTCGGACCAGCAGGCCGACGGAGAGTCCTTCACCACCTTTTTCTCCGACACCGGAAACGGAAGATACGTGCCGCGCTCGATCTTCGTCGATCTGGAGCCGACCGTCGTTGGTCAGTTTTCGCCCCTCTACTTTCCTGTGACTTATTATACAATTTTCAGATGAGATCCGCACCGGAACCTACAAGCAGCTCTTCCACCCAGAGCAGATGATCACCGGAAAGGAGGATGCCGCCAACAACTACGCTCGCGGACACTACACCGTCGGAAAGGAGCTCATCGACACCGTTCTCGACAGAATCCGCCGTCTTGCCGACAACTGCAGCGGTCTCCAAGGATTCTTCGTGTTCCACTCCTTCGGAGGAGGAACCGGATCCGGATTCACCTCCCTTCTCATGGAGCGTCTGTCGGTCGACTACGGAAAGAAGTCGAAGCTCGAGTTCTCCATCTACCCAGCTCCACAGGTCTCTACCGCCGTCGTCGAACCGTACAACTCGATCCTGACGACACATACCACCCTTGAGCACTCCGACTGCGCCTTCATGGTCGACAACGAAGCCATCTACGACATCTGCCGTAGAAACTTGAGCGTCGATCGTCCGAGCTACACCAACCTGAACCGCATCATCTCGCAGGTTGTCTCGTCGATCACCGCCTCTCTTCGTTTCGACGGTGCCCTCAACGTTGATCTCAATGAGTTCCAAACCAACTTGGTGCCATACCCGAGAATCCACTTCCCGTTGGCTGCCTACACCCCACTTATCTCCGCTGATAAGGTTGGTAGTCCTCCTTTTCATTCTTTTCATATGAATAATGTTCCAGGCTTACCACGAGGCTCTGTCAGTCAACGACATCACCAACAGCTGCTTCGAGCCAGCCAACCAAATGGTGAAGTGTGATCCACGTCACGGCAAGTACATGGCTGTCTGCCTCCTGTACAGAGGAGACGTCGTGCCAAAGGACGTCAACACCGCCATCGCCGCCATCAAGACCAAGAGAACCATCCAGTTCGTCGATTGGTGCCCAACCGGATTCAAGGTCGGAATCAACTACCAGCCACCAACCGTCGTCCCAGGAGGTGACTTGGCCAAGGTTCCACGTGCCGTGTGCATGCTCTCCAACACCACCGCCATCGCCGAGGCCTGGTCCCGCCTTGACTACAAGTTCGATCTGATGTACGCCAAGCGCGCCTTCGTCCACTGGTACGTCGGAGAAGGAATGGAGGAGGGAGAGTTCACCGAGGCCCGTGAGGACTTGGCTGCCCTCGAGAAGGACTACGAGGAGGTCGGAGCCGACTCCAACGAGGGAGGAAACGAGGAGGAGGGAGAGGAGTACTAAGCACCCAAGTCTCTTCTAACATCCGCATAATCGCAAACTCGAAATCCCCACTTAAACGTTTCATCTCTGCTTAAAACGCTTCCCCTAACTTATTGTACGTTTTAAATAAAATGTCTTCTGATCAATCCTTGATTTACTTTTCGCTTGCTGTTAATCACGATAAATTTATTCGAGCTACTGGAGTTTTCTTGTGGTAACTTCACGAAATAATCAGTTATCAGTTACTGATTCAGATGGATGGAGAAGATAATCCCGGTCCAAGGAAGCACAAGAGAGGTCGGCGCAAGAAGTTGCAAGCAAGCTGGAAGGAGAAACACTTGAACGACATGGTCAGACAGCTGGAGCGGAGGTTCCCGAACCAGCCGTCGACGTCTTCCGCGCCCCCACCAGTGGAGATGATTCCGTTGCCGTCTGAATCAGTGCCTGGTCAAGGAGACGGGCCGAGAAGACTGACGGAAAGAGACTACGAGGGAGTGGATTACATGAAGGATCCGCCGGTGGTCTCGACGCATTCCGCAGAGATTTGGCGGTCGTTGCGAGTGGTCCGGTGGGCAGAAGACGCCGAGAGGATAATGATGGCACAGGCGAATACCACGGTTGACACAGTAATCCACGAGTTCCGGGAGAAAGTTCTGGAGAAGTCGCTGGAAAAACGTCGGAAACAAGTCGATGTGCCGTATGTAGAGTATCCGATGCATCGGAAAGATATCCTTGCTGACGAGGTGGAGGATGTTGATATGACGGTCGAATCGAATGAGACACAGAAACAACTCTCCGACATCTCAGACTCTGATACTGAAAAAGTTCCGGGCGCTGAATCGTCAGAATCTTCGAACGAAGAAGAAGTCAAAATGGAGAAGAAGGATGTGCGGAAGGTGAAGAGAAAGAAGACGAAGGAGGAGCGATACGCGGAGAAAATACGTCAGACGAATCTGACGAGGAAGTTTCTCGAGAGAAAGAGGAAGCATCCGAATGCCATCCATCCGGATATTCAGTTCAACGAAAAGGGACTGGCCAACGAGAATCCCGAGTGCAGATGTCCATTGGAGTCGAGAACATCCGGACTGAAACATGGTTACTATCCGGGAGAAGATCAGCCTTTGGATTGTACCAAGGAGTGAGTTACAGTTATCACTATCAGTTAATCAATAACTATTTTCAGAGGAACCCAACTGTACGCTTACACTCTCCGTGTTATTCCCGAACCCAACGATAAACAGACCCGGATGACAGAGATAACGATTGACAGGGTTGATTATCTCTTCGAGGGCTTTTCCTTGGTCACTCACAGCCCTTTGCCGGATTGCATGACTCGAATGCCGATATGCAAGTATGGAATCGAGTACCAGTTTCAATTAGTCCAGGAATCGATTCCGAATGGAGTAAGTTCAAAGATCATTTCAAATCAATCTCTATACTTCAGTGCTTCTACGCCGAAGACACCGTCATCATGCAGCAGTATTTGTTCCACGAAGTCTTCGAAATGCTCGACTTCTCTCTCCATCCCAAATACCTCCCAGAAGACGTCTACTCCTGTCCGATCATCCATCTGATGCCTCGCTACGTGAATTTCAAGGACGGCATCGCTTATCTGTGCTCCACCAAAACAGTCCTCGCACATTTCCTCTGGAAAGGAGAAAACGCGCTGTTCACGGATTCATATATTCAGGAGATGTGCACAGTTCCCGAAGACGTCTTCTTCTCGCAGACGAGCAAGTGGAAGCAGTCGATCCTTCTGAATGCCGAATGGAAGCCGGCGGGAATCCGGGCAGATTCATTCGAGAGAAACCCCGCGAAGAAGGAGATCTACTTCGTCTACAACGCAATACGCTACAACGCCTACTCGAATCCGAACATGTCAAAACTGAATCGACTCGAGAAGAAGTTCGAGGAGATGCAGGCGAGAGTTCGGGACGGCTGTGCTCCCGAGCCGAACTATGATATCGTGAAACGAGACATCCAGATGCTCCGATCACAGCATCAATCCAACCGACACCTTCAACATCGGCATCGAGTCGACGGCTACACGGACAGTGGAGTGAAGCCTGATATTGTTGCCCACGTGGTGATGGCCATCCTGGCTTGCCACCACGTACGGTTCAATTTTGCTCTGAGCTTCTTCGAAAAGAACATTGGATACCAGTTCAACGATCGGAAGGTTATAGAGTTGGCCATGATCCATGCCTCTCTGAAAACCAGCTACGGAACTAACATTGATCATGTCAAAAATCTGATCGCCAACTGTGGATACCGAAGAAAGTATGGAGGCGAGGAGAAGAAAGAGAAGAAGAAGGGCGCCATAAATCTGTACAGCATCATGACGGGACAGGCCAACACCGAGCCGATCCTTCACAACGAACGTCTGGAGTACCTCGGGGACGCCGTCGTCGAGCTGATCGTCTCTCATCATCTGTTCTTCATGCTGCCACATCACTACGAAGGAGGTCTTGCCACGTATCGAACTGCTCTTGTTCAGAACCGAAATCTGGCACATCTGGCGCAGAAGATCGGAATCGACGGGATCCTTCTTTATGCTCACGGAGCAGAGCTGTGCAATGAAGCCGAGTGGAAGCACGCACTGGCGAACGCATTCGAAGCACTCATGGCTGCAGTGTATCTGGACGGAGGAATCGCGGCGTGTGATGAGATATTCTCGATGGCCATGTACGGAGACCAGCCCGAGCTGAAAGTGAAGTGGGATCACGTGAACGAGCATGAGCTAAAGAGGGAGGATCCGTTAGGCGATCGGGAGCTGTCGAATATCACACCCGCGCTGTCCAACTTCCACAAACTGGAACGGATGACTGGAATTCAGTTCAACAACATCCGCTTGCTGGCGAAGGCGTTCACCCGAAGAAACGTTCCGCCGAGCGAACTGACCAAGGGACACAACCAGCGACTCGAATGGCTCGGAGACTCTGTCCTGCAGCTCATCATCTCCGACTACCTGTTCCGGAACTTTCCACTGCACCACGAGGGACACATGTCGCTGCTTCGAACCAGTCTCGTCAGTAATCAGACCCAAGCCTACGTCTGCGATGACCTCGGCTTCGCAGAGTTTGTGATCAAGCCACCGCACAAAACGGGGGCTCTGAAGATGAAAGACAAGGCTGATCTGGTCGAGGCGTTCATCGGAGCACTCTACGTGGATCGTGGCATCGAGCACTGTCGTTCATTCGTCAGAATTGTGTTTTGCCCGAGGCTGAAGGACTTCATCGACAACGAAAAGTGGAACGATGCCAAGTCGCACTTGCAGCAGTGGTGTCTTCTGGAGAGGGACGAGAGCAATCCGGAGCCCACGATGCCCGAGTACAAGACGTTGAGTGCAGAGGGACCGACCAACAGCAGACAGTACAAAGTGGGCGTGTACTTCCGGTGAGTGTCTTCTGAATCTGATCTTTTCCCAACTTCTTCTTATTTCCAGAGGTCGTCGTCTCGCAACAGCCGTGTCTTCAAGTGTACATCAAGCCGAACTCAGAGCCGCCGAGCACGCACTTTCCGGAATCGACATGAGCAAGATTGCAGATATGCGAGAGAACAAGAGATGCGTGAGTTTAACGTGCCCGCATTCAGAAGCTAACCCCCTGTTAGACGCTTTTCAGAGACGACATCGACGAAGGCGAGGCGTGAAGGAGACGGAAGAGTGAACTGCCTTCCTTTTCTGTATACCATTCCTGTTGATTTTTTTACTATGTTTTTGTTTAATTACTTTATTTTCACCAAGTTTATATCTTTTCCTGTTTTTAGTTTTTCCTGTAACTTTTTCATGTACCTCTATTTTATGTTTTTGAAAACGAGATAGAACGGAAAGTTCAATTTTTCGGATTTATTCAGCAAACTTTTCTTACAAAAAAATCATTGATTAGTATCATTCTCCATTCTTCGAACCAGTAATTTCTCAGAGTCTCTCCCCCAAAGCCGCCTTGATATCCTTCTCCATGTCCTTCGGATTCGTTGTCGGTCCGAATCTCTTGATGACCTGACCATCGCGACCGACCAGGAACTTTGTGAAGTTCCACTTGATCGCGTCGACGAGGAATCCGCCCTTCTCGTTCTTCAGATACTTGAAAAGCGGCGAGGCGTTGTCTCCGTTCACGTCGATCTTCTGGAACAACTGTGGCTCGAACTTGAACTTGTCGGCGACGAAGGCTTGGATGTCGATCTCGCAGGATGGTTCCTGACTGGCGAACTGGTTGCAGGGGAAAGCGAGCACCTCGAGTCCGTCCTTTTTGTACCTGGAATCATGTTGTTCATTAGAGCGCACCTGCAAGACAAAAAAAGACTCACACATCGAGCAACTCCTTGAACTGCGTGTAGTTCTTGTTGGTCAGTCCGCACTCCGAGGCGACATTCGCGATGATCAGCACTTTTCCTCTGAAACAAACAGCAATAAACAGCCGGGGATTTGTCTTTTTTACTTGTACTCGGACAACGAAACATCCTCTCCTTTGGCGTTTTGAACAGTGAAATCGTAGACGGATGGCATGCTGAAAACGGGGAAATTGAGCAGATGAATAGGAAAAGAAAAGAAATTGAAACACAAGACGACGAATTGCGTGTTTATATAAGTGAGGGAGAACACGAATCGAATGATGACAAATTGGAGAAGACATAGACCACAAACAGCCGAGAAAAGTTGCACCTGATGATTTGTGCGAATTGTCACCGGGCCAGGCTACGATGTACTCCGAGGAGCGCGAGAGACAGTTCACGTTTTTACGCATACTTTGTCCTAAAAAGTATGTACACTCGGGGACTTTTGGCAATGGAGCGAGATTACTGTTCCAGATATGGGAAGTATATCGAAGTCTTGTTCCCTAGAGCGAATTTCACCTCATTTATTTATGAACAATTCATTTTTTCGTCAAATAGTGGGGTCTCAATTTATTCGATAGTTAGTCCAGTAGAGCGTACTTCTCTCAAACACTACCAATTAATTGGCCAACTCATAATCCCAAACATTTATGCAATTCCCTGACAAATTCACTATTTTCAAGTGAGAAGACAAAAGAAACAGATCATTTCGAAACCGAGATATGACAATATTCAAGATTAGAAAAAACGATTCTAAGTGATCAATTATGATAGAAAAAGAGAACCCGTTATCACCAGAAAATGAAAGTTATCAGAGTTATCGGTAGAAGAACACAGTGTACAATTGGGATATCCATCCGGGTCTCCAGACCATCACCAACGAAACGATGAGAAGCTGCAGGAAGACGGGTTCAGTGATGCACGCATGGGCTCGCAGATCGGGTTCGTAGATGAGAACGTCGTCGATCATGTGGATGTATCCGTTGATTCCAGCTATTTCTCCGCCCTCAATGACCTGAGCACGACGGTTTCCACGTGGCCAGTAGAGTTCCCAGACTGCAAAGTTATCAGTTCAATGGATTTCAGGATATTCTTTTTCACTTACATCTTCCTCTCCTCCTCAACACGACTTTCTCGTCGTTCATCATTACGTACGTCCTGTCACGAAGATCCGTGTACATCAGAGCCTGAAACAATTCCATCAGCCTTATTGGCTTTTTGAATTCCCGCTCACCAATCCTTGCACAACATGTCTCTTGTAGACGTACTGAAGTG
This sequence comes from Caenorhabditis becei, assembly GCA_900536315.3. Taxonomy (NCBI): domain Eukaryota; kingdom Metazoa; phylum Nematoda; class Chromadorea; order Rhabditida; family Rhabditidae; genus Caenorhabditis; species Caenorhabditis becei. The sequence continues at coordinate 209,020 of LR539935.1, read as the reverse complement.
CCTGCCAGTGATTTCCGTCGTTCATCCGGGCGACAAGACTCGGAGCTTGCTGAAAAGAGCAAGTGTGATCCATTGATTCAACCCAAACTCACTTTCCTCCACGCCTCATTCGTCGGAACAAAGAACGTAAAGTTCTGTTCGGGAGTCAGCACCTGCCACGGATCCATCGAGTACCGCAGTTGCAAGTTGCTCATCATATGGAACGAATCTCTGCAAACCCAATCATTCTCTTATCAATAGCTCTCTTCTCTGATTACTGTAGTCTCGACTCGTTCCTCATAATCTCCCACAAAGTCTGATAAGGAACCCCTAGAACCCTCTCGATGTAGTGCACGATTCCATTTGTCGCAGCCACGTTGTCCATCATTATCGCTGTCTTGATACCTCCTCCGATGACATAGTAAGCTGAGAAATGTGTTCTTATCAGTTATCACTTTATCACAATCACTCACTGACGTTGTTCGCAGGCCACTCCCCCTTGATAAAGTACAACTGTCTCATGTTATCCACAGTATTCACTATCGTCTCGTTGGTGATCTCATCCGAAGTCAACTCTTTCGCCGGCACAATGTGCAGCTTCAGAATCTGTTCCAGCCATATTCTGTCCCTAAGAAGACGTCGTTCGATCTGTTCGGGAATCCGGTCGAATGCCTCGTTCCAGGGCGCGAAGAACGTGACGAGACCGCCCGTCGCAGAGAAGTAGTTACGCACGATTTGACCTGAAAGAGCAGCTTGTTCTGGTTGTTCTCACCCCACTGATTATCAGTTTATTCAAATGATTAGGTTTCCCGAAAAAATGTGAAATAGCAAACATGCTCTATTGAACTTTTGTTTGAAAGTGCTGCTGTTCTTGGCACATTGCCAAGTTCGCCCTACTCACCGATCGTGTTGATGTATCTCATCAGAGTCGTCGTCTTATCATTTCTATAAATCATCATGTCGATTGTCTCTGATACGATTCCCAGCACGTTATCAACAATGTGCACCACTCCGTTCTGAGTCGGGATGTTCGGAACAAGGATCTTCGCCCAAACGGCTCCTCGTCGGAACTGAGAATACCTCTCGTAGACTTCTGACACAGCGTACACTGTAACCAAAATGTAAGTGCGCTCTACCGAACTTCACTCACAATCCCATTTTCCGGTTCTCCTGTCAGTGATGTTCCTCATGACCAGCTTTAACTTGAAGTTGTCCTCAATGATGTTCGCCGAGAATCTGACTGATGGATAGTAGTGCTGACCCCCATCATACAGCCACGGATATGTGAACAAGACTCTGTTGGTGCTGGTCACGTGGGCCAGAAGGACTTCTCGATCTACCCGATTCCGGTCGACGACTCTCGCGAAAGCAGCATCGTTCGGAATGAAGAAGGTGTGGAAGCCGTTCCAGGCGGAAGAACCGTAGATGACAAGGGCGATGTCGGGGGTACGGTCGAGGATGTCTCGGATCTGACTGAAATTGTCAATGGAGCACAGTTGATTCTTTTCGGAACTCACGATAAGTCTCTGTTGTTGTACTGTCTCTCCTCGAAAACAGTCATGTCGTGTTCTCTGATAAATGATAAGGCAGTTCCGGGGTACGGTCGATGGCCGATTGGGGTGCAGATCTGAAGAAAACATGTTTTCGTGTCGATCAACATTGACTCACTTTGAAAAGATACTGCTCTCCGGAAATGATGCCCCACTGATTAGAAGCGTGGTTGCACAGCTGACCGGCGTTTGCGAAGTACGACTGAAAATGTTTTTTTTTATTACAGAAGCAAATGCGCTCTGTAGCAAAAGCTGAACATTTATATCGATTCATATTGAAGTGAGCAAGCTAGGATCACTTCCAGAAACATTTCAGTAGAGCGTATTTACTTCAAAACTCACAAAGTTTCCCGCATTATTCTCGAATTGTGTGATGTACGTGTATCCAGAGTTGATAGTCGACCTGATAAGTGTCTGTTTATCCCACAACTTGTTCATTGTCAAATCGACGACTTGGGAATCAACTATGTGAGAAAGAGTTTCTTTTTGATCCAGTGCCCTGATATCTGGGTTGTACGTGAACACATCGTCGACGGGAGCAAATACAGTAATCCGAGCGTTGCTGTCCTTCATGTAAGCTGTTGCAACTGTGTAGTAGCCACAAAGTGCGCGCCACTGAAACAATGAGAGTTCAATGGAGCAAGAATGCTTTTTGATTCTATTTCTAACAAGGATTCGATGCTTTTCAGGTTTCGAATCAAACGTTTCAAACTGTATTTACTTGTTGAAGGTCGGGCATCCGTTCGGTTTCCGCCCAGAGGTCCGCATCGCTAGGTCGACAGAATAGGTATAAGAGGAAGAGGAATAATAACGGAGGCATCACATGAAATCGGAAGATGAAGAAGTAGAAGAAGAAGCAATAGTTGGGGCGATCGATATGCAAGTGAGTCAACGACTGCTCGTGGGAGGCAGAACATGGGCGGCGATCGGTTTGTTTGATCAGTAGAAATAGTGCGGAGCGGGGAGGAGGGGCCAGATTACCTGGGTTCCGCTGCTTCATTAGCATATGAGCGGGAGAACGGATACAAACAGAACACGGGTGCTTCTCCCCTTACAAGCCACGAAACGGTGGCTGACGACTCAACTGAATCAATAGAGCATGATTCGCAGTTGCAGTTGCAGATCATTTTTTAGCAGAAGGGACTCAGTCAGTCGTTGTTGGGATCTTAAGATCTAATTCGTTCAGATTTGATGTGTACTTGAAATCATCCGAACAGGTCGTCTATTTATTCTGTCAAAAACCGTGACATGCTGCCGTTTCACACGGACGCACAACACGGATCAGCAGCAACAACACTATACAAAAGAATTTCGGAATACGAGTTGAGCACACTAATTAATTTATTGGTTGGCCTTTCTCAGCTGGTACTCGACGACGATGAACGGAGCCCAGAAGCCGATGGCGAGGAAGGTGACGGCCTTGGCGGCGAATCCCCACTTGTTGTTGACGTTGAATGGGAGACGCTGAAAAATATTGTAGAAACATATTTTTGGATTGATTGAAGAGCGGAAGTGTTCTGACTCATAAAAGTTTACTGGTAATTGATAAGAGTTTTCAACAGCTAAAAACATACAGCGGAGGCCCATCCGTCGTTGACGAAGGTGTTTGGTCCTTGTCCGGTGTAGGTAACAGCCGATGGGGAGTGGCTGCTGTGTCCCTTTCTGACGGCCTGGACAATTGGGCGGATAGCTTGGCGGCTCAACATCCTGCTGAAAAAGAACACTATGAACTTCAATTGTGCTGAATGAATATAGATAAACTCGCGAAAATTTGAAAGCAACAGTTAAAAACCAGCTAGCAACATTATTGGTAACTGATGAGAACAACGTTTAGCAAAATACCAAACGATTAAGCTGAATGAAATTAAGGGGAATGTTTGAAGAGTTGAAAATACACTTTGTGGCAGGAATTTCTGCATAAAAAGTTGTTTAGTTTGGGCAACATTTGATCGATAAATTATTCAACTTGAAAAAAATTGAAACAACTGTCAAAATTGGTTCGAAACTTTGATAAAGCGTGGAAAAAGTTGGGCAGTCCGAGCAAAATGAATGTCGCCGGCTGCGCCGCGGCTCTGCGTCGCGTGCGAAAAGTTGTCAATGGAGCGGGAATGCATTACATTACCTGTAATAAATTTTTCTTTCTGCAATTTTTGTTTGGAATTTGTTTTATTTTGACTCTTTTAAAAGGTTGAAACAATAATTTAATTGATAAAAATTTAGCCGACATGTCAAAACCAGGAGGGCGTCCAAATTTATCGCTCGCTGGCAAGCGTGAGGCTCCAAAAGAACAAAAACAATCTCGTGGAGGATCATCTGCAAATCGAGGAACTCGAGGGTAACTTATTCATTTTCTGGAGGTGTTCATCGATTTTTTCCAGTCGCGGACAAGGCCGAGGTCGAGGTGGCTCTGGACCACGTCCAAGACAAGAGCTAATCCAAACCGGTGGAGTGTTCTCGGAAGGTCTAGGAGGCGATTTCCCGTCGCGGAAGAAAGATAAAGATGCCGATGTTGGACGTAAGTTTGAACTATTCCACTTGAAAGTTATAAACGTTTTGAAGAGTTCGCATACTCGCGGAGAGATAAGTCTGAAGGAGGTCCATCTTCCTCGTCTGCGGATGGCTCGAAGCAGGAAAAGAAAGAGTCGATCAATATGGAAGGGAAAGCGTCGTTTGAAGGATGGGACAGGATTTGGAGAAGTGACGACGAGGAGGACGAGGAGGAGCTGAAGTCGCTACGCCCGAAAAGTGTAAGTCGACTGTAACTACTGTTTTTTGTTTCACAAAAATTCGCTTCAGCTCATCTCGGATCTGAAACGGGGAACCATTATGCCTGTGGTCTTGCCGACAGAAGATCAGCCACAGTTCCTCGAGGTTCTCAACAAAGCGTACAGTCGGATTTCTCTTGAAGATGAGGAGATGGAAGAGGACAGAAAGCCATTGGAGAAGACTGGAGAGGCCGAGAAAATTTCGAAAAAGCCGACTGCCGAGGAACTGATTGCGATTCTCGAGAGCGCCCGGAAAAACTTGCTTCACATGCAACTTCCATCGGTCATCGCCACCATTTGCAACAACTTCGAATCGAACATCCCTGCTCCAATGGAAGTCGATGATCAACTGACTGCTGACATCTCCACAGAACCAACTCCCGTTTCAGAACCATCTCATGGTCTCGTGCTCCCTCCAGGGCAAGAAATAGGCGAGATTCAGGTGACGAAGAAGGGGCGAATTCTGCTGAAAATCAAGGGACACACTATCGAAATGTCTGTAAAACCGGTCGCCGGGAAGCAGCAGAGCACGATTCTTCTTGAGGTCGACCCAACTGATCCTCTATTGGCAACACCTGGAAGCTCCAGAAACATGTACAACGTTGAGAATCAGCTGTATCATCTCGGAAATGTGACTCACAACTTGGTGGGATCGATGTCTTGGGGAGAGCTGAACGATAAGACACAGTCGGTGGACGATGGAAATGTGGAGATGGCAGAAGTCGGATCATCGGAAAGCGATCCGGAGGTCAGGAAGCGGCTGGAAGAGGCGGAGAGAATCCAGGCGGCATGGTTCGAAGATGCGGAGAGCTGGGCCAAGGGAGTTCTGAATCCATGATCATAACATCTTCATCTAGTTTAGTCCATTTTGTGTTCCCCAATTCCCGCTGTTGATTTTATTTATTGTTATCGATTTTTGTTTTTGTTTTCTTCACACGTATGCCCTTTTCCTATAAAAACCATATTCCAAGCCTCTCATTTCTTTTTTCCCAAAAAACCGGTGTTCTATTTATGTTGGTTAGTCTTGCTCTCCTTTCCCTCCTGTTTCTAGCTGTTTCTAGAGTGCCAGTCGTGGCAAACGAAACCGAGATCGTTCGGAAGTCGAAACAACGACCCGAGGGCCGGATCTCCTGCTCCGGGCGGTCGACGAAACGAGCAGCGACGGGTCGACGTCCCTGTCGAAATCAGTGGAGGAGACGAAGGAAAAGAGCAGCCAGTCGCTGGTCAGGTCGCATCACGTTCTCAAGATTCGACTGAAGAAAGTTTGTATTTGAGGAGAGAGCAAACGTGCTCCATTGTGAATTCAGATCACGAACTGGAGCGGATGCAGTGGCGCTCTGCTGGACGACGAGCCGTTCTACCACGGCTACATGTCTCGAGAAGAATCGGAACGTCTCGTCCGCACGCAGGGAGAGTTCCTTCTCCGCAAGACGGAACTGACTCGTCGCGGAGAAGTCGTCGTTCTCTCCGTGTTCTGGGACGACGCCGCCCATCATCTCGTCGTCGAAAAGGCCAACAACGGGCTGTTTTACTTGAAAGAGTTCTGTTTCGAAGTGAGACTTCTGCGGGGGGAAGTGCGCTCCATCGGACTGGTTTCAGAACATCAGTGATCTGGTCCGTTATCACCATCAGACCCGCACGGACGTCTACAAATCGGGAATCAAACTGTTCAGTTGGGTGGTCAGAGAGGAGTGGCAGTTGTACCACGAGCAGATTAATCTGGGCAAGAAACTGGGGAACGGAGAGTTCGGAGAGGTGTTCCAGGGCATGTTGTCGGTTGGAATATTCACGAATGACGTGGAAGTTGCTGTGAAGACGATGAAGGGAAGTAAGGTGACGGCCGACGAGAAGTAAGTGCGCTCTGATGAACTACAGTAGTCCATGCCCTTCCTCCAGAATCACATTTCTCCGAGAAGCGAATCTGATGTTGAAACTGAACCACAAGTATGTGGTCCGTCTTTACGGAGTGGCCACCCAACAGGAACCCATCATGATAGTCATGGAACTGTGCACGGGGGGCAGTTTGAGAGGACGGATCGATAAGAAAGAGGATCCGATCAACCCGGCGACGAAGAGGAAGTACTGTAAGCAGATAGCCAAGGGAATGCGGTACCTAGAGAAGAAACAGGTGGGGAGGGAAGTGCGCTCCATTGCACTTTGCTGGTTTCAGGTGATTCATCGAGACTTGGCTGCTAGAAACTGTCTTTTGGATAAGACTGATAACTGTAAAATCAGTGATTTTGGGTTGTCGCTCTTCGGAAAATCACACAAAGAGCACAAATTGATGAAGGTTCCTGTGCGGTGGCTGGCTCCCGAGACACTTCTCAAAGGGCTCTACTCATCAAAGTCGGATGCCTGGAGTTTCGGAGTTGTCATGTTCGAGGTGTTCAGTGGAGAGTATCCCTACGGAGACATCAAGGTTCTGAAAGAAGTTCGGAGGAAGGTGGCACTCGAGAATCTCCGTCTGATCCCTCCGTCCGATATGGCTGATGAGGATATGAAGGTGATGAGGATGTGCTTCGAACCGGTCGAGAGGAGAGCAAGTTTCGTGGAAATCTGTCAGAAGTATGCCTGTTCTTCTCATTTCTTCATGAAAATCTATGTTCCAGATACAAAGAACTGACAAGTTCCATGCCGACATGGAACGGAATCGCCAATCGGCTCATTGGAATCGGATCTGCTGTTTGATGAACTTCCCCCAGAGAAATAGATCTTTTGACAACAGAAAAACGCATTCTGAATGAAGATTTGATTATTTGAATGTGGTGTGAAATGCGTGAAATGTGCAGCCTAATCAGTGCGAAACGAAACAAAAAGAGAGGCGACAATTGGATTTAAAGTGCTAGTTTTCTTACTAGTTTGGCACAAACGAGCACACACCAAACGGATCTATGATCTTTGATTGCTGTAGGGATACTGTAGTTGGAGTGCCTATTCAAGTCTTTCTGATAGGGATTACTGTAGTCCAGTGGAGCGTACTTGCAATCCAGTCCGCTTCTCCGTCTCCTTTCCATAAATCACGTCTTCGGTGGCATTCAGGTGTAACAAATCTTCATCCCCCCCATTTACACCTCAATAAACTTGATATCGAAACTGATCTCTTCTGTCTCTTTGTCTCTTTTATCATGGCTCCGGAAACAAACTCAATTATCAGTTGGTCCGTGGATCGGAAGTTTCGCCAGTTTGGAATCCCTTCGTTTCCCTCCGATTCAATTTGTTTCTTTTCCTTCCGCTCGTTTCCCTATTCAGTTCTCCTCCCGTTTCGCCCATTTTCTGATATGATTATGATGATATCGGTGGGCGAGAGAGCACTGCGGAACGAGAGGGCGCAGACACAAGTGGGCGGGGCGACGAAGGCTGCAGGACGCGGGGCGAAGGGGTCGGCTGCTGCTGTCTCTCTCTCGTTTTTGTGTTTCTCTCGGACGACGTCTAGTACTTCGGATATCATCCGAAACAATGCAGCCGACTGTGTTGGTCCTGCTTCTGTTCGGATTCTGGAGTCCGACGGCCGAAGCACGTGGATTCCATGGCATTCCAGGTGAGCTCGTCTTGAAGTTTTTGAGCGTTCAGGATCTTGAGGATTTCTAAAGTCTTTGGTTTTCTGAAAACGTCTAGGATTCAGAAGCTTTAGAACCTGTTGATTTAGGGTTCAAGAGGTTTTCGTCTTAAAGAAGATTTTGAAAATAATAATAAAATTCTGAAAGTGTGGAGTCGCTCTAGTGATCAAGTTTTCCAAAATTCTAAAGATTTCTAAGTTTAGAAAAATGTTGTATCTGGAAATTCAGAAGTTCTAGGAGAATGTTGAATCGTTTTGAGTCTTCAGTACCTAAAAACTGCGAAGATTCAGAAAGTCAAAACGTTTCCATATATTAACTGTTTCGTATAGTCAAAACGTTTCCATATATTAACTGTTTCGTATTTTTGAGTCCCATGGTTTTCCATACATTCTGAAAATCTGAAGATCCCAGAGATTCCAATGATTCAATTCTATCAATTCTTGATCCTCGACAAATTCTGAATCCTTTTCCCCCAGAAACTCCGTATTCCATGTGACCCCTCTTTTCGATAACCAACTCGTCGTCCAGTGTTCTTTGCCATTTATACCCCCTAGGGGAGGCGGATTGTGATGGATGCGCTTGATTTAGGTGCTTCCGCCGGGAGTTCTGGTTATCTAGTTTGGTTGGGTCGGACGGGTTGACGAAGAGTAAAAAAGTAAGAAAAAGGAGAAGATCTGAAGAAGTTGATAAGTGGGGTCAGAAGTGCAATAGAGCGTGTTTGCAGATTCTCATTAGAGCATCATTCCCGTTTTCTCTTCCCCTTCATCACACATTTCTCCTCGAATTCCTTCGTTTTTTTTGGTTTCCCGATGAGAAACCAGACGGAGAAATACCAAACTGTACAGGCTAAAGTACGAAAAGAAGAAGAAGAAGAAGAGAATTCGAAGAGGGGAAGCCGAGGGGAAATAAATAACCTTGAGTGTGTGTGTGGGGTCGAGTGATAACTTGATATGATATTGATTGATTGGCTGTCGACACTTTTTTGGAAGCAAACGAATCGAAAACGAAAGTTCTGAGGGACAAGGGGAATCTTGAACCTTCTCAATGGAGCGCACTTCCAGGCGACTACTGCTCGGTCCGTACGCCTACATGCTGCGAGAGTCGCGACGACGACTGCACTGCTCCGATCCTCGGTGACCACCTGTGCTACTGCGACATGTTCTGCGATCGGGGACCGGATGGAGGTAGGCTTCGAATTGACAACTTCTTATTGACTTTCGCCTGCAGGAAACGACTGTTGCCCGGACTTTGAGGCCACTTGTCGCGGGAAAGATATCCAGAACGACCAGAGCGGCGACGGAGAAAGTGAGTGAGGCTTAATTGATTTGGAGGAGGAAAGTTGGTTTCAGGTTGCTCGGTCGACGGAGACATGATGGAGAAGAACTGCCAGAAGTGGTGAGTGATCTGTTAGCAATAGAGCACGTTTGCTATCTTCTCACATTTTATCCAGTTACACATTTTATCCAATTGTTTTCCAGCACGTGCCAAAACGGAATGTGGAAGTGTGACGGAACGACTTGCCTCATCCAACCCGACATTCTCGAGAAGATCCACACTGGAAGATTCTCGTGAGTTCAACAGAGCGCACTTTCCTCTACACTCATTCCTTCTCTTGTTTCAAATTTCCGAATTTAATCACCAATAATCTTGGACTTCGCTGTCGAACACTTATCACCCTCTCCCCCACCTTATCAGCATAATCAATCCGCGAGAGACACTGACACACTTCGCCCCGATCCGTCTCCAATTACATAACAACCCCTTCCTTCAAATCATTATCACTTTCCAGATGGACCGCCCGAAACTATTCGGCGTTCTGGGGAAGAAGTCTGAGCGACGGGATCAAGTACCGATTGGGAACGCTGTTTCCGGAGAGGAGTGTGCAGAACATGAACGAGATTCTGATCAAACCGAGGGAACTGCCAGATGACTTTGATGCCAGGGAGAAGTGAGTGGGAATGGGAACGATCAAGAACAACTCAACGCTTCTTTTCCAGATGGGGCGCTCTGATTCATCCGGTTGCCGACCAAGGAGACTGCGGAAGCAGTTGGGCTGTCTCGACCACTGGAATCTCTTCTGATCGGTACTATCCTTATCAGAATCATATCACCCCAATTGTTGTTCCAGTCTCTCCATTATCAGTGAAGGTCGTATCAACTCGACACTCTCTTCCCAACAACTTCTCTCCTGTAATCAGCACAGACAGAAAGGATGTGAAGGAGGATATCTGGACAGAGCCTGGTGGTACATCAGGAAGTTGGGGTGAGGAAATAGAGAAATAGATCGCATTGGGAATCCCAACTAACCCTTGCAGAGTCGTCGGAGATCACTGCTACCCTTACGTGTCCGGACAGAGCCGTGAACCAGGTCATTGCCTCATCCCGAAGAGAGACTACACGTGAGCCTTCCCCCTCTTCCTTTCAACATATCTTCTTCCAGTAACCGTCAAGGACTCCGTTGTCCCAGTGGCTCCCCGGACAGCACTGCCTTCAAAATGACTCCTCCGTACAAGGTTTCGAGTCGTGAGGAAGACATTCAGACGGAACTGATGACTAATGGACCAGTGCAGGCCACGTTCGTGGTCCACGAGGACTTCTTCATGTATGCCGGAGGTGTCTATCAGCATTCCGACTTGGCCGCTCAGAAGGGAGGAGGTTCTGTGGCAGAGGGATATCATTCCGTCAGGGTGTTGGGGTGAGTTCTGGAGGAGAGCAAGTGCGCTCGAATGAACTGTTTTCAGATGGGGAACTGATCATTCGACTGGCCGACCAATCAAGTATTGGCTGTGTGCCAACTCGTGGGGAACACAGTGGGGAGAGGACGGATTGTTCAAGATTCTGAGGGGAGAGAACCATTGCGAAATCGAGAGCTTTGTCATCGGTGAGGCATACTGTAGTTGTGCTTACAGTGATCTGTTGTTTCCAGGAGCCTGGGGCAAGGGATCGAAGCGACGACGACGATTCAAGATGCGAAAACTGCGTCGTTTCAGGAAGATGTTCAAGTGATTTGTCTGCGTCTCCGCACCGCCCATTCTCTCTAGACCCCGTACTTCTTTCTATAATAATCTCACTGCCTCTGCAGGGTTTTACAATCTCTTCTTCTTCCCTCGCTGCCCTTTTTTCCCTTTTTCCAGTACCACCTAATAAATCGCTTCGCCACGTCATAATTGGTAATCCCTATCGTTATCACACTATCAGTCAGCCGGAAACCATAATCAATTCGTTTTTTACACCTTTTCCGCGAGAACCACACCCAGAGGGGGAATTTGAAAAAAAAGAAGAATAGCAGAATAGCACCTCGAGACTTTCTTGATTAATTTCGCTGTTTTGTTAACAGGTTCTTATCAATACAACACCAATAAGAGGATGCGATTGGTTAGATGAGTAATGGAAGAGTCTTGGAGGTTTTTTCTTGGAGGGAACAATGGGTCTCGTCACGAAAACTACAAAACATGGTGAAAGAGGGGTTTTTGTGAATTTGGAGCATATTACAGTAATCACTTTTTGAGGTGATTGCAGAATGCAATGAAGCCGACGCGCATATGCAGAGAATTCAAACTTGGCAGAAGCTTCTCATGGGAGCGCACTTCCTTTCTTGACATTGACTGATGGCGTTCAGAGGCAAGAAGAAGTAAATGATAGCGTTGATATAGCTCAGCTGGCAAGCGGCTCGCCGAACTATAACGGGCCCCTTCATCAATTCGTTTTTTTACACCTTCATCGAATGATAACACCTTTTCCGCGAGAACCACACCCAGAGGGGGAATTTCAAAGAAGATGAAAAGAAGACAATGTGTCATCGAACCGCGACACTTTCTTGATTAATTTCGCTGTTTTTTAACAGTTTCTTATCAATGGAATACCAATGTGAACATGCGATTGATTAGATGAGTAATGGAAGAGTCTTGGAGGTTTGTTCTTGGAGGGAATAAAGGGTCTCGCCACGAAAACTACAAGATATGGTAAAAGAGGGGTTTTTGAAAATATGGAGCATGTTACGGTAATCACTTGGGGCATACGCAGAGAATTCGAATTTAGAAGAAGCTTCTCAATGGAGCGCACTTGCTACAGTACGTATCCATTGACTCATGTCAACTTGATCTAACCCTCCTCACCTGATACTGATAACAACACCAAACATGAACAACAAATCAGTCAAATATATGTGGAATTCGTTTGTTGTCCCATCTCGACCTTCTAAAGATTAGTTCATTTTCAGAACATTCCTCCCCTTTTTTCGTCTCCAATTGACCCTCTCAAACCCATTTGATTTATCACTTTATCACATGGTAAACGTCTTCTCCGTCGACTTCTAGGTAGATCATTTGGCGCCTCTCTTTCCGTCTCTGCGTCTCTCCGTCCTCCACACTCTCTCGCACTTTGCTGACTCATTCCCCACCCGAAACCCTACTTTGATTCTCCCATTTCTTCGTTTTGTCCGAGTCGTCCGATGACAAATTATCTCCTCCCCCAAAAAATGTTAATTTGATATGACACCGTTTTTGACGGCGCCGACGAAGATGCGGCGAGAGAGCAAGAGACGCAGACACGCGACACATCGATCTGTCCATCACCGCCCATTGCCACGTCCCCGCCCACTTCATTATTCTTTTTGTTTTCAACCATCCCGGCTTTAACACTTTTCCGATCCAAATCGAATTATCAAAAGCCAGGACCGAGTGTGCCAAAGTTCGGTTCCTAGGCCACATTATTCAAAAATCTCGGTCATTTCCGATTTCGCAACCTTCCAGATCCTTTCCACACAATGATCAACATCTTCAACTCACCCATCGATCCATCGCAACTCGAAGAATTCGCAGAAGGAAAGCAAGAGGAGGACGGAGAGCAGAAGATATTCGATGTGGTGGGTAGGAAAAGAGGGGGACTTCTTGGGTCTCGAAGGGAATGTATTCAGAAGCTTTAGAGCTTCTAGAGTTCAGTAACCAATCCTTCAAACTCACAACTTGTTGGCTTCTTTGAATGTTTGGCTTGGCGGGTTTGAGAACTGCATCGTAGGCAATGTCCTATTTTCAGACTTTTTGTATTCCTGGAAATCTTGTTTATGGAAGCAGTCAAATTCCATCACCATTCTTCTGTATTATTGCCGTACCCCGGAGAGTCACCTGATGGGTCTCGCCACGAAAATGGTTTTTTGCTGGGGATACCGCTTTTGGACAAAGTTTTGACACATTTTTTATGATGAAAACGGGTAAGATGACGTGAATTCAACCATTTCCAGCCGAATTCCAGCAGATTCCACCGATTTTTAGTGAAAATGAGGTGTTTTTGGTAAAAAGCGGCAAAATACTCAAAAATTCATGTTTTTGTACGGAAGATTGGTGGAAACTGTTGGAATTTGGCTGGGAATTATTGAAGACATGCCTTTGTACCCATTTTCATCAGAAAAAGCCAAAAAAACCTTGTCCAGAAGCCGTATTTCAGCCAGAAACCATTTTCGTGGCGAGACCCTAAAGGCGATTCGAAGCGGGACGGCAATAATATCACTCCAACTTTCTCGACTTCAGTTGTGATGCTTTCACAATTCCTCTTCCATGTCTTCCAGATCCAAATTTCCAACTGATACATATCAGCTTATCTAATCTCTGCCCTGAACCACTCAAAAACCATTGAAACATGTGTTGGTTTCCAAACTAGAGACGTTCATAACCAGTCTGTTATCTGTTTTTCCAACACCCTTTGCAGTATGATCTGTGTTTTGAACATCCGGAGAACATTGTGAACACGCTGATCTGATCCTCCGGGGAACCTGATTTCTAAAAAGCGGTTTCGAGTTCTCAGTTTCTCCTCCTAACCTAACCTTTCCTCACCATCTCCCATTCAGACCCCTCTTCTCGGTGTTTACGACCAGTGATGGGGCACTTTCGAAAGTCTCCAGAAACCATCGACCATATTGTTTTCTCATCTCTTTCTCATAAATTATCTCTCTGTTTTTCTCACTTTCAAAGGGTCCATTTATCAAAATGTGGCAGTGAAATCTATAGTTTCTTCTCTTTAATCTGCCAAATTCGAATTAGAAAAGAAACGAATCTGTTCCTCATTCGACGTCATCAAAATAAAATACAATCATGATCTTTCGGTTTAACTGATAAGAATATCGATTAGTTGGGCGTCTGAAAGCTTTCAAAACTCGAATTTTCCAGAAGAAGCGAAAGCCACAAGTGACCTACAACAGTGATGGACGACGAGTGAGTTCTCGAATGCTCTTTTCAGAATTGTTTGTTGGATTCAGATGGTAGACGGAGTAGTCGAGAATCAGCACGGCTCGAACACGTTGTGGACGACGACAATCTCGAGAGGAGTAGCCAACGAATGGAGAGAGGAGGCGACTGGAACACGGCTTCAGAAGACCAAGAGATATAGTGAGTCTGGGGAGATGGGTCGTTGTGAGACCTACATTCTTGGGGAAGTACAGTTGTTATTATCGTTGTATCCTGAAATTTCATCTTGCATTCAAAATTTCGAAATTGGCGTGCACGATATCTCGCAGCGAAAACTACAGTAAGACGTGCATTTTTCAGTGTTTTTGGGCTGTTTTCGAGTAAAATGCGATAAATGCAATAATTCATCCAAAAACAGTCGGAAAAACTCGGAAACAGCCCAAAAGTGCACGTCTTACTGTAGTTTTCGCTGCGAGATATCGTGCGCGGCAATTTGAAATTTTGAATGCGAGATGAAGTTTTGAGATGCAACGATAATACCTAGTTTATCTCAGGACAGTTTACATTGATTTTCAAGAAACGTTGCCAGGAATCTTATCATATCAGTATAGAAGTTCAGCATCAAAATTTCAGAACACTCTTATTTCCTTTTCCGAAAAAAAAAGCTTTTGAGCCAAAACTATCCATTTTGTTGGATTGACAGATTGACTTTCTGTCCCTTCTAATTCCGAAAATTTGCAGTCTACAAAGTGTCGTACGATGCTCAGCTGCTGGTCCGTCAGACGTACCGTCGCCACGCCACCGCCATCCTCGTCGCCACCAACGTCACGCTGTTCCTTCTGTTTCTGTACATCTGCCGACTGTTTCCGTTCAATCGATAAATGAGTTGAGAGAGAAAACGGAGGATAGTTATAAATAAAGACGATGAATTCTGAATCGGTCCCTTTTTCTGATACACATATTTCTATTCGGTTGACGAGGAGAGACAAACAAACGGATTATTTGATACGAGATACATGACATCCAATCACAGAAGTCTCGCTAATTCCGGGAATGAAAAGTGTAAACGGGAGGATTAGACATTCCGCAAATGCCACTCTATTTTCAGTTTTCGCTTCGAGACCTTCTAGATTTCTAACAAATTTATGTCAGGACGAGCGGAGAGAGAAGGGAGAGAAAGAGACACCCACGTACAAATTTAAGAAGAGGAAACGATGATGATACAAAATATTTTAAGGGGAAACTGGGAGGGGGAAGGGCTTTGTTTCAGATTTTCGCAAATTGTGACTCACATAAATTTAGAAGAAAAACGTTCCAGGAAAGGGAGAAAATGGGGAAAAGAAAGAAAGAAAACAGGGATTGGGCGATTGTTTGTGTTTGTCATATCAGTCAAAGATTAGTCCGAGTGGAAGAGAAAATAGGAGATATAGGGAATACTTTTACAAAAACAACACAACACAGTTCACAAGACAGAGGAGAAACAGGGTGGAAATAGAGAGGAAATAGCCGAAAATAGGGGATAGACCTAGAAGTGAGGGATGGGGAGACACCCGGGAGGATCGGGAACATTGAGGACTCGGCAGCGCTGTGAAGCAAATGTGCTACAATGATAAAAGGTAAACTATCAATGGGGCACACTTGCAGAACAGCGGATTCGAGAGTAGTCGTCGACGAAAAGAGCTGGAAAACTGGAGAGAGGGGCCACGTAATTAGAGAATGATATGATAGGAAAGGGAGTAGGAGAGGGGGAAAGAGAACCGGGAACCGAGGAGCTGTCCGAGTTTTCAAGCCGATTCAAACAAGAAACTCTGTTCTGTTTACTTTTTTCCAAATTTTCTGCGATGACGACGAATATGTGTGTGAATATGAAAAAACAAGAAAACAGAGACACATTCCAGGAGAGAGGGCTTCGGTGCTGCCGGAGCACACACCGAAAAAGAAACCAATAAGTAGACAAGAGGACTACAAAAAGGGGCGGGGACGGGGAGGGAGAAAATATAGCAAAAAATATAATATTTAGAGTTATATGAATGTGATAACGGGGAGACAGGGTATGGGGAAAAGAAAGGGAGAAAGAGAAAGTTGGGCGGGGAGAGCAGTGAACGGTATTTAGACATCGGAGAAGATGTACAGGTTGTTCGTGGCGGCCAAGGCGATGATGTTGTCCTTTGGGTGCCACGCGGTGTGCAGTATTTTTCGATCGAACTGGAGTTGATCCGATGAAAGATCTTCCTCGGTCTGGAAATTGGATTGTTGGAAATATGTCAAATATTCATGATTTCTCACCGTTTCTCCGCTCGACGACAGGTTGTTCCTCTTTCTTTTTGCAGATGGAACGACGAATCGGGATCGAAGTTGCGAGTGCGGCTCTTGAGGTCTGGCTTCCCACGTCTTCGCATCTGGTCCGTTGGTTCCACGAGCGTACGATCGGAACAGGTTGTGGTAGGATCCAGTGAGAATGTGCTTGTCGTCTCCACTCCAATCGCATTCAAATTTGTCAAAGATCGAATCGTTCTCGTAAAGAGCACAAAGTTTTGTTCGCAGGTAGTTGTGAACTGGATACGTCTCCACTGGCTGCGACTCCATATTCAGATCCCAGACCTGAAAAATACACGTAGACGCAGGGCTGGACAACGAAATCGACAAACCTTGACAGTCAAATAATCCCTGGTCAGCAAGTATCGTCCGTTGTGCGAGAATTTCACGTCGCTCACCGACGCGATGATCTCCGAGAAGAACGACCTCGACTGCGGGTCTTCGGGCTCTTCGAAAACTGAAAACAGCAGATTTTCGATAGTTTTCCTCGGTTTCTATCACTCACTTTTGGCGTAGGCATCACAAAGCGCTCTATCTCGCATGTCACACAACCGGATGGATCCTTTCGAAGACGAGTACACGAACCAGTTGCATTGCGTCGGATGGAATTCGGCGGCCGTGATCACTTCAGTCAGCTCCTCCATGTTAGCTGGCTTGATATCGACAATATCTGAAATGATAAGCATTATAAATGTGCAAGAGGTTCAAAACTCACTGAAAGACTCGTTGGTGATTTCTAGGTTCCAAAGGTTAACTCGTAGGTCATCGGCAGAGAGGAAGGTTTCCTGATCGGAATTCACGGAAATGCTGTTGACGTGATAGGTGTGCGCATTTCCGTAGACTCGTCGCGGACTCGCTTCCACAATCAACTCCATCGGAACAATTGAGGGGATTTGGAGCTTGCCGCGGAAGGCAGATGTACTGAAAACGGAAGAGTTTGATCTTGCATTCTAGTTTCAACACTTACTTGATTCGGTTCGTTCTTGGTAGATTCCAGGCATCGTCTCCAATCTTGCGCTCTCGTTCACTTATCTTCCACAATTTGATCGTTTTGTCGTTCGTCGAGAGAATGAAATTGGCTGCGTTCTTCTTCTTGAGCCAGCGTATTTGATTAATCTTCTCATCGATTTCCAGCGATTTTAGATAGTCAAACTCGGGCTCGTGGGATTGGAATGTCGAGTACACGTTGTACTCCCTTGACCGAACTCCTTTCACATACTTTCCCTGAAATTTAGAATTTACTGAAAAACATCACTAGACGACTCTCTTCGCGTGATAGAGATGATAGCGCGGTTTCTGAAGCCTTCCCGTGCACTTTTCCGTTATTTTTCTATCTTTCCGCTCCCCCGCGACGTAAATATTCATAACACTCACACTTTGATCTCGTTGGAAAATCACAACTCGCCCTCCTTTGTCTCCAGTGGCAAGGTACTCGCCATCGTGTGAAAACTCGACACAGGAGATGACGTCGGCTGTAACTCAAAGTTCTCGGTAATTGTGTTCTAATAACATCTCAATAATTATTACCTTCGGTGTGTACATCGGCGTCTATGTTGCCCTTCACCTGGTTGAACTTCCACTGGATCTGTTCTACTGGTTCTAACGTCTCGTCGGGCTCGATCGGTCCTTCCGAGGTGTCCATCTCGAACTCGGCGCCATCTTGCTGTGTTTGCTCTTCGTTCTGCGACGTCGTCGCTGCAACTGGCTCATCCACCTCCATCACCATCTCCAGGATTCTGCTTCTGCTTCTATGTTCACTGTTGTCTCTTCTCAATCACTGGGGATGATGATGACTAGGATGATGTTTAAGACACGGGGTGATCGAGTAGTAGGCGTGCGTCTGAAAAGAAACGAAATTGGATTAGGAATCACTGCGAGAAGCGAAAAAAAGAGAGAAAGAGACGAGCTAAATCCCTTGCAGAGCCGCCCGGTTGCCTAGGCAGCAAATCTGAAGATGTGGAAAGAAAGCGATCAAATTCACACAGGAAATTGCGACAGCGCGTCCGAAAATCACCAAAAATTGATGAACTCTCGTGTGTAAAGCGAATAGGAAGCGACGGAAATGTGGAAATTGGCAAAAAAGGAAACGAACAGCGAAAAAGAGACGAGGAGAGAGTGGACGGGAACTCGAGAGGGCACAGGGGTGCAGAGACAAAGAACATTGTTTGTGCCGTAACACAGAAATGACCGAAAAGAGAAGAATCACCGTCATCAAGTTGTTGCCGAATCGACTGCCTGTGCAGCAGATCGGGCCTGCTGCCGGCCGTTTGTCCGCTGCCAGCCAGCCACGACCCAACAATTTGCATGAAAAACTGCGCCGAAACACTGTTGTCTGTGGAGTGTTACTTTGCAACTTCTCAAAGGTCAATCAGGTGCAAGTTCCCACAACTTTTTACTAAGACACTGAAGAAAAAACGAGATCAAGCGAACTTCGCAGTTTACTCAACAAATTAGCCAAGACCAACAATCAAACAATCTGACTGGCGGAAGGAAACTGGAATCAAAGTTGTTCCTAGCGTTCTGCTCCCTAGCAGTGTGATATTATTAGCTTCATAAGCTCTCTGATCTGCTTCCAAACCTCTTATATCCACGAAGGACTCGATTGATGAGGTGTGAAAAGCCGTCTGATGACGCGGTGAAGACGTTGATAGAAGAGGAAAATGTCTAGAAGATGCTCAGAGAGCTAGTCAGGGGACTCCTAATCCATCCGTGCGGCGCAAAAACGCGCGAGATTAATTCGAGCTTCTTCTCGTCCTCGCCCGCTCTCTGTCACGGCTTCTGCGCCTCTCGTCCATCTCATTATGCTAATACCATCCATATTGGCTCAGGAGCTCGGGCTCGGAGGAGGGAGAAGGAGAGATAGATGGCTCCTGTCGCCAATCATCACCTCTTCTCTTTCGGCCTATTCAAGTTTCTTTCTAATCCTCTCCTCGCCGCTGATACCAGACAAAAAAGGAGCTGTAACTGAGAGAAAAGCAGCGACGCGGGGAAATATAGGCCGATCGGCGGAGAGTGTCTCTGTACATGTGTGCGGAATAATAATGAGCGAAAAGGGGAAAAGAGGCGCGAAATCAGATTAAAACCGCCAATTTTCCTCTGCTGCCCGGTTAGGTAACAAATCGATCGATCGACCACGGAAAAACTGACTCACAAACTGGGAAAGAGAGGTGTCCGAGTGACACAATGTGATAACACGCAAAATGAGAGAGTGGGGGTGGGAAAAAAGGAGACAAACGAACGAGGAGCAAGACAAAATAATCAATGGTGACTACTCAGGAGCAGAAACCGAACCGAATACTCATCAGCTGTCGAGCAGCCAGGGGAGAACGAGAAAAAAGTTCAGAGGGTCAAAAATTAACCTCGAAAATAATACGAAATCCTAGTCACATGATATCAATTCTGGAATGATGAACTTGTGATTTTTCGGTTCGAATTTCAAATTGACATCGAAACAATTCTGATATTCAGAATTCAAAATGTTGTCAGAATCAGAAGAGCATCATTTTGTCGGTTACGTCATTCTGACGTGTTTCACAAAGGTGTTTTCTTGGAAACGTTGTGTTTCAGCCATGGGTTTAGTATCTTTCGAAATTTCGAATGGACACTGAGCAATTTGATACTCCCGTCTCCAAAAAAACAAACAACTCACAGTTTTGGCCAGGAATTTGGCTCTCGAACGTTTCCTCCTCGTAAAAATCAGCAAACATAACAGTAAACTCGAGAAAAAACGGACAGATAAGATTGAGGGTTGACGAGAAGATGAAGAATCTCGGGCTGATGAAAAAAGCCGGGGAGAAGAGGAAGGGCGGATTAAAAAACAATATACATCCATCGTCTAAGCGCGGAGAAAGGAAGAGCGGGCGAGCGAGCGAGTGTCAACGACGTGCCACACGAGGCGACGACAACATCAGCTCCGGTGAAGGAGCAGAAGAAGAAGAAGCAGAAGACGTCGTGGGGGAGGAAAAGAAGAAGGCGTCGAGGAGCGAGAGGGGAGATATCAGTGTTCTTCCGAAGGGGCGCGAGAAGGAGGAGGAAGACTGCTGCTGCCCACACCGAGAGAGGACCAAATAATCGATTGGCTATGGCGCCGGCGACGACCGACCCGAGCGGACGGACGGACGGAGGGCGCAGCGTTTGCAACAAGAGAGACGCCGCGGGAAACAAAGACCCAGACGGCTCGACGATACGGGCAACGAACACAAAGAAACAGTGTGTGGCCGAAGCGGTGACAATGATGATGATGGCCCGAAATACCCTTGTTTTCTACTTTTCTCTCGTAAAGGAATAGTTATGTCCCTATGTTTCCCTCCCCATCTCATGTTTTGTTGATGACTTTCGTAACCCCTACAGAGAAGACGTTAGGAGACTAAAAAATAAAAAGGAAGAGAGGAAAAGTTTTGGGAAGACCTATTTACTTATATTAGCGTTCCTATTTTGCCTGTGTCCCTCTTGAGTAATGAGTTAGGCTTTTCATCTCTTGTTTGAGAGAGGAGCAAGGAAGATTGTGTTTTTGAAGGGAAAATAAGTTTCGAAGCGTCCGGACAGAACAGAGGGCTCACCAGTGGCTGTTGCTGCCCGCACTAATGAAGTTGCGGTCGGCTGGTCAAGCCAGATGCCTCTTCTTGCTCTGCTCTCCAGATATACATATAATATCTGTGCCGCTCGTTCTTTTTTGCTTACTCCTCGTCGTCGCTGCTCAATTACCACTACCTCTGCACATCTCACCGCATGAATAATTATAGAAGACGACGGGAAAATAGGAAAGGAGGCTGCGGAGCACAAGAATCTGGCCGAGAAAGTGACACAAATAAGCGCTGAGAAGGCGTCGCCAGCCAAGACGTCTTCAGAAGCGTGCCTTTACATAAACAAAATCGGAGCAGCAGTCGGAAAATAAAGAATAACAAAATATTCTCGGTTATTGCTCAGTTTTTTCGCATTTTTCTCGGAGCGGATCGAGTGACAAGGGCAACGCGCTTTTCGAGCACACCTCAATCGATCGGTCGCCACTTGAGAGTATGTACTTCAAGTACTCGCCTCTCATTACCGCCTTCGGGCCTCGAGAACCTGTTCGCCAGGCATTTTTTCCAGGTAAACTCTTTGAACTACCAACAATTATGGAATAGACGGGATTTCTAGAGCGGAAATTGACAAGAAACTGACAAAAGAAGGTGCGGATTGAAGAAAATCAACGGAATACAAATAAAAATGCGAGAAAATCAAGAAAACAACAATTTGAACAAGTGAAAACGCGGGAAAATACAACATTTAGTTCAAATGAGCGAGTGTGCAGATGTGCGTCGTTGTGTGCGCCGTGTTTGCGTACTGCGCACTTTCTCGAGTCGCAGACCGTACCAGAGGGTTTCTGAACACGTTTCAAAGAAAGAACACAAAAGGATAATGGTGTATTCTGAATAATGAGTTGGGAAATCTTATATTCAGACGTCTTCTATGAAACAATTCGAAGTCCATGGTGAAGCGCTGAAATCCCTAAAAAACCTAAAAAACCTAAAACAGCATATTTCTAAATGACTGTTCTTCTCCTGTCGAAAAGCACAAAACCCATCAACGTCTCTGCACAAAAACCAATCGTTCCAAAACGCAAATGACCAACGAGTCAGCCTGCGAAAATGCTCTCGATGTCTAATGAATTTCCAAATAACTCAAACTCGTCGTAACTCACTGATAACAGAGGGTGATGACGTCAGCCGGCAGAGAGGCTACTGGAAGAAAGAGCCGGCCGCAGAGTCAGTCGACCACCGCAAATGCACTACTTGCTCCTCGCCGCTTCGCTTCTCGTTCTCGTCTTCTGCAGAGGTGTTCCAGTCGATCCGACGGTCGATGTGCGGACGGGACCCAACTGTCACATGTGCGAGGTAAGTGCGCCCTATTGGCATGAAACTTAAAGTCAGGCACAACATCTTTGCACTGCTCAACTCGAAATCTTGCTCGTTTCCAGGTCATCCTCAACAATGTCCGCTACGAATACCACAACAACTTCACAGGAGTCACTGTAGACCAGCTTCGTCTCTCCCTTTACATGTAAGTTCCACTCATTCGTTGCGAGACCCACTAGCTTCTGTTTGACCTGCAACACTTCCTGAAATACACAATCAGCAGCCGCTTATCAGTTGCCCAGTTCCGGCTCGTTTTCTCTCTTCAATCACTGACTATACTTCTGAATCATTCGCAATCAGCTAATTACTTTCAGACAGTGTGACCTGAATCTGAACGGATTCACCGACATGGAATGCCACAAAATAGTCGATGAGGACGCCGGAGACATTCTCGAACAGCTTCAGGAAGGCACGTCTTCTTACAGAATCTGTCAGCAGGAGAAGTTGTGTTAAGCCTTGTGATAAGAGATACGCACTGTGATAAGAGAGCATATTATGTTTGTAATAAATTGGAGCATGGGTTCTGTTTGTCAGGGTTACAAATTCATAATCAGTTATAACGATTCTGAGCTCGACACTGCTCAGTGATACGTCCGGCTGATGGGTAGATAGTTCCGATGTACACCTACAATCGATCAGATCTCGGAATGACCTTCTTATCACTGATATCATACCTTATTCTGCTGCGTGGTGTCGAAACTGCTGATCTGCAACGGGCAGCCGTCCAACTCGACATCACACGTGTCTCGTACTCTTCTCGACAAGAAGCACATCGTGTACAAGGCCATGTCGAATTCCGGAGACGTGCCAATCAGAATTGATCCGACACGCTTCAGAAGTCCATCCCAGGTGAACTTGAGACCCGCCATGACGTTCTGGAAGTGGATTCTTCAGATCGTCCGATCCTTCTATTGCTTACGAATCTCTTGACAGTGAATCCCTTGTAATCAAAGTTCTCCGTGCGGTTATTCTCGAGCATGTAGAACCTGACCCAGTTGTGCATTCCCGAGATCTCGCCGTTTTTCACCTGAACCATTTGTTTCGAAGAAGAAAATGTTTTGCCGGGGAGGGGAATCGAACCCCTAAAGGATTTGCATCCACATGTTCCCCAAACACGCGCCTTTGCCACTTGGCCACCCCGGCAACGGCAATAACAATGAAACATCGGATAGTAATGATAAGATGAGCAAGGAAAGCTTCTTCGAAAAGAGACTAACCTCTCCAATGAAAACATGTTCGAATCCGGAAGTATCTGGTCTTCCGAGGGCTCTCGAGTAGTGTGAGAACCACAGCTGACCGATCCAATACCGGAAAACAGTCGGGTTGGTGGCGATCGGATGTCCTGAACTCTGAACTCATTCCCTTGATCTCCTAACCACCTACCCTTGGCCTTGAACCAATTGTACAGCTCCTTCATCGGATTCGTCTCCAGCACGTGGTCCAGGAACTTACCCACCTCGGCCTTCTCCTCACCAGCACTCACACGTGGCTCCGTGACTCCGGCGTTTCTGTTGAAGTTGTCCATCATGTTGATCAGAAGTTCGTACGAAGGCTTTCGGAACAGAGAAGTGTCGACTCGGCTGAACAGTTTATCGGGGGCCGCATCGCTGTCATCTCGGGTGACCGTGTGCCCCTGATAGTTCACTTTGATCTGATCCGGCCTGGCTCGGTTCGTGTCTACTTGACGCAGCTTACGGGCCATTGCCAGCAGTTCTTCGTTGGAAACATCAAACTCTGGAAGTAAATGCGCTCTAATGACAATCAGCTTACTCACTTGGTATCTTCTGGCTCCATGCCAATCCGAGTAGAATCGACAAGGAGAGGAGCAAAGAGCGCATCGTCCTGAAGGAAATAAAGCTTCGAGTGACCGATCAAAAACATTGGCAAAGCGAGAGAGAATTGGAGAGGGGAGACGCAGAGAGACAGAGGGAAACACATGTTGTGACTGACGCTGATTGAGGTGATTTCATTGATTTTTCAAAGCGAGTTGAGTAAACTTGATAATGAGAATGATAAGAGAAGCACGAATTGTATAACATCATCGTGTGAGGATTCAGAATTCAGACGAGAAGAAAAGGGGGAAGTTCGACAGACCAAGAGATGAAAAAGTTGGGTTTTGTGTGCGTAACATTTCAAAGAAAACGTCTTTCTCTCTCGGAGACAAACAGCGGCTGAGACGAGACGAGAAACAGATGAAAGCGGGAGATTGGAGAGAATGGATCCAGATGGGAAAGGGTTACGGTAGAAGGGTTTGTAAGCAGAGTAAAGAGTAAGTACAAAAACATGATATTCATTTCTTGTTTGTATAGAGTTCTCGAGTTCATAATCACTCTCCGCCCTTCTTCTTCTGCGGTTTCGCGGCCGCCCACTTCATGAAAACTCTGTCGATTGCGGTCTCGCGGTCGGCGTTCGCCTTGTTCTCCCTCGCCTTTCTCGTGTTCACTCTCACCTCGAATCCCTGAAATCTCGAAGATCTGCAAGTGTGCTCTACCGAACACTCACTTCCGCCCGGATACACGAGATTCTGCGGCTCAGATGCTTCCAGCAGCCCTCGTCGAACGAAAGTCTCTTCTTCATGGTCCACTGGAACGCGGCGGTCTGCTCGAGAGCGGTTCTCGCGTGCGCCGTCATCTCCGCCGTGTCGCTGTTTCTGTCCGAGTTGAGCAGGTAGGCAAAGTGCGGGTTGGTCTCGTTGAGGATCATCTCCTGCTCCATCTTCACCTCCTCCTTCTTTGGAACTTCTTCCGGCTTCTTCTCCGGCGCGTTTCCGCAGGCAGCCTGTCGTTCCTCCGACTCCTCCTTCCAATCCTCCGCCTCCTGGATTTTCTCAAAGTGTTCCGGCTGTTCCACGTGAGACATCGAAGACACCGAGGAAATAGACAGTGTCAACTGCTTCCCCGGTCTTCTCTTCTCGAAATTCTTGCTCTTGTTAGTCTGAAACACACATCTGGATCTTCGGATCTTCCCGCCGGAAAGCTCACACATGTTGAGATGGCCAGCAGGAACGTTGCTATTGGAAAGCATCTGACAAGAAGTTGCAATACTTCTTCCTGAACAAACCACTCTTTTCAGCAAGAAAACACAAGAACTCACCATTTCTGACAGTGAATATCAACTTGAAATGATTCAAAATCAGGGAAAACAGTTTGTAACGTGAACTTTGTGAAACACAAAAACATCTAGTAATTCAAACGTGACACCCGTGAACGTGAAGATACAGATATTATCAGAATCTCTCAACTGAAATTATTACACCAAAACTACTCGACGTTGGCAACTCTGGAGGTAAGAATGCTCTGCACAGTTGGTGCTCTCTCCCTAAGAGAGTGGCCGGACTG
>LR539935.1:120402-181570 GCA_900536315.3 Caenorhabditis becei | reverse complement strand
GTGCAGAACTCTGCACAGTTGGTGCTCTCTCCCGAAGAGAGTGGCCAGACTGTCCGAAGCCGACGACGATCAAGATGAAACGAAAGGTGAGGGAAAACTCGAAATCAGAAAAACAAGATCTCTTCAGAAGCGGCGAGGCAACGGACTTCTGGATGGATGTGGGTGGACAAGCCAGACAATAGGTTGGGAAATGAGCTGGAGCTTGAAATCGAGTAGATGGGATCCGTTGCAGGAGAGATGCGCCGACGGAGGACAGTCTTGTACTTTTATATATAAATCTTTATATATCTTGGTCGGGTAGTAAACATATATATAAGTTTTTTCTATAAATTTCAATCCACATATACAACAAAATAAGGGTAAAACGGGGGAAATAATGAACATGAATTTCCAGGTCAAGTGCAATTTCGGGAAAGAAAACATTAGAGTGTGTGTGGAAAAGGGAGAATTAGAGAAGCAGACAGTTCACAACCGTTTCAGAGTTATCAGCAAATCAAAGATAAGGGAAATTAGGGAAACATACATAAAATATAAAAACATTCGAATGAGTAGGGGGCATTTGGACTATTTTTGGCTTAGACAAGAAGGTTTGTTGGAACTATCTAGTGAAAAGATGAAACGGAAAGAGGCGATCACAGCAGAGAAATGATGGGGGGATGCGGATGAAAATGCGTAAGAAAGTGACAGGAAAGGAGAGGAAAAGGGAAGAAAAAGGAGGATATCGTGTGTCTGGGGAGAGAGGAACACAGAGAGACAGAGAGAGGAACCGTAATTGGAATCAATCTATTTTGGGGTAAATATTAAAAAAAATCTTGCGGGGTGAATTTGTTTTCTTCGCGTTAGGCGGATACTCAGTACCCAGTTGGTTTCTTTTTCGGGGAAATTGGTCTATAGGTTGGAAAGTTGCAGAGATTTGGACCTATGGAGAGAGAGAAGATGACGATCAGCATATCACACAGCAACACGTCGACTTCTGCCGACGGGCGTCACCGTTTCGGGAATCGGACATGTCTCCTGGAACTGAAGGAGTGATTAGAAAGAGTTATCAGATTGTCACGACAAATGAAACTTTCGAAGAGAAAATCCTCTTAATCGGATCGGACCGTCCAAAACGACTCACCCCTCTTCTGTCTCCTCCTCGTACTTCCTGCCCGTTTCGGCGTCGAGTCTAGATCGTCATCTGCCGTTCCGTTCGTCTCCAACTTCCGCAACCACTCGTCTGGTGACATTGGCTTTGCTTGCTTATTTTGCGAGCTCTGAAAATGAAAAATAATTAGATCACCTCATCAGTTTATCTGTTTCTCACCTTGAGTACCCTTTTGCTGGGCGATTCCCTCTGTTGCTGCAAGGATCCTGCGTGCGACGAGTGCACATCCGACGACACGTCCTCCTTCGACCACGTCCGCAAGATGTCTGCTCCCTCCTTCTGCGCCTCGATCCGTGCCGGCGTGAGCCCACTTCGGTCACGCAGAGACTGTCTCCGAATGGCTCCGCGAGCCGAGAACGGGTTGTCCCCAGTTGTGGCTCCTTGCTGCGGCGACTCGAACTTCTTCCTCTTCTTGCTCTGTCGTCTCGAATCACGTACTCCGAATGCCAGGCGTTTCCGCCGAGCCTCCGTCTGCAAGAGTGTCTGGATGACGTGCTTTGTCTGCAGATCCTCGCACAGCTCCATCGGTGTCTCGCCGTTCTTGGTCTTCGCCTGAATGTCACCTCCGTATTGGCAGAGCAGCTCAATAAGATCGGGTTGCGCCCAGCAGGCAGCAGCGTGGATCGGTTGCCAGAAGTCGTTATCACGGATCAACGGAGACACGGAACACGTGAGCAGGAATGCGGCGACGTCGTAGTACCCATTTGCAGACGCCACGTGTAGCTGAAAATAATTAATGTAAACCAGAAGTTTCTGAAGCATAAACTCACGAAAGTGGATCCATCGTGTGCCCGCATATCGAGTTCCCGTCCCTCTCGCTGCAGCATCTTCATGTCGTCCAGCATCGCCTTTTCTGGTGCTCCTCGCATCGCGTCAATCGTGTCTTGGGTGATGCCTCGGGTCGCCATCTCACTCTCAATCACATCCAGAGTTTCCTCGTGATCGCAAATGTCGTACGGCATGTTTCCTTCGGCGTTGACGGCCAACAGATTAGCGCCTCTGCAAATTGAAATGTTAGAACAGGATAACTCTTACAAGACACATACGCTGAGATGAGGATCCTGACAATGTTGATATGAGCACAGCAGGCGGCCGCGTGCAGCGGTGTCCACTGCTCCGTGTCCTGCGCGTTCACATTGGCTCCTCGTTCGAGCAGAAGCAGCATGATCTGCTGATTGTCGTCGATGGCGCATTGGTGGAGAGGAGTGAGTCCGTCGTCGTTGTGAAGATTCGGATTGGCGCCCTCGTTGAGTAACCGCTCGACTTCTGCGTAGTCGGCCCGACACGTCGCCTCAAGAAGTTCCACCTCGGCCGAGAAATGAAGTCGTTGCCGACGAGGTCGAGGTGGCGGGAGGGCTCGTTCCCGTTCGTCGTGTCGTCGCAGTTGGTTTCGCCGTCGATCTCGTGCCAGGGCAATCCTCTCCTGCGCCGTCATGCGCTCAATATCCGGCAACTCGGCGATAAGTTCCGAGTGATCCATGGTGAACCCCCGTTCTGAAAGAATAACAGTTTTGAAAATGTAATGAAAGTCTCAGTTTTAGAGTGTGTTTCTAGATGTAGCAACATGAAAGTGAAGACAAATGGGTGGGCGATTGAAAAAAGGAAAATAGGTTTCTCGAGAATGAATCCGTTCTGTGCTTTTCCCTCTCAAGTGCAATAAGGAGCACAGAGCACAGAATCAGAAACAGAGGAGGGGAAGCCTCCCCGAGACGGAGTACATTTCAATCCGAAACATACACATTCGAATGGGCCGAGAGGTCTTGTTTCGATCGAAATGACCGGAAATCGGTGCGGAAACCGCGCCGAAAAAGGACGAGAAGCAGCGGAACTTTGGGGTCGATGCGGGGAAACGAGAGAGTAGGGGCGACTCGGCGAAAGTCCAAAACTATAAAGAGCACGTGTCTCGGTCATGTTTTTGTTTCTTGTCTTCTCTTTTCAAAGACCAGATCTTCTGAATCTGTGCTGCCTCCGGATCCTCCTCCCGGGGAGGCACGAGAATATATCCGACCGGACGTGCAAAAAACGACTCGGGGAGCCCGCGGAGGCCCGTGCTCCAGCTCTCTCTCGTTTTCTCGGGATCATCATCGCCCCATCACAAATCAGCTTGCCGCCGCTCTCAATGCAACACTGGCCACTGGGGGCCACTATCACACATTTCGGATCAGTGGCAGCACGGAGACGGCGGTGGTGGTGGGGATGATGATGGCAGAGAGACGGTGTCTACGTGCCGACCGATCACAGCTCAACTGCTGCCCAGCTGTGATGGGGAGAGAAAGAGATGGATGAGTCGAAGAGCAGGAAGTAGTGATGGTACCGAGCAAAGGGACACGTGGTTACGCATGGTAATTGGAAGAGTCAGTTGATCTTCAGAAGTGCTCAAGCACCTAGGGGACAAGAAGCTAAGATATGAAGAAAGTTGGCTGGCTTCAAAACAGAAGTGAGACTCAATTGCGAACGCTTGTTCGGAAATATACAGAACTTCAGAATGCTCTCCTTTTTCAAAACCATGACTTGAGAGCTCCCAATAGGAGTCAATCAATGATTTCCTATGAATTACAGTGAGTTTTTATAAAAATCAGTTGACTACAAACGAATCAAAGCACAAAACATGAAAAGTGGGGTCGGGGGACTTGCAAAGTGCTGCATGCGGCTACTGCAAACTCTCCGCCCCATCATCATCATCGCTGATTGTCTCGATTAATCAATTCTATGGGAAGAAAACGAGGGCGTGTGATTCTCTGTGCCTCTCGCTCTCCGCTGCCCCGTCGGTCATCATCACTATCATCGGATGGTTGCCCCGTGCGTCGTCTTCTTATCAGTATCTCCTTATTTCCATTCACGATACTCTGCGTCTCTCGGACGAGTGTCTGTCTTGTCTATCGATACCGTCCGAGGAGCGAGGAAAACCGCATTTCTCTCATTCCACAATTGGTGGACAGAATGAACGAATGCATGGATGAATGGGGTGGAAGCAAGAATATTGGCAAAGGGATTCTGATGCTATGGGTCATAAGACACGATTTTTAGATGGGTTTCTGACTTTTTATTGGAAACGTGTTTTTCCAGCCATGTTTTTGTACTTTTTCTAATGAAAATACTCACAATTTGAGTAAGACGTCCTCCTTTCCTTCCGAAGTTTCCGTTCGTCGTCGACGACCCCGATGTGTCTCCAATGGAAGAAAATCTGGAAAAAAACGAGAGAATTAAAAGGAAAATCTTGGAAATATAGCGAAATACGGAAGAGAGGAGAAACTGAAACGAGAATCAATTTTTAATGAGATCTCTTTATATTTGGCGAAGAGATGCAGAAGAAGGAGCGATGAGAGGGAAGGCGGCAAAAGAGTAAGAGTTTATATCAAAAGGTGGCCTCCGGAAATTTGAGACGACGGATGCGAGGAGCGAAACGGATGAGGAGGAGGCCGACGACGGCGATGATTCTATTCCGATTCGGAGGGTTCAGATGATCAGAAGAGCCATCGGAAATGGTCGAGAGTTAGGGAGGAACACCAAGATCAACTATTTCCTGTGTTGCGAAACTCGGAAATTTCAAAACGTCCCATATTTGAACAGCCCTGCTGAATAGAGAATGGGGAACGGGAACAAAAAAAGAGAAAACGAAGAAGTTGAAGGGAAACTTTTGGAAAGTGCAAAACATACTGGAGACCCTCTAGACGGCGGCTAATCGATGATTCGTGGTTCCCGGGGGATTCAGGTGTCTGGGCGATGATTTATCACGGGAGCCTATTGTCTAGGTCCAGTTTTTGAAAGACTTCAGGAAAACTAGGGATTGGAACAACGCTTTGAGAATAGAGAGGTGAAGAAAACTTTAAAATGTCAGAAAGTTCCTTATCAATAGGTCAAACTTTGGTTCTCTGAGGAACAAAAAAGAACTCAAAGAGTCTCAACTCTTATGTAAACGTTTCGAACTACTGATAGGAAAAAGGGATGTTGGACCTGAACTTTAGAATGAGTCACAGAGTTATTTCTCAACTTCTGAACTTCGAAAACCGATCCGTGTGTCGGATTTCGGTGTCCACCCACCGAAAGTGTTCATTTCTCTCTCCGGAAAGAGAAAGATGCTCGCAAAATAGACAAAAAAACGTAAACCGGTGTGTGGTGTGGCTGTGCAAGTTGTTGCTGATGGGAAAGAGACGGGGGCTCGGGGCGGCTCTTGAGACGAACACGCGTTGCTTGTTTGCAAAAACAATCAAAAGGGGAAGAAGAATGGGAAAGGAACTAGGAGTTGCTGGAGACGACACGAGATTGACCTTTGTTTGGAAGAAGCTGAGAAGAACATCAGAAGAGACACGTGATGGCACAGGAAACGAGAGAGAAGTGATTGCGAGAGGGCGCTTGATTGATAAGAGATTGGGGGCTAAAAAAACACTCGGTGTTTAAATCTATTCGATCTTTGCTCAGCTTCACAGCCACTTTATACTTTATACTTGAGAAACGGCATTGATCTGGGCATAAGGCACAAAACGGACTTGACGTGAAGCTTCAGAATCCCATGTCGTCTTCCAAACTCACAATAGAGCAAATTTGCATACAAGGCGGAGAGGATCGAAAGAACGAGTTCTCATGGAATACCAACTAGAAGAGTACATACTAGTACCTTCTTTAATTGAATATTCATGAATCCTCTTTCCGATGACGGCGGAACGGATGATACAAGGTTCTTTTAGTCGCAACGGATGATAAAAGATAAAGAAAAGCTTCTGACAGCTAATGAAACATCCGGTTCAGAACGCATTTTGTTCCTTTATCACTACCCTTCGAGTAACTACAAAAGTGATAAAAAAGGAGTGAGGGGCGCCCCCAGGTGTGTATGGTTGACTCACTGAGCCATGACCACGACGGGACCGAATTGAAAACGAGAACAAACAATTATGACTAAGACGGAGAAGCGGCAGAGAAGCAGAGCAGAACCATCCAGGAGTCTTCTGGAATCTCTCGAAATGAAAACATATCAGTTTTCATATAAACTATACTGGATTCACTCCGAAATTGATATTGCAAGTGTGCTGCGGGCCAGAAAACGAGCCAAAACGTCAACGATTGCTGCTTTTGAAATTCAAATTTACATTGAAATTCCAATTCCGGACAAAGACGTCGAAGAGGATATTCGACACCGAGAAAGGCAAGCGATTCTTGTTTTGCTCACATTTTGTCGACGATGCAAAACATCCTTTCATGCCAGTTTTGGGAGTGTGGAAAGTCCTCATTAAAAATGCTCATCAAACTTCTCGGAAACCCCTTCCGGTTTACTGGATGAAGAAAATGAGTCATTATTACGAAATATTCAGTATGCATGAATATGACGAATCTAATATGATCAAACATTTTCCAAAAAAGAGCTGTGAGCCCGCACGAAACACACTATTTCATTATCCGGAGCATCATCGTCTCGTGGGCCACTTGTGCTCCAGTGCTCCATGAGCCCTGGAGCCCGCTCCAGAAGCCACAAGAGAGACAAATTCAACGAGGGGAAAAGCGAGCAGAGAGTTCAAGTTTAATTAAAACCATCTTGCCGCTTCATCTGGAGCAGTGCTCCAGCTCTCACCGAGCAGCTTCTCGCTCTTTTCCCGGAAATTTCGGCAGCAGAGAATTCAAAGAAAAGGCACAAAACTGCGGACGGACCTTTTGAAAAAGTGCTGCGTAGATACAAATCTGTGCTCTTTCGTAACGTTGCCAAGAGGGCGGATCCCTCCTTTTGTGTCCCGTCGAGCACAAAAACAACAAGAGTTCTCTCAATTTCCGGCCCATTTCACCAGGGAAATCGGCGGCGGATCGCGATAGAATGCATATAATCGTCCGTGTGGGCGATCGTCTGATGCCACATCAAGTTATCGTCGAGGAACTGCTCAGACGTGACTTTTTCGTGTCGAGACCCATACCAAAACAACCAAACAACAGAAGCTAAATGTAAAAGCAGGTGATTCGAAATCGTAAGCAGAATCTGGATAGCTATTACTCTCGGCTTCACCTGCTGCTTTTGTCACGTCCAAGTTCGTGGTTTGGACTGTGATACCAGAATAGTCAAAGAGAGCTATTTCAAGATGAAACGTTGATTGCAATGCGTCAGAATTTTGGGATTGGAAGCTTCAGGTCTCTAGGTTTCCGTATGCGTTTCGGAGAATGGTAAATGCGCTCTATTGAACTACATAATAATAAAGACACTGTTGGATGTTGGAAAAGTATGGAAACGCGTGGAAGAAGATGATTACAGTACACTGTAGACGGTTCTGAACCGAAATGAAAGGTGAAACGAGGTCACAACACATGTGCCGTGTTGGCAACCACGCAGATACCGGAAGCATAATAATTAGCCGACCGGTGTGTGTGTTGGACAGTGGTGGTAATGGCCGGTCGGAGAGACCCCGTCAGTCAATGATTGATCCGTCTGCGTGTCTGACTCTCTCCGCACCTTGGCGACCTCTCGTGGGGGCGAGACAGACCGCGCAGAGCAAAACGCGAAGAAAATTCCAACGGTGGTGCTCGGCGTGCCGGTGGCAAACTGGCAAACACGGGCAAACAGAGTACAAGAGCAGGAGAATGCGACTACTTGAGCCCGGTTGCTAGGAAAGTTGCGGGAATTCGAAAAGGTTGGGAGGAATTTGAAACTTGAAAGTTCGAGCTTCATCTGTCTAGACGCTTACGTTTGCAATGAGCTGCTCTAATTAAATGTTTGCAAAAGGTTTACGTCAATGGAATCTCGTGGGAAGAAGCTGATCTCTGAACTGAGAATCTACATGATCTGATTTTAGAATGTACAAAACTTCAGAAGTCCTCAACGTCTTCTCAGCTGAACAGTCGGTCAGAAGTTCTGACTCAGAACGTGTAGACGCCAAAGCTTCAGATTCTGACGAAAAAGTGAAAACCCAGAAAACCTGACTAGTAAGATGTGTCTTCTTCAGCTTCTTCTTCTTCCAAACGAAGACAATATAATTGCGACTCTGCACCCATTTCTACAACACCTCCTCTCTCTTCCTTCTCACCATTTTTCCCTTTCTCGCCAATACAAACAAACAATCAAATCCGTCTGGCTCCCTCCGCTCGTTGCACACTCTCTGCGTACCGCCCGGGCTTCTGAACGCACACGGACCGATCTTTCTTCCCGCAAAGCGAAACGAGACGAAACGGTTCGGAACGGAGAAGGTGGTAATCGGGAGAGAAGGAAGAGACCGAGACGGAGAAGCGAATCGATTGGAACGGACTGATCATGATCTTTATAACAATGATCTGGCGCAGAGGAATTAACAAAGAAATGAAATTGGAAGCGGAATGAGAATTACGAAGCAGAAGCAGCGGAATGCGGAAGTCACAGAACGATTCTTCTGTTCTGATAAGTGATATCAGATCAGGATTACTGTACTTGGCATGCAGCCAATTTCCAGTGTGAAAAAGCATATTTTTATCAAATCAACTTTTAAACTGTTACGGTGTAAAAGTATTGATCGAGTAAAACCTCGGCAACCTGTTATCTACCTCCTTCACACACCGCCTAATCGCTTTTCTTACGGTGCCAAGACGAAGGTCGTCCGCTAGTTGTCGATCAGTTTATTGATAGGTTTCGGGTGGTGAGATTTAGTGAAAGTTGTATAGAAAGTGAAAAAGGCTGCTGCCAATACCTACCGGTGGCAGAGATATGTATACAATTCGTCTCGTTCTGAGTATTATTTTCAGTCTAGACCATGTATACAGCCAATTCCCCATTACCAAGCGGAAAATGAGATTGGGTCGAATGCAACTGATTGTTTTCCGAGTTTTCTAGAATGAAACTTGCAAAAAAAGCAAAGTTTTTCTTTTCTTTTCTTTTGGGGATGGATAATCCTAGGAAAGCATTGAAAAGCAAAGAAAAGCAAGATGACATCTGTCTTTTCAAAAAGGACATTGCAGAGAAACTGAAAACATGACCGGAAGATGGAAAAGAGAAGAAGAACGGGCTGTGCGGGGGTGGGAGCGGCCGGGGGAAAGCCTATTAGATCAGAGGATTTCAGAACGTGGAGGGATTAGTCTGGAACTTGCAGATGATGTCTGATAAGAACTTTGCGAGTGATAGTAGACAGGGGGCAAAGTCTAGAGGCTTCGTGTCATAAATTATTGATAGCTGTCAGTTTTTCGGTTTTATCAGTTCTAGAAAAGTTTTGGAACTCGAAATATTCTGGAAAAAGTGTGACGGTCTGTCTGTAGTCTAGCTCACTCTACTGAAAATCGCAGTAGAGCGCGATTACTGATATACTTTCAGCAAAAAAGGCAGAATTCAATTTCCCTGAGGAACCCAGTTATTTTCATATTCTGCTGACCCACTGGCATTTCTGGACCATTGGAATTTGCACGCACTGATTGGATGGATGGAATAAACGACGTTTTCTGCAAAAGCCACCGAAAAACGTACAGCCATTTAACGATGGGCCGTTTGAAAGTCTTTCCATATGGTGGTCCGAATGGAGCGCACTTGCCACACAAACAGAATGGGCAGTAAACGGAAGAAACGGGAGGAAGTGTAATGGATATCTGGAGATATATCTAGAAAGAGTACATAGCGCCGAGGGTACCCTATAATTTTCTCTTTTCGGAACCAAATAGGAGGTCTCTGAGCGGGTGTGTCTCCTGCATTATAATTGTTGGCATACTTTATGCAGGATCAGGAGTCCGAAGTTTCATGTTTCGAAAAAGGAAGTTATAGGATTCTGAAGGATCTGAAGATCTTGAGATCTTAGCTTCAGAAGTCTTGGTTCTGAAGGTCAAGAAACCAGAATCTGGGACATTAGAATCAACCGAAAACTGTCATTCCAATTGAATGAAGCTCATGAAAAATGGACAAGTGCTTCAAAAATTCAGAACTCCTCCCAAAATGTTTCTCCTCGTGGAAACCCTCTGAAGAGACGCAGAATGCGTAACGAAGAAATGCCTAAACGGGCGTGAAGGCGTTTCGGAGAGGTTAGGTTTGTTGTGCACGAGTGTGTGGACAGAAGACGAAAAGAAGAAGCGAATGAGTGAATGAATTGTGTCCCGACACGGACGGAGCCACGGAGAGAGACGCAGACACACGGACACCTCCACGTCGACCGAACGGCCGAAAATGGAGAAGGACTCGTGGGAACACGACGTTTTTCCGAGGAGGAGGAGGTCAGTTTCGGAAACAAACAAACGGAGGAAACTCTGTTGTTTTCGGAATGCATGAATTGTTTATAAGCCGTTTGTTTGGGGGTGAGGAGCACTTTTTGAAAAGAGCTATTGAAAGTTCGGAACTTCGCAATTTCCTAAATCTAGCTTGATAGGGATCAATTCAGAATAGATAGTTCAACGTGTTTGTAGAAATCGTCAAACTGGAACCAAATTTTTTAGGAAAAAAAAACAGAATCCAGAACAATTCGTCAATTCTTCGTCCGCTAATTTGATTGTTTTCTGGACGACTTCGACCGTAGCCTCCTGCCTCGAACAATGTGTTCGTTGTCTCCCTGACAAGTGGGAATTGAAGTAATTGGGATTAGAAAAAACGGAGGAGAAGTGAAAACTTGTTGGGTACGAATGAATAGATTCTATTCGGGCTGCTGAGGTTGTCCGGTTCTCAAAAGATGATCGCCACGTCATGAGTGACTGCAGAACAAACTTGATCAATCGATAGTTCAGAACTTCCAATGATCGGATGGATGGTCAGGTGGTTTCAGATTGTTTTTTACTATCAAAATGGGGATAAAAATAGGAATAGAAGATGATCATGTGTACAAATTCTAACATCTGAAGACATCTCTTCTTCTTCTTTTTTTTGTCTGTGTGTCATTCATTCATTCATCCCATAATTGACACGCTTCACTTGTTTACCATTGAAAAATTGGATGAAAGACGGGGAAAAACGGAAAGAAAAAGAAGGAAGAGAGGAGGAGAAGCATCAGAAATTAGGTTTTTCGGGATGGGAAGGGTGTATTTTAGGAGATATGAAGATATGGGAATGATGGAAGAGAGTTTGGAAAAGTTGGCAGAAGAGTGTTTCAAACATCTAGTTCAGAAGTTCGAAAAGGACTGGGTTGGCTCTTCAAGTCTCTTGCTCTGGATCTGATATGACTGTGACCCACTTCTCCAGAACCAGAATATTAGAACAGTAACTTCAAGAGGGGATTTCTCGAAAAGAGAGGCAAGAAATTGCGCGAATCATCGTCATGGCTATTTGGTTTGACTCGAGATGCGAAGGAGACAGTCCTCTGGTACGGAAAGGTGAGTAGTCGCCTCGACCCGGGCAAGGAAATAAATAGAGGGACAGAGACTGTGTGTTGTCTGGCTCCTCTCCGATCCACGGACTATTTCGAGTTCTCGCGCGGCCTCTTGGGAGGCCGATTGAGAAAGGTATCGAACGAATCGTTTCGGAGAGAGAGAGAGAAGACGCTGGAGACACAGACAGCATGAACACGTCACAAATGTTCGTGGAAAGTGTTTTGATATGTTGTGCAAGCTGGAGAATGATGTCATGTTTAATTTTGGGAGCGCGGTGCGGAAAGAGTGCGGAAAGGCCGCGGAACCAACAACAACATACACCGCATAGGGCACTTCCAACTGTAGATGACGTGATGTCACTTGCGGAAAGGGCGCGGAAAGGAAGCGGAACGGAACAGCCGAGGCTTACCTGTATACAACGGGCTGTACTTTGACTAGTTTCAAGGACCGTTCAAGTGGCAGAACAACTTATTGAACGACCCTCGGTGGGCGAATTGACACAGAGGAGGCGGCAAGTGGATGGAAAGAACCTTCGTAGAAGAACATGGGCAACGAGAACGGGGAAGGTGTAGCAAGGAAAGCTCAGAAGACGTGAAATGGTTCAAGAGTACAAAAGAATTCGTAGAGCTTTCGGGAAATTCGGACCGTTTCAACGAAACCAGAAATCGTCCTGTTTTCATCATACAAAAAGAAAACAAATGTTCAAAACAGGCGCACAGTATGACTCATCTTTTCTTTTCGATTGAGTTTCTTGGTCTCAAGATGTGAACGTTTCGCAATATTCCCTAAATTTCGCTTCATTCTCAACTCGCTTTTCCTTTTTGGGTCGCTAGGAAACAGTGCTCTTGAGAGGCGGCTCCGGGAGACGTCGTTTCGTTTGTTTCATCCACGATTTTCATTTGGATGCTACGATTTTTACGATTTTTGCTATAGCGTTTCTAAAAGTTTGGAAAGCAGAGAAATTTTGAGTGAAAACTAGCAGAACCGTAATGCTTTCAGTATATTAAAATTTTGTTTCGAAAGATTCCAACTTTTCCTACCTTGCTCTTCGATGCTTTTCGAATTTCTAGTCGAAATAGTCAATCAATATTCGCCAAAGTCTATACAAGACTTTCAGCTGACGGTCGTAAAAGAAAACGGGCTGAAAAGAGGTGAACGTTGTGTCACAATTGAAAACATCGCACGGCCACGCAATCGTACAGCGGTGTCGCCTCCCACCTCTTTTCTACATGGTCAAAACCATGCATGATACGATTTTTGTTGTATCACATAATAATAAAGTTAACCGGGAGAGAGGAAAGTGGCGGAATCAAATGGAAATCGAGAAAAAAGGATAAAATTGAGCAAATTAAAAGGAAAAACAGAAGTTTTCCATAAAATGAAACAAAATCGTTGTGGGACCATTTTTACAAAGTCTTGTATGCGCCTTTAAAAAGTAATTGTAAAATTCCCTAATTTTGCCGGGTTTTTACGCTTTTCTGTATGAAAAATGCAAATAGTAGTTTGAGAAATACAAAAACTACTATTTTGTTGTATGAGTTGCTAAAACTTCGCAGCAGAAAGTGCAAAACACAGCTCGAACGATTTTGTGAAGTACAGTAACCTACAGTACTGCCACGTTGCACACAGTTTTGTTTTTTGTTTCGCTGCTGCGATTTTTCGCGATTTTCTCACATTTTCTCTCAAAAATCGCTCTGTTTTTGACAAAATCTTGCGTTTCCATTTATTAAAATAAAATTTCATGATTAAATTCGATAAATTTATACATTTTACAGCGAGCGAAGCATCGAAAAAGAAGAATCGTCGTCGACTGGGCGGGACAGCAGAGGCAGTGCAAATTGACGACAAAACGAGGAAAGATTATCAGCAAAAAGTTAGTTTCTTTTGTTCTTTTATCAGTACGGACTGCTTATGACGAAACGGCATTGTTGCTCAAGAACGCGGCGCTCCAGTAGTTTTGGTAGAAACTCTGATAGTCTCCGAAGCTTTTTGAAGTGTCGAGGGACTGCTTAGCGGGTTCTCTGAAAAGAAAGCACTGACTTTGTCGTAGAAACAATTGGACGTACTTTGCCATTTCCGTGCTTGCCTCCAGTTTCTTCTGCTTTGTTCGTCGGTTTTGAAACCAAACTTTGACCTGATTATCGCTGAGCCCGAGGCTTTCAGCCAGTTTTGCTCTGGTACCTCCACTGAGATATCCGGAGTTGTTAAAGGCACTCTCTAGCTTCTAAATAGTATCTTATGAGTTTAGAACACCCGAAACCATTCTTACCTCCAACTGTTCATCAGTGAAAACGGTCCTCGGTCGTTTCGGCCTGTCCAAGTCCAATTTCGCAGGAATCTCTAGCAATTTCTCAGTACCATTCGCATTTTTGATGCGAATAACTCGCACGAATTCAGTGCTAGTGGCAGAAGGCATTAGTCAAAGTGTGAATGAGTGGGTATGAGCTCTAGAGCAACATATGGTAGGATGGTACTTGAAAAGTGGGTGGGAACAACTCGGCTGTCAGTAATTGCCGTCCAATCTTCTTCCATATTGTCTTTTGCATTCTATTGAAAGCCAGAGTGACTGGGAAGCGAACTTTGAATAGAGGAAGAGCAATCTGACAGCGAAGATTGGCTCACTTGAACGGCTTCCACGGGAGACACGATATTTGATGCTTCGACAATTAATTGGGGTCGAAGGGGCGATATGTAGTTGAAAATTGTTAAGTTACGGTACATTAGATGTATCCGTCTGTTTTATAGACTCACAAAACAGCTCTTTTCTCAAATCTGAATTCCTGAATCAGTTTTCAGAAAACTGTTCTGTCAGTACCATGTAAAACTTGAACAGTTTTTAATAAATAGGATTTATTAATCATCAACGCCTACAAAAAGCTGAAAATAATGATCTACACAGACACATTCATATATTATGTAACAATTCCATAAAATTGGCTCTGACGATTGAGAGACAACCACACCAGGTAGAGTGAGAGAGGGACAGTACGTGACGGAGGGGAGGGACTGATAAAAACGATCGATGTCGTGTTTTTTTGGTGCAAAAAACCACTTTTTCTGAGTTTTTGTATGTTTTGTGAATCGCATCAGATATACTTTTTTACGGGGGAAGGGGGGTTAGGCTGAAACACCTAAATACGCTAGCGGTACCTTACAGATACTTTTTAAAACGAAAAAGAATGCCAAAAAGCGGGAAAGGGAAAACAATAAGACAACTGATTGAGAGGGGTTGATTATAACATTTTGTACACGCATCGAAGAGAAAAATGGATTAGAAATGACTATATTGTGAGAAGAAGCTGGCAGGGACAGGACGGGACTAGAGACACTCGGCTTACATGTACTATCGATCGATTGGGACTGAGTTCTGACCGGGCAAACGGTTCAAGACTTTCTCGAAGCCTCCAGAAGGCGTAACCGGCACTATGTGTTTTGAAAGAACCGGTTTGAGGATAAGAGTCCTTAACGTCTCCTGGAGGCTCTTTTGAAAAGATAACGTGATAAGAAAACCGAAAAATGTCATGAAAACCCGTTTATCTGGTCAGAAAACTCGAAATATGCAGTTGTGAGGGTTCGAGATTATACGGGGATGGGGGTTTTTTGATATTATGATCGTCGTGATGAATGTATATGAATTTTCGCTTCAATTGAATCGATAATTGTTACCTTGATTGTGAGAATTTCGAAATACGGTAGTGATAAACCTTTTTTGATGGATGATGGACGATGGCCGTTATTTGATTTGGTTGCTGAGAAAGAGGAGCAGGGAGAAAGAGAATGTACAAGAGAGACGCAGACACACGTACGTACACGCAAGGGGCTTTTGATGAAGAGAGGGGAGGGAGGGAGAGACGCAGACGAAGAAGAAGATGAAGAAGAAGCAGCAGCACGGAATGACGTCATTCGGGGTCTGGCCTGCAAGAAGAAACGGGTTGAAGTAGGTCAGCAGGTTGGAAAGGGGATGAAGCTCGATTCAGATGTGCTAGTGGAGAGTCAGAAGTGTAAAAGTGTAAAAGAACTCGGAAAAAGTCCCACTTGTTGGAAACTTTTCGGAACTGTCGTACCCTTTTTGGGAATTGATTTGGAATGGGATTTGACAATAAGAACAGAATTAAAGCTTGAGATTAGCAAAAATTTGGATAGAACTGGCTCCAGTTTCTCAATTTTATTCGGAATTCCGATAACATTTCCTAATTTTAGTGATTCAGATTATTAGCTAAATTGTTTTCGAAATCTGCGCAAACTGAATTTCGAAATTGAACATTTGAACTTGAGTTGCTTGAAACTCAGTTGTAAGCATCAAATAAGAATAGTTTGTTTTTTGAAAAGAAGCGTTCTAACAGATAACATTCTTGTTTTCACTTTCATTTCAATATTCTCTACTTTTCTGTTTTCGTACAGAACTGTTGGGACTGAATTCCAGGTGCAAAACACAAGAATTCTGTGTTTCCACCTGCACCCCCAGCTCAACGTTCCCAAAAATCGTTTATGAATAGAGAAAACACTCACTTGACACCGTGTGCTTGCCGAACGGGCAGCGAGTCCGACGAGAGTTGTTTCGGCAGCGCCTGACCGGCACCGATCGAATCTTGGGGCTAAAAAGGGTTCATGAACACCAGAATCAAAGATTTCGATATACCTTTGCGGGTTTGCTGGACGCAGGTTTCTTTGTTGCACCCATGTTGAACACAAAGTTCCGCCACCCGAGTCGTCTTGTTCCGTGTTGCAAAGCGGCAGTGAGCACTGCTTTGTAGATCTGAGACCTCACGAATCTCGGGTATGAATCCTTGGCCATCAGTGTGAACACATGTTCTTCGGAATGATAGAATGCGAATCGCATCTGCGAAGCATCCTTGGCCTTGGAAATGCACTCGAGCGTTTGGTCGAGGGTCCTCGAGTCGACGTTCACCTGGGCAGGAGCTCCCT
This sequence comes from Caenorhabditis becei, assembly GCA_900536315.3. Lineage (NCBI taxonomy): Eukaryota > Metazoa > Nematoda > Chromadorea > Rhabditida > Rhabditidae > Caenorhabditis > Caenorhabditis becei. The sequence continues at coordinate 165,282 of LR539935.1, read as the reverse complement.
GAGCCAGGAACTCTTCTCGTATCCGCTCGGCCTTGTGGTAGATCTGTTCGTTCGGCGCGTATTTCAAATCCTGTATTGCTATCCAGAATCGTATATTTTCCGACGAGAACTCTGACTCCAGAAACGTCTCAAGCACCTGCCGACCGATGGGATCTTTGACCAGCTCCTGCACCGACAGACCCCACCGTTTTACCCGTTTCTCGGTGGGAATCTCCACGCTAGACCTGAAAAAGTACTCGTTTGCGATAGAGCGCACTTCCACTAACGTGTCGGTATTCTGTGTCCAGTACGAAGTATCGTCTGTAATCCAGGGGTTCGATGGCTGCGGCGGCTGCAGAAACGGGTCGAATTCGGCTCGCTGGTCCACCCACGTCACCATTCTGAAAAAGTCCCCGTTTCCAGTTGTTATCACCCGATTACACTCCAATTCTTATCACCTATTATTATCGGCTGATCACCTTTTCTTATCACGCAACATTTTAATCTTCTGGGAAATGATTTCGTAGTTGTGCACCTTTTTGAATGGACTTTTGAATCACTTTTTTCTCGAAAGCAATTCTTCAAAATCAGAACTTCCGAATTTCAATCCATCGTGTTTCCCAGTTCGCGCCCAAGTTATAACAAGAAATCGCCGAGTAGGCCGAATGGTAATTCGAGCCGCCCGTCCCATCGCTCTCATTGGAAGGCCTCTGGCCGTGTCTTTTAATGCTGTATCCAGCTGACGTCACTCACGTGTCCGACGCCTTCAACGCCTTCAGCCACGGTTTCGTCTTGATCGCAAACCGCAACCGATCCATCAAGCATCTGTATCCCTGCGCGTTCTGCCGTCGTATCTTCTTCTCCAGCTTCATGTAGGGATCCTCGAGAAAGTTGGCGCCGCCCCGACTCGGCTTCCGGATCTTCCAGAACGCCCGTTCCTCCGAGTCGAACACTACTTTCTCGACCTTTTTCTTCTCTTTCTGCTGCTTCAGCTGAAGTTCCGACTGCTGCACGATGAATGCCCACATATGCGCGAGAACATCGGCTAGCCTGAAAATAATTGAAGGTTGGACAGAAGAAAAAGAGGCGAAATCACCTGTTGAAAGACTCCACCTCGTCCTCTTCTAACCCGTGCTTTTGCTCGTTTCGTAACAATCGTTTGTTGAGGTAAATGGCTGAAAACAAATGGGTTTTGATAGATCTCCAAGGATTTTGGCTAATTAAAAACAAAATGTCAGCACAATTCGGAATGAATCCTAGAAGATCCACTGGGATTATAACTAAACGATTCTTCGTTATTTTTCGAAAAAGCTTACCATATTCCACGTCAGGCACTAGTTCCGCTTGAGACGGCCAGAAGTACGGCCTCTGCAGCCTGTACAGTGTCCCGTCGTCTCGAAACGGTTGACCCTGGAAGTTTATCTTGGAACCTGTGAAGTTTCTTGAAAAACTCACGTGCTCTATAACCGGAAACAGGTAACCGTGATGAAGGAGCAGACTGGCCAGATGACTCGCTTCGGCCTCGTCCTCGGGACCACCCTGGAAAGACAGAAGACATGAGAGTGGCAAAAACTCACGAGTGAATAGATAATGACACTCTTCCTGCCCTGGCCGGCCAACTCACTCTCTCGAGAACGAGGGCTATCAACTGCTGACCGGTGATAGCGTGCGGCACGGCGATTCGGAAGTATTTGTGCGTTTTCAGCTGCGCACCCTCCATCACTCGCTTTGCGAGCACCTCGATCTAAAAACGCTTATCAGTGAACTGATAACGGAGTGATAAGACGGTCTCCTACCTTGGTCAACGGTGGCATCATACAAAGAGCGGGTGGTGAGTGCTGCGGGGCTCAGTCAACTCGGTATCTTGGCGTCCTCCGTCCTCCCGACTGATTATGTAGTGTTGGAAATCAATCTGAAAGCGCAAAATCGGATTTGGAGAGCATTCGAATCAACGAAAGAGGCACAAGTGATAATCAAGACGATAAAGACGGGTTAAGAGGGTTGGAAATAATAAAATAGTAAGAGCCAATATGCCGATCTTCACTCCATCGCCTTCCTCTCGCCCGTCCCAACCACCTCCTCCCTCTCCCTCTCTCGGAGGGCCGTGGGGGATGGATGCTGGCTGGGGTGCGTGGTGGGCGGAGAGGGGGTGCTTATGTGTGTGTGTGTGTGTGAGTGAGTGAGTGAGGGGAAGCGAATGAGTGTATGTTGTGAGTGTGTCTGTGTGGCGGCCGAAGCCTTGCTTCCCGAATCGGACACGCAGACGTGCAAAGTCAACAGCGCAGGCGACGAGACGAGGCGCCCCGGCGGGCCCCGATGCTGCAGCAGCCCAATGATTTCCGATAATCGAGCCGTCTGCCGTCTCGCTGCTGCTCATTCTCGCCCCAGGAGCTCTGAGGCTCCGGCGAAGAAGAAGAAGAAGCAGAAGAAGGCTCCGAGAGAGCAAGAGCTCTGCGCTAGAGCCGTGTGCGTGCGTGTGCTTCTCCTTCTCTCTCTCGTTCTCCGCTTCTGCTCCGGATCGATCTCGTCCCCCCGCGGCGTTTCGTTTCGCTTTTCGCTCTCCTCTCGGACGTTGTCACAATCAGCAGAAGCACTCTGCGCCTGCGTCTCCGCAACGTCATCTCCTGAGGGCACCACGTCTTCTCCTTCTCCTTCTTCGTTGTGTGTGTGTGTGTGTGTGGCTCCTCCACTTCTTTCCCCTTTTATTCAATTTTGATGTGCGGCGGCGACGACGACGACGACGACGATGGCGACGCTGAAGCGACGAGCCTTCGCCTTCCTCTCGCACTCTCTTTGTCTCCATCTCCATCTCCCTCTCTGTATATATGGGTGTGTGTTGCTTTTTGGTGCTGGTAGGACGACGAGGATACTACTACTTTCTCCCTCCTCCTCTACTAGTTTTGGTGGTAAAAAAGCGGAGAAGAAAAGATGAGAGATGGAGAAATGTGTGTGTGGATGGATCGGTTGGTTCTTCTGCTTCTCTTCCGTTACTTCCTTCCTCTATTCAATTTCTGAAATTGTTTCAGAGATCAGCAGATCCTCTCTGGTGGAGAGGGATTCTCGTTGTCTCAGCTGTTGGAACCCAAGGAGAAATCTGAAGATCCAGGCTGGTACTGTAGCAGCTGGAAAATCTGAAAACTCCTCGAGAACACGGTCTTCAAAACTTGTAAAGTTTTATCAGGGATAGAAGTTATCGTGATCCTTCCGTTCTGGTCTCCTCCTGAATCACTGGGTTAAAGAGTTTGTCGGCTTGGCGCCAGATTTAGGTTCAGATGCAGAACGTGCTCCGCTGCTCCGTGACCCGGATCCGATCCTCCGATCGTCTCAATTTTGCGAGGGCGATTAAAAAGATCAAGTGCAATCGAGTCTTGTTGACTCTCAACTCAATCTCTCACTCCACAACTCGACCCCGCCGCTTCTTCTTCTTCTCGGATGAATGATACGGAATGCTAATACTCTTGGTGCTAATTTATACGACGAACAAGTTCATTTTCACATCACGGCAATTGCAATTTGACACTTTTTCCCTGGGATTCTGAACTAAACGATGGGGAATGCGTGGGGAAACTGAAAGATAAATAAACATTGTGAACAGAGAATTTATGGATTCAGCACAACAAAAGTTTATGTTCAGAATGATTTGTGGGAAGAGATACGGTGTTCTTGGCGGTGTTTGCACATAATTCGCCTCGCCAGCCGCACTCTCACGTACCCAGAAGGGGCGAAAAGCGGAAGGAGGGCGCCAGACGAGCAGACAAGTGTCGTATTTTCCTATTTGTTCATCACGTTTCCTCGTTTCGGAGGGCCTCCCTAGTTCCACGTTTCCTTCGCGATCACTTATCGATTGAATCCTTTTCCAGGGATTCACGGAAGCGAAACGTCGTCGGCGACGTGACTCGTCTCTTCCGAAGCAGAACGGAGAAGATGACGACGACGACGTTTTACACGAAGCAGAAGTGCAATTGGATAGAGGGTCGAGATGCCAAGGTGGATGAGGTGATGCGCGAATGGATGCACAAGTGAGAATCTGAGAACAATGAGATGATAACGACGAGTTGTTCAGATTCTGTACATTTCAAGACGTTAAGATCTGCGTGAGCACGTTCAACGTCAACGGAAAGAGTCCTGCGTCGGTGTTCCCCACGTGGTTCCCGCAGAAACGAGAAGACGTCGCCGAGTTCTACGCAATCGGGTGAGCATTTTTCGTTGAATCGGCAAAATATAAACACGTGGTTGATTTGATAAGAAAACCATGATAATGAGAGTATTGACATGTTTTTGGTTTGGAGACAGTCAGTAAAGGCAAAGATTCATACAAAATAATTGATTTTGTCGAAATGGTAAGCTAGAAATTGGAAAAGTTGATCAGAAACAGTTTGATAATCTCTTTGTTTCAGTCTCCAAGAGATGGATCTCTCCGTTGGCACCTACATTATCGATAACACAAAGAAAATGGAGGAATGGGTCGATGCGATTCACTGCTCTCTTCCCGGAGGACGGACACACTTCAATGTGGTGAGTTGGCTATGTATATTTCAACTTGCGAATGAGAAACATCTTTTGGAAAATGAATCAAAACGAACTTTCCAGGTTCGTTCGATGCGTCTCGTTGGCATCTTCGTCATTGTGTTCCAGTCGGCGAGCAGCCAGATCCGAGTCAGCGATGTCAACGTGAAGTATGTTGCGACCGGCATCTCAGTCCTCGCCACCAAACTCGGAAACAAGGGCGGAACTGCAATTTCGATGAAGATGAATGACACGTGGGTGTGCTTTGTGAATGCTCACTTCGCAGCTGGCAACAACGAACTTGAACGGAGGAATCAGGACTTTCGGGATATATACAATGACGTGGTATTCTATCCGAGAAGTCAACAGGATGCATTCGTGAGTTTTCAGTGAGCAATCACTTATCCTGACTAAGTTTCAGAGAGATAAACCGCTAGAAGTTCCAGTCATGTGTCTTTACGATCATGACGTGGTATTCTGGTTCGGAGATTTGAACTATCGACTCAATACAGACTACATTTCCAACGACGAGGTCAGACGGATAGCCTCCAGTGATAAGTTCGGAGAACTTCTGCAGTACTGTCAGCTCCGGGAGCAGATGGCTCGAGGCACTGTGTTCAAAGACTTCGAGGAGCCGGCGACATTCGGATTCCGACCGACTTACAAATATGACTGTGGCACGAACAACTGGGACACGAGTGAGAAAGGACGAGTTCCGGCATGGACTGATCGCATCTTGACTTACAAAAAGTACCCACAAGTTGGATTGGAGCTGATGTGAGTTTTACCTGCGACGGCTTTGAGAATAACTTCTGTATTTCCAGTCGCCCTATGGAAAGTGTCGAGACGATCACAGTATCGGATCACAAACCAGTTCGTGCCATGTTCAACTTGAAAGTCAAAAAGATCAACGACAGTGGAGCGAACTTGGTGTACGAGGAAGCAATAAGAGAGGCGGATCGGAGAGCCAACGACGAGTTGCCGCAGGTGCAATTGAGTTTGAATGAGGTTGACTTTGGCATTGTCAACTATCTGGAGCCGAAGACAAGAGTCGTCGTTGTGCAGAATGTAGGAAAGTCCAAGGTGAGTTGGGGAATTCAAAGCGGTTAGAAGAATGAAAGCTGAACAGTCCCGGTCTGTTTTAACGCACTGCAAACCAATTTTCCCTGTGAATAGTCGCCGCGGCTATAGTTACCCTCCGCGCGGTGCATTATTCATAATGGCCTTCGTTCCCATATTCCCACCCGACAATTTCAATCGATACTCGCTCCATCACAACAAGTCCGCTGTCACTGGCACCGTACTTGTTGTTGTTTAATGATCAGCAGCGGGATCACATGATCCCTCTTCTGTGTAAATAGCACCTTCAACACACAATAGATGATTCCCATTTCAGGTGCGCTTCTCGTTCAAAGCCCGGCTGAACGCGACGAACCAGGAGATTTGCGACAAGTGGCTGATGGTTAGTGTAGTTTTACGGGGAGAAGAGATCGTTATCTGATTACTGTACTACGTCTTTTTTTGTCTTTGAGTAAGCTGAAAAGGAGAAGAGAAGAATAGAAAGGGGAGGAATCCGGTTAGAGATAACCATCTGAAGCTTCTTCTTCTTCTTCTGAGACTTTGTCTCCCTTTCTCCGATTCATTCGAGAGTTTCCCCTCTTCGGAACACAATGTTCTCCACTTCAGGTCACACCAACACACTATCAGATACCACAAGGAAATTCTATGGCGGTGAGTTTTGCTGATATTTTGATGAAAATTCTGAAATCATTGTTGCAGATCAATTTGACCGTCTCGATCAGCACTGACATCGTCCGCCGCATCCACGACATCATCCGCAATGGACAGCTTCAAGAGATTCTGGTCCTGCACCTGGAAAACGGCCGTGACTACTTCATCCCCGTCTCCGCCACCTATAACAACTCGTGCTTCGGAACGACTATCGAGAAACTTTTGAATGCAAGACCCAAGAAGGAAGTCAATCTGATCGACTTTGTGAGTTGTCTTCCTTAGTTCAGCTTGGAATATCCCATTTTCAGGGAGATGAAACTGGACTCCAGACGGACGATTGTCCCGCCTTTGTCCCCCGCGTGGTCCACCGTCTCGTGATGGCTCTGAGGGCTCGCGGAGCAAAACTGCTCGATGCGAACGAAGAACTCGACAACGTAGTGTTCAACAGGATACGAGCAGCTCTGGAGACAGGACAACCTGATGATCTGAGTGAGTCTTTAGTTCAAATGCACTCTTAGCGACCTGTTCCAGGCACGTTCGCTTCCTCGTACATGCTCTACAGTGCCCTGATCCGACTGCTTGACTCTCTCGATGAACCCATCATTCTCGACGGAATGTTCAAGATCATTCACAAGGAGATTGTCAAGTACAGAACCGACGCCAGACAGTGAGCTTTCCAACATTTCCTTTTTTGGTAAAATCTGCGTTTCAGGTTGTGGACAGTGATCCGGTCGAGTCTCCCAAAGCCGAATCAAGCAGTTCTCGAGCTGATCTGTCTGATGCTCCGCGAATTCTTCAGTCAGAGATATGAACTCAAAGGTAATCAATGATTGTTATCACTCTTATCATTATCAAATGTTTCAGATCAATTGTCCCTCTGGTCGACAGTGTTGTTCCGATACGATATCGCCGAAGAGAAAGCCCACGGAATGTTCGCGACCGCACTGCAGACAATGTGCGAGTACGGAGCCGACGTGGCTCTCGGATGAACCGCTCTTATCATTCGTTTCCTTATCAATACCCACATTCTCATCTAACTTATGTCTTTTTCGACACGCCAAACGGGTCCGCACCGCCTTCATCTGTTCAGTTTCTCTCCCCGTTCAACCAAATCCTATGTGCCTTTTCTCTCACTTTTAGGGCCATTTTTCACTTTTTCCCTTTTTGCCATACGTTATTTTTGTAAGTTGTCCTCTTGTGATATGATAGTGATAAGCACTAACACCCCCGTCAATCCTGTTGAAACATCCACAATTCCCCGCACTCTCCACAAATTTTTATGCATAAATTTTTTGTTGTTCCCTTTCCATTTTGCGCTTTCATTTGTTCTTTGACAATCCGATTTCGGTTTGATGTTTTTGTTGTTCTCTTATGATTTTCACATTTATCATCATCACCAAACATGTTTTCAGAGCTCAAAATGTCATGGCTTTTGGCGGATATGAAAAAGAAAATGAACGAGGCGAAGTCGACGATTGAGCAAAGCTTCAAGCAGGTCGCCGAGAGCACTAACGTCGTGAGTTCTCCTCTTTCAACAATTTTCTAATCACCTGTCAGTTTAAGAATGAGAAAGAAGTCGAGGAGAAAAAAGAAGTCGTCCCGAAGCCAGAAAACGAAAAAGAGAAGTCAACTGGAGATGCTGCCGAACTTCAAGAGAAGAAAGAAGAGATTCCGGAAGAGCCGGTCGCGTCTCCCACCGAATCCGCTGCTGAAACTGCCAAAAAGTCGATGGCCGCTCTGTTAGGAGGGCTAAAAGTCGGCAGTGGAGTGGCATCGACGAAATTATTCGAGTACTCGAAGGTAGCGACGAAAAAGTTGGAGGAGGTCAAGAACGCTGTCATTGAGAATGTGAGTCGATGAAGTTATCAAGTATTTTTATTATATGTTTTCAGACAATGCTCGGAGACCTGAACAAGGAGCAAGACGAGTTCGAGAAGCAACTGCAGGAGGAACGTGAGAAACTGAAGAACATTGATCTTCCGTGGCAGGGGCTTCCGGATGAGGTGCTAGCGAAGAAGCAGATGCTCTCGCTCTCGACCGACACTCGCAACTTCCTCCGCGACTCGGCTGCCAACAGCGAGTACACCTACGAACAGCAGCAGGCGATGGCCACGTTGTTGCTGAAGATTGACCCAAATCTTGCGAATGTCAGATTCCAGTTGGTGCCAAAACAGTGAGTCGTCGTTACATCAAAGTCTCGCTGACAGTGAATGTTTTCAGAGTGAAAGAGAACCAATTCTGGCAGAACTACTTCTACCGAATTGGCCTCATCCGGCAGTCAATGCAGGGACAAGGAAGCACCGGAAGAACGACTCCGACGCAGGTGTCGACGTCTTCTGTTGAAGAGAAGAAGGTCGAGGAACCGGAGGTGACAGCTCAAGTACCGGAAGTTGCTGAGAAGGCTGCCCCGGTGCCAGAACCAGTGAAAGTTGAGAAGGAGCCGGAACCGGAGCCGGAACAAGTAACCGAAGAGAGTCAAGAAGAAAGTGGAGAAGACGAGGAAGAGAAGGAGCCGGTGCTGACGACGGAGCAACCAGCGGCTCCGGGAGAAGCCACGTTGACCAGTGTTGGTGAGTTGGATAGATTGGGTCAACGAAAACATCTGAATAAAAGTGTCAGTTGCAGACGAAGAGTGGGAACGTGAGATCCTTGCCGATCTGAACGACTACGACGACGTCGTCGAGAAGACGGGCGGAAAGGACGACGACGCCTGGGAAGCCGAGATTCAGGAGCTCCTCAACGCAGAATAACCAATTCGAATTCATGTTTCTGTAGTTTCACCTGTAAAATTGTATAAACCCGCTCGCAACTGCAAATTCCTTCCCCGTATCTGTAATTCCAATGAACGATTCGTGATTTTCCCATGTGTGCGAATTCTTACTGTTTGTCGATACTAAAACCGTTTTATTCGAGTGCCAATCCTATTTTTATTTGTTTTAAATTCCCATTCGCGCCCCATCGGACGGTGACGTGTCAGTGTTAGCAAAGCTCCCCGTACTCACTTCTCGTCTATTGCAGCATGATGGAGGCGAGTTGTCTGTTCAAGACGCTTCTCGCCACCAACTGGGCCCTGTTTCTCTGGGATCAGTACATCTCCTGGCGACAGTATAAGTGAGTTGGAAGTGCGCTCTAGTGAAACAATCGATAATCGTTACAGAGTACACCGAGACGCTGAAAAACGGCCGGAAGAAGTGAAGGAGCTGATAAACGACGAGGACTACAAGAAGGCCAGGGACTACAAAATCGACAACCATCTCTTCGGATTCCTCCATAGCTGGTTCAATCAAGCTCTTCTGACTGTAAGCTGCTTTGAATCGGCTTCCAAACCGTAACTTCCCTCGTTTCCAGGCTCAACTCATCGGCGGCTACTACCCGTTCCTCTGGTATGCCACCTCCGCCTACCCATTCCACGTGGCAGTCTTCCTTTCGATCAACTCAATCATCGAAACCTTCATTGACCTTCCCTGGGATCTGTACTCGACGTTCATCATCGAAGACGCCCACGGCTTCAACAAGCAGACTATCGGCTTCTACTTCATTGACAAGATCAAGAAGATGCTCGTGGGATTCGTCATCACCATGCCGATCGTCTACGCCATCGAGTGGATCGTCGTCAACGGCGGTCCGTACTTCTTCGTCTACATCTGGCTGTTCGTGTCCGTCGTTGTCCTGCTCCTAATGACCATCTACCCGTCGTTCATCGCCCCGCTCTTCGACAAATACTTTCCTCTTCCCGACGGAGAACTCAAGACCAAGATCGAGAAGTTGGCCGAGTCTCTCAGCTACCCACTCACCAAACTGTACGTCGTCAACGGATCCAAACGCTCCGCCCACTCGAACGCTTACATGTACGGATTCTGGAAGAACAAGCGCATCGTGCTGTATGATACTCTTCTGAGTGGAACCGAGAAGGAGAAGGTTCACAAGTTGTACGTGGAGGCTGGAGAGAAGATCGAGGAGAGCGAGAACGATAAGAAGAGGGGAATGAGCAACGACGAGGTCGTGGCTGTGTTGGGTCATGAACTGGGACACTGGGCCCTCTGGCACACTCTTATCAACCTGATTATCAGTGAGTTCCGAGTCTCCACTGCAATCCTTATCCAATGATTTCAGCCGAGGTCAACCTGTTCTTCATGTTCGCCGTCTTCGCCTACTTCTACAAATGGGACGCTCTCTATCAGGCCTTCGGCTACACGGACACACCCCCGATCATCGGAATGATGCTCGTCTTCCAGTTCGTCCTGGCCCTCTACAACCAGTTCGCCGGAATGGGAATGGTCATCCACTCGCGCTCCGCCGAGTTCGGAGCCGACGAGTTCGCCGCGAAGCTCGGCTACGGAGACAATCTGATCGGAGCGCTGACCAAGTTGGGAGTGGACAACCTGTCGATGCCGATCAACGACGAGCTCTACTCCTGGTGCACCCACACGCATCCACCAGTCGTCGAGAGAGTCGCCGCTGTCCGTGCATTCCAGGCCAAGAAGCAGTAATCGCTTGAGTTATCACTTCGTTCCTAGTCAAGCCAAACCCAAATTCCTGCTACGATTATGACGCCATGCCAAAAATGTGAAACCTATTATTAATCAAATTCGTTTCTTTCTGGACATTTTCCTTTTTTTTAAATTTAAATTTTTATTTATCGCTCTAAAGTGTTTATATGCATTGCAATGTGGGTCTCTCGTGTCTCAATAAATGTCAAATGTCCAAATGTTCGAACACCTCGAGCACAAATCAAAACGAGCTCTTGGCTGTTTGCTCGCACCCAAACAGTCTCTATTTGCTCCTTCTCTGCTTTTTTGAGCACCGTTTTCGCCCCGATCTTTCCCAAAACATTGTCCCTTTTCGACATATTCGTTTCGCACATTCGTTGTCCGAAAACAGATCTGTTTGTGCCAATTTGAGATGAACACCTCCGGAAAAAGAACGGGCGGTGTCGAGTGGCACAAGTGTCTTTTTACGAGTTTTGTTATGACGTTACAGTAGGCGGACGTTCTTAGAAATCAAGGAATGCTTCTTTTGAATAACCAACTGAATCCTTGCTGTTTCTCAAAGTTCAGAAGCCCTTCAACCACCTCCATTTTCTATTTTCAGTCTTTTATCACATGCTGCAAGATTATAGGTCTTCCTAATTAGGGATTACTAAAAAGTATTTCTGTCTCAAAGGATTTCATGATAATCCCGTTGGTTTTGCTTTAGCTCCAGATTTACAGCTCCACTGCAAAAAGTATTCAGTTCTGACAAGGGACAAGGAATGTTTTTATGTGGCAAACTTGAAAAATTCTGAAAAGTTTCTCAAAAATCCTATAAATCGCCCTGGTCATGCTCAAATTGTTTCGGAGTCCGATGGCCACTCCTGACCTAGTTATAAGCCATCAAGGTTCAAAAAATCTGGGAAATTTCAATGTTTTCTAAAAACCTTTGATGTCTCATAACTAGGCCAAAAATGGTCATCCGACTCCTAAAATTTTAAGCATGATCTTTGAGCATGAGGGCGATTTATAGGATTTTTGAGAATTTTTACAGAATTTTCCAAGTTTGTCACCTAAAAACCTTCCCTTGTGAAGTTGAGAACTGCAAGAGATAACTGACAGGTTGACTGTGATCCGTTGATCACGCGGCATGCCTAGAAGCTTCCAAGACCCAACAACTACTGTAGTGTGTTCGTTCCAACCCCTTCCCCAGCTTCTCCTCCCCCGATCCTTTGGTCCACTCGCCCCCGAAGCACTTTGGGTACGTGCGCCTCAAAATGAAATCATGGCCGTCTCTCTCTTCCAGCAACATTCCCTTTTCGGGCCGAACACCACTCTTGTCAACTTGTTGTGTGCATGTGTGCATCATCATCTGCCCCACTTCTCTCAGCCCTCTGTCCCCAATAATCGGAGCAACGAAGGGAGAAGATGAAGAAGAGAGACTCCCAAACCACTATATGTTTGGTCTCTCCCTCTCTTTTTCCTCTTCATTTTCTCATCATGTGCTGTTTTACAAGTGTTTTACCTTTTCCCGCATAATCCCCCACCTGTCTCCGGAAGTGCTCGTACTATGACGTGGCACCCGCTGTTTACGACTTCTTCTGTTTGTTTTCAGAATGTCCCTGAATTCTAATTTCAGCTGTTTATCACAACTTCTTCTTGAGAATCGAGCATTTATAGAGTATGGAGTTTGGATGAGGGAATAGGCGGGACTCGTTACCAGGAATGCCTTTTCGAAGGTTGAATAGCTACCGTAAGCTTCACTGTAACCTAGACTAATGCAATTCCAGTAAGCTCTCGTTACGATTGGCTGTGTAGACAAGTTGGGAAGCTTGTTCGGGAACAAAATGAAAGCTCGCGGCTCACACGAAAAAACAAAAAGTCCCGAAACAAAGTTGTGGTGTAATGACTTTTGCAAAGTTTTGCAAGAGTTCCTTCTCTGCATTTCTACATGTTTCGGTATTTTGCATGAGTTTGACGTATGGTTTCCGAAGTTCTTGCCAGAAAAGGAATCAGCCCTTCTCCCCACCTTCTCTCTCCCACCTCGCTTATTCGTTATTCGCGTACATTCATCATAGTATCTCCTCCGTCTTCCTCATGTTCTATTTCTATTTTTAACACTTAAAGAAACGTCATTTCAACCAGCATACCTTCTTTCTAAAAGATGGGAAAATGTGATTTCAGTCGCACGTTTTGCATTCTAATACAGGGGATTAGGGGAAGGAGAAGCAGCGGAGAAGGAGGGGGAAGGGTTTCGTTTCGAACTCCCGGAGAGCCAAAACACGGATTGTGCCACGTCGTTAGTGAGTGTAGTTTGATGTTGGGATTACTGTAGGTAACATCTTCTCTTCTGCCATCTTCTACTCGCTGATTCTCACTTCTCCGTTCCTTTTCCTCAAGGACCTCTTCTCCAAAAACACTTCAACCCTCTGCCACGTCATCGCCTCCCCGAATCCAAATCCGAATCTAATCACCGCTTCTCTTTTTCTGCTAATACCTCAGCTAATCTTGTTCTCATCCGAATATATATCTCTTCAGAAAACCAATGTTGTCAATGACAACTGAAGGCTGAAGATGGGAGCAAAGTGTCGTTTTTCAATGGAAATTCGATACTTGTTCTGATTTTTCAATTGGTTTTTGGTGGTTTCGAATGAGTTTTTTATGTCTATTCAGATTCAAAATAGTCTTTTTCATACGAGTGAAATAGTGTAAAACATGAAAAATAACAGGGGGAAGAAGCTTGGGACGCATCAATTAATACTCTCTTTTTCTCGCCTTCTCCTTCCTCGATTTCTTTCATTTGCGAATACCAAAAGAGCTCTTCACGAGCCGAAGTTTCTCTTTCGCGATGGGAAAATTAGCGTTTTCCGAGAGATCATTGAGCTTTTGACCTTCATTTTTTGAATGGCGTCATTTCTAATTCCCTCGGATCCAGAACAACAAATTGATGAATGAGGGGTGGAATTTATGAATTCAGCGTTCCTCTCGATTGTATAGTAGCTTCGAAAGAGTACAGTTAGAAGCGTTGAACTCTTCCAGCAGCATCTCTTTCTGAACTTCTTCGCAGTGATCCATCACCCCGTCTGTCTGGTGCCACGTCACCACTCTTCCTTCATACTCTCCACTTTTTCTGCTTTCCATTGGGAATTCCCTTCCCAACAATTTGTCATCCCTAGGTTCTCTTTGAGTGTTTTCCTTCGAAAAAAGCAGCGAAATTTGAAAAGAGTGTTCGCGGCGGCGCATTGACATATTCTGCCCTTTCATGTTTTCCATATTCCCTTTTATTCCTGTCCATTGTCAATGTTATTGAGTCACCGTGGAAAATATCACACGAATTCCTTTCTCGGGGACATTCTTTTTTACTTTTTCGCAGAGTTTCGAAGAGAGACAAAACAAAGAAGTGAAAGTGAGAAACGAGATAAAAAACGACGGGCGGTCTGTGTCAGATTTGTATCTCAAAATGAGATATTGACTTGTATATTCCCTCGAGGAAAAGCAAGAATCGAATCGGTTTCGCACACCGAAAAACACATTTATCGTGCGGGTGGCTGCAAAGTTTTGTTGCGTTTTTGGGTACGTTTGACCTGGAAATGAGATTTCGAACATTTTCTGTCTTCTGGAAAGTAGGGCAGCATTTGGAGTTGGCTCTTTTTCAGTGTCCAGGCTCACTAAGATTGGATCGGGGTCCTTCAACCGAAATCTTAGGTTGCACAGGCAGAATGACTTTTCAGTTGCCTGAAGCATTCTGTTATGATATTCAAAAATAGGCCCAGTTACATAGTTACAACTGTTCAACTTGATTTTCGAGTTTCACAAGGGAAGTGTGTGGGATGACCTAGATAGAATTGGCTGAAACGGTCCCAATAAATAAGATCCGAAAGCTTTTTCATTGGATAAGCTTCTGGTGACTGCTACATGCAGAAAAGTATGCTCAGAGGTCAGTTTATAAGCCAGATTTCCCGTTGAAATGAGTGATTTTTCACGTCAATGAAGATTTCAAGCTTTTAAACTGGCATCTGAGCGCACCTTTTTGCGTGTAGCTGTCACCAGAAGCTTATCCCATGAAAAAGCTTCCGGATATTATTTATTGGGACCGTTACCCACCCCTCTGCCAAGTTTCAGCCAAATCTATCTGTGTGACCCAACAGACTTCCCTCGTCAGGTTCCTAAGAAGCCCATGTTCGAGTTATTATTTTGAATGACCCCCTTTTCTGATAAATCCCCGATGACTCACCGTATCACGCTTCCCCCCCTCTAACCCCTTATAAACCTCCCCAGACCTCCTGCTCGCAAATCGTTTCCTGCCCATCCTTGCTCGTCTTCTTCCTTTTTTTTCTTATCCATTCATTCCCGAATCCGTGAATGTTTGTGCCAGAAATCATTCTCTCTCGACTCTTCACCTCTTTTCCCTTGACTAATCTCCGGAAATTGGTACGAGACACGGAAAAAGAAGAAGAGGTGACGTGGCGAAAACACGCGGTTCCAGGGTCTGGAAATCGGAAACATAAGTGATTGATGTGTTTATAACGGAATCCCGAATGCCTTCTGACCGATGGCCTTCAGCGCCTTCTCGACAGTCCTTCTGCCATCCAACCAGTTACTCTCGCCGTGTCTGCGTCTCTCCCTCTCACACACTCTCTCGCCTCTCTCTTAACTTCTTTTCATTACCACAATCAGATCTTTCGAAACAAATGTTGCCACACATTTTCCTTCTCTTTCTCGATCACAATGAACATGTGACTCCGCCCTCAATTTCCTCATTTCCATTGTTTTTTTTCTCTCGAATTCTTCCCCCGTTTACCCTACTTTTTTCAGTTGTGTTCTCTTCTTTTCAATTCGATATGTTTCTATTTGTAGATCGGTTCAAAAGGGTCTCATGACCTGTTTCATAACACCTTTCGGGGGCGGAAATTGATATTTATTCGATGTAGGAATAGGGGCGGAGCCTCGCTGATTCACTCTTCACATCTGGTCCCCCGCATATTTTGACACAAGTGTTCTTTGCAATGCGGTCACGTCATTTGAATGGGAAGTGCGCTCTACTGTAATAAGTGCACTGGGCAGTTCAACAGAGCGCATTTGCACTGCCCTTTCTAAGCCCCATTCCTAAGATTCCACTAAAAACTCGTGTCTTCCTTCTAATCTTCCCTCCCGTCTCATTCGTCGATTCCTCCCAATTTTCCCATAAAACGACTCTTCCGATCCGTGCTCTAATCCCCGCTTCCCATCCAGATTTTCCATATTTTTCCTCCCGAAATACGTAAAGCTTCTCGTTTTACGTCGACACAAAAAGTGAGGAGCAGAACGAAGAAATTATGGGAAGAAGCAAAAGCGAGAAAAAAGGTTTTTTCGAGAAGTTGTCGTCGCGGCGAGTCGAAATTAGAAGACGTCGTGGCCTTTGTTTGCCGCTTCGACGCCTTCTTTCTCCTTCTGAATTCAGCTCCTCTTCAGAATCTTGCTCTTTGTTCAATTTGTGAGAGTGTCTCTTCCCCTTTTTTTTCCGTTGTTACCGATCAACAACAGCTGCTGTTCGTTCTCTCACTTTTTACTTTTTGTTGTCTCATTTTCAGCAAGATTGATCAGATTCTAACTTCCGATCAGCTGATAACAACACTTCCACACTCCGATGTTTCCAATCTTTTATCTAAATCCATTAATCCATTCCAATGTGCCACGTCATTTCCGTCCGAATCATCATCGTTATGTGTGTTTTGCCAATGATATCTCCGTCGGCTTCCTTCCTTCGAAAAGTTATCAGGGGAAGAGCGAAACGACGCAATCTGTGTAATATCAGTTAGTCTCTGTTTCCCTGCGTCTCTCCCTCTCACACACTCTCTCTCCATCTCTGATCCGCTGCGTCTCGACTTCTGGTAATGCGAGATTCATCCCGAGATTTTCGTCTTCCGGGGCGTGATCGATGATCCAACCCCGGTGAAGATCTGGCAAAGAGTCAAAGCTTCGATGGCCTAGGATCCCGATCCTAGGCCATGATTGCTCAAGGTCAAACACAATAATATTTGCGGCTCTTCTTCCATTTTGTTTAGCCAACCATCCCGCCCGTCTTGTTTTGATTTCCCGGCCCAAAAAACCGCCGAATCCTTCCATTCTCTGACCCCAAACAGGTGACGTTTTAGTCTGAGGCATCCCCCGAAATACTCCCCAGAACCTACAGTAATCCTTTGGGAGAAGAGCCGGAAATATATAGTGGTGAGCCTATGCAAATCAAACCGGAAACATTAGTGCCAAATGAGTTTTGGTGTTGATTTCTTGATTAGGAAGGATGAGTTGAGCGTGTATGCAAATGTGCTCTAATGAACTTGAAAGAAGATCAGCAGAGCACATTTGCAACTTGACATTTTGAAAATGTTCCTAACATTCCTAACAACCTTTTCCACTCCGCAAAACTCCACTACCGTACCCCTTTTAGTACACTCCTCCAGGTTCTAAGCCCCAACTCTCGGTGCTTCGAAACGAATTCCGTATCCCTTTCTATTTTTATCCTTTCTCTTTTTCTACTACTACTACATTATCACTCCCCTCCGAAAGGTGTATCAAATTCCGCATGTCTGCGTCTCTCCCTCCCGCACACTCTCTCGGCGTAGGAGCTGGGATCCTTTCCGCATTACACAAAGTCCTCTCTCGGTACATTCGTACCCCCGAAATGACTGGAAAAAAAACAAATTGAGAAAGTGTTCGAGTCCGTTTGACCACCATCGTTACTGTCTCCCCCGAGAGGAGATGTTTTCGTTTTCGCCCACCTCACTTTTACTTTTTAATCGTATCGTTTTGGCAGAAAGACACCAGAACGTACTACTATTTACTCTTTCTCTCCTTGCCACGTCACCCTCTGCGTCTCTCGATCTCTCTTTTCCAGTTCTAACTGAGCAAACATTTCGAAGAAAGCAACAAGGGCTGATCATCTGTGGCAAGGGTTACGGCAAGAAGTTGCCCCGTTTTTCACTTTCCGCCTGGGGTTCGGTTTACAGTGTACACGCGTGTACAGGTCTTCAGAACATGCTGGTTTACTCTCCCAATTGTCACTCGTTATGATGGGGTTGGGCTGACTTACCGCACCTGGAATCCCAACATCAGAACTTTTCTTATTTTGAAGATGACCTAACTTTTGGAGCTTTCGCTTATCTTCTGTGGCCTAACTTTCCCGATTCCAGACTTTTCTTTGTCTTTGAAACTTGAAACTTTCCTTACCGTACCCCCCCCCCCAATTTCGCAATGACTCCGTATCCCACTCCTACACAAATTCGCTGAGCAGCGACTCAACTAGTACTGTCTGCTGCCAGTGAGTAATCAAAGTTTGACTACTTCTCCCCGAGTCCAGACAGAGAGTATCAGTGTCAAGTACCTCCCCCGTCACAAATAACTACTAAATACCAGGGTGTCCGGGACGAAATGAGTGGGCCCTCAAGTGTCACGAGATCAGTTCCAGATGTCACACAAACCGCCCATCATCTTCGTAAAAACGCCTACTGGTCATTCAGCAAATGCGCTCCATTACTAGTCCAGCAGAGCGCACTTGTCATCGGGTCACATGTCACCTGAATTCCGCGAATACCTTCGGTTTCTCTGTCTTTTTCAATTACATCGAGTTAACCATTAAACCATCAAAAACCACTTTGGAAAACGGTCAAATCAGTGCGCGGGGGGACCGCCTGTTTCCGGTTCCTGTGGCAATTTTGCAAATATTGCCAGTAATAGTAATTGGGGAAAAATAGAAAAAAAATGCAAGTTTGTCTTCCTTTTAAACCTTTCCGAACGTTGTCTTCTGATATATTTGAACCTCTCCTTCTGAATCCTCATCTGAATCTTCTGATCTTCCAGAATATGTCGCGAATTGGAGTTCTCGGGCAAATGTCCGAAATCAACGATCATCTGTATCTTTCTGGAGCCGGTGTCCTGAAGCCGGAGAAGATCAAGCAGAGAAAGATCAACATGATTGTGAACGCGACGACCGAGGAGCCGTCGACTTATATGCAGGGTTCGTTGAAGGATTCTGACTCGAGTATTACTGTATCTCTTCCAGGAGTCGACACGATGAAGATCCGCATCGAAGACCATCCGTACGCCCGGCTCAGTGAGCATTTCGACGTGGTCGCTGATAAGATTCGTAATGTTAAGGTGAGTGTTCGAAAAAGGCCTAAATACCCGAAACCAGTTCTTATTTTGTAATTACTGTCTGCGTCTCTAAACTGTTTTTCGCTGAATTTATGACCGTGTTTTTTGTCTTTTTGTCGGCAAATGCCGGGTCGAAGAGTAGGAAATGTTTACGATCGGGTGTGGTCGACACGAAGTCGATTGGGGAAGATCATGGTGATTAATCGGAGCGATTCCAGGAACGTGGAGGTCGGACCCTGGTGCACTGCATGGCCGGAGTCTCGCGATCGGCTTCTCTCGTTATGATCTACCTGGTGAAGCACGAACACATGACCCTCCGTCAAGCTTATCACTACGTCAAGGCCGCCCGTCCGATCATCCGACCGAATATCGGATTCTGGAAGCAGATGGTCGACTACGAGAAGAGACTCCGAGGCACTGCTTCGGTGAAGATGGTGCAGACTCCGGAGTGCGATATGCCGATTCCGGACGTGTATGCTGACGATCTGAGGAGACTTCAGATGCAGAGGGAGACGGCGAGACACTCGCTGCCGACGGCCACGAGCAACAGTGCCAGCAAGCACAGAGCATTCTCCGCCAGGTGAGCCATCGGGGTACTGTACAAAACCCAATGTTCCTTCTTGCAGCACGTACCGCCCGTCATCGGCCTCTTCCGCCGGCTCCTCCTCATTCGCCACGTCATCTCTCCGTCGTGCCTACAGTCCGGCTTCTCTGCCCTCTTCCAGTCTCGCTCTCACCACTTCCTACAGTCTTTTCTCGCCAGCTCCTGCTCGAAAACCCCGTCAAAGTCTGTTTTCGATGTATTCCAACGCGCCACGTCACAACTTTTTCTCGGCCTTCTGATGATTTCTAGGCACTGGAACCGTACCCTGTATCATAACGTTTTCTTTCTTTTCCCGTCAACTGTATCATAATAACTTTCACACATTTCCCCCTTTTCGACCAATTTATATGTACCGTACTCCGCCCCTCCATCCAGCTTTCTCCCACTAGATGTTTTATCTTTTCGTCGGCTCGTCCCTCCGTCCCTAAAAGTATTCTTTGTATCGCGAAAAGAAGTGGTCACGGGTTGATTCTTCTCCTTCCCCCACAAAAAAAAAACAGCACAACAATCAACATATTTCCCCTTTTGTCGCTTCTTGTCACACCTTCAAATGTTTTAATTTTCCTCTGTAACAACTTTTTTATGTAAATCATTTCATTCCCGGAATAATAAATAACACAATGAAAAAAAACAGAAAAAAGAACTTTGTGCTGGATTTTCAGGAAAAAAAGATCATGGGATCGAGTTGGTCTCTGGACAGGAAACAAGAATTGTTCTGGAAAGATTCTTGAAATTCCGTCTGATGAAGAGGCGTTGGCGAGTCTTCGAATGTAGCTAAAGCTCTGCAAATCCTCACAAAAACTGTGCGATTTATAACTGTCACTCCGCCTTCCCGACTCTTTTCTCCAGAATCCTTTGAGCCCTTCTCATCAGAATTCCGTGACGAATGCGGCTCATCAGCACTGTGCATACTCCCTGTCACCCCGTTTCTTCGTGTTTCCTTCAGAATCTCTCCTCATAATTTCTCATGCATTGCCGAGTACACTTCGACTCTTTCTGCCCTTTTACAAACAAAATTCGCCTTTTCCGGGGGCGGACCGCCCGATTCGAAGTCGTTGTCGCCGTCTCGGCCCACCGCCAATTATCGAATTATAAATGGAACAGCGGGTTTTCGAGCCGCCGACGACAAGACCTGCCGTTTTCGAGACACTTTGCCGTGCTGACAAAATGGATTTTTGATTTATGCAAAGTGACATCCGCTCTCTTCGTTTTCATTTTTCAACTTTGACTGGCGCCAACCGAATTCGCCGTTTTGTCCATGAGGAAATCTTCCGAGTTGTTCGAGTTTTCTGCTGTGTCTGGAAGTCTGTTCTGCTCCGGGACATCTCGAAGCGCGTCATTTCGCAGCAGCTGAAACGAGCACTGTATGTCTAGGTTCTTCGGGGCGTAGAATCTGAATTTCACTTCTAAAGTCATTTTACTAGACGTCCTGACGGTCTTGAATTGTGCCTAGTGACAGAGATGTCCCGGAGCCGTCTGTTCCACAGGAATGGTGTCGTGTTTTCCAAAAACGATACATTCAAAGGATCATGTCGGAGTAGAGTTTTGGGTCTCGACACGATCCAGTGTACTGTAAGGCAATCCAAGTTTCGAACAGCTTCCTTTTCGTCTTGAAACTCATGTTTTCCCTTTTCCCGTTACATTTTCTCATTTTCCCGCTCACGAAAAAGGTCAATTTTTCGGAAAACTCTCCAATTTCTGTCGGGAATCCTCTAAAACGCTTCCTCCTTATTATAAAGATCCCGCACTTCAGATCAGTTTCCTTCCGGTAAATGTTCTGATTTTTGAACATTAAAAATCAATTACCCTTCCAATTGTCCTTCTGTCAAAACTTTTCCAATTTCCCTTTAAATTTCCCAAAATTCTTCGCACTTTCGCCGCCTATTATTATTACGAAACACATCTTCTTCGAAACGTTTCAAAAAGAGTCACGAGACGATTGACCTGAATCGTCGAAAGGTAAAGAATGCGTGAAATAAGTGGGGGCAAGGGGGCGCATTGGTGCACACACACACCTGAATAATAATAACAAAACGCGATGAAAATGGGTGAAAAAGTGGTGGCTTCGAGGGGAAATGACGGAGAAAAGGAGTCGTCGGCTCCTCCGGAAGAGTGCAATCTTTCACTGGTCCGCCCGTTTTGAAGGAGCAAGAAAACGCAGAAAAAGACGAAGAAGATGAACAATTTGGGTGGCTTTGGACAGCATAAAGCCTCGGGTTAACACTCAGCGAAAACTTTGATCTCTCGGCCTTCTTCCGCTTCTTTTCCGCATTTTCTGTTCTTTTTTTTGTTGAAAATTCTTTTTAGAAAAATGAGGAAAATATAATTTCCCATTGTTCCAACTACCCGTTTCCCTGCGATTTCGTTGACCTTTAGTCAACTTTTTGTTCGAAAATCTCGGAAATTCGGCTCGATTTGTCCCCGTCGAATCCGAATTATTTCATGTTCACTGAACTTGACGCTCTTTTCCACTCACTCCACTCTATTATCCGGTTCATAAGATCAGGAATCGTTTTCTTTTTTCAATCCTCGTTTTCCAGATGCGACTCCTGCATCCGCCACTTCTCGTCCTGCTCATTGTCATCGTTCCCGTCGCCACGGCGATCGAATGTCTCAACTACAGAGTTCCTGTGGGAGATCCGATACTGAAGGCTTTGAGAAACGTAAGAATTATTGCATCCTTTGTGGAATCTTGTCCTTTTTTCAGCCAAAATGCAGCTCGAAAGCCAAGTTCTGTGTCAAGATCACCGGATCCAGCGACGACGGAAAGAACGGATTCAAATCCGGCCGCTGTGAATACCCAGACGAATGCACAGAATACCCAGACAGCTGCTTTTATCGGAAAGACGGACAAGGAAAGCAAGAAAAAGTCTGTTGCAGCTCCGAAAACTTCTCAAACCACGGCTCATCTAACTCGGTCATCACTTCTATCGCACTTTTTATCAGTTTGATTATTTTGACTTTTTGAATGTGTTTCCCCATTACTTTTTGCATAATAAATCGATTAGTGAACAAGATCAACCGCGTTTTTTAAACAACATTTCATTGAAAACAAAACAACGATTTACTTTTGGGCCTTCTTCAGCTTGGCGAGCTCGACTCTGACAATTCTGTTTCTCATCTGCTTGGCCTTCATGAGCTTGAATCTCTCGTAGTCGGTGAGCTTGCTTCTCTGAAAGAGGAAGTATGTTAAAATTGGATTCAAAACAATTTTCCAAGCTTCAACGCTCAGTAAAATTCGTAAACACTCACGATGGCTCTCTGGGCAATCTTCTTGGCCCAAAGGGTCTTCTTGAATCCCTCGGCAACCTTGGCGTTGTCAAAAGCGGTCTTAACAGCCTTGGTGCGCTGTCCGACGCGGACCTTGACGACGAACTTGGTCAGGTGGAGGTCCTTCAGGTTTCTGACACAGCGGGCGACTCCGGAAGATGGTCCGTCAACTTGAACCTGGAATAATTTTATTTTTCTTAACTTTCGCAGCAAATGTTTGTGGCGCTAAATGCTGAAAGCTTTATACTCACTCTGTTTCCATCGATGACGTTGACAATGGTGGCAAGCTTGCCTTGGTCGTTGCCGGAGGCGATGAAGACGACGCGCCCAATTTGAACGACACGGTTGAAGACCATGTTTCCTGAAAAATGCAACATTTTTAATAAATAAATCAGAAGAATATAAGGAAAAAACAGAAAATCGACGAGAAAAAGAAAAAAACATTTTTTCGACAAAAATTTCGGAAAAAATCAATTTTGATGAACAAAAATTCGAAAAATACAACAGATCTGGTAGACAATGGAATTGTGAATTTATTGCAAACAGTTTTTTCGAAAAAATCGCGAAACTTTGGCCAGAAAAACAGCAAAAAAGAGGAAAATTTTGGGAAAAAATTTGGAAATTGGGTGCGGCGACACTGGATTACGGTGGGTTTTCGTGGCGAGACCCGCACTGGGCGGAGTCAACGGAACTGCAAAAGTGCGGCGCGGTTTTTCTGCGCTTTTTGGCAAAGGTTGGGAAACTTCAATTTTCGAGGCGTTTTTCGCGAATTGAACTGATTTTTGGATATTTCCAGTGGAAAAAACCTGAAATTATGTACTTTTCAAATTTTATGAACAAAATTGCTTGCATATTGTTTTTTCTTCTCAATAATCCAAATTTTATTAAATATACAAAAAAAAAAGTTTTCAAGAAACAAATCCATTCAAAGTTTACACACAGAATATATTATCAAATTTAAAAGTTAAACGAACAATCAATAAACATATCGGGAATCAATAAGTTTAACGGCTTCTTCTTCCTCCATTCGATTCATAGCCTCTCTCAATCGTGAAATCGAAGAATCCGGGAGCTGCTCGAACTGATCCAGAAGAATCATCGTCGGGCTGGAATCATCGCCAGCCGAGCAAATGGAAATGAGCTCAATCATGTGATCACAGTCGAGTTGCTGGAAAAAAGCGAACAGTTCAGAGGAGCTTTTGTCAATTTACCTGAGCCAATCGCTGCCATTTACACTGATCATCAAAAATCTTCGAAACCCGAATACGCGTCAAGTAATCGAGATTGCACACAGAGTCGGTGAGCTTCGGATTCCGTTCCCAGTCACTTCTCCGCCGACGTGGAGCTCCAGATGACGTGGAAGGTCCCGGTTGCTGTTCGTCTTCAGATTCCGAGACGGAGATCGTGGGAACTCGAGGGGCGGGCATACGATCAGTCTCGTGAAGCAGGTTTTGAGCATCTGGAAAACAGTTTAGGTTCATAAGAGTTGAAGTGTTTCTGATTTTAACATCTCAACTACGACAGGAATACTGCCGTACCGTTGAGAATCTCCTCCCGGGACCTCTTCACTACTCTATTCCGTCCGCTTTCCTCACTTGGCGTCTGATCCGGATGGGACCGTCCGAAGAGCGGAGACCTCGAGATGGCCAAGTCATTCGGCACTCCGAACACCTCCTTCTTCGGAAGTTCCGGACGATCTCCGTTGATGATGTTCTGGATGACGTGATCCTCACTGTCGGCAAGGCAGACTCCCTGCGAACAAGATTTGTGAACTTCTCATTAGAGCGCACTTACCTTGCAATTCTGTCTATTCGCATCTGCTCCATTGTCCAAAAGCAGTCCGATAACCGGGTAATTCACATTTTTGACTGCCAGACTCAACGCGGTCTCCCCTGCCTCATCCTCAATGTTCGGATTGGATCCTCTCTGAAATCCCAGTTGATTATCAATGGAGCGCACTTCCTCCCCACCTCAACCAACAGCTGAATCGTCTCGAAATCGTTCATTTCGATGGCATGCATCAGTGCATTTCTCTTCTTCTCGCTGTCCAGCAAGTCTATCAGAGCACCGGCTTCCAGAAGCATTTCAATGAGTGACAACTTTAACCTGCAAAGATTCTGTTGTTAGAGCAAGTACGCTCCATTGCAAATACCTTCGAACAGCCACGTGAATCGGTGCGAAACCCTCGGAATTCATCTGATTCACATCGAATCGTTGACCTCGAGACGGCTCCAGAATCTCTTTGAATATCGATTCATTGTAAGCATCTCCAAGATAATGAAGGGCCTGAAAGTGAAATCTAGGAAGTGCGCCCCGTTGAGAATGCAACATACCGTACTCCCGTGTCCATCGGGAATATCAATTCTGGCACCATGATTCATCAAATAGTGTACTGCGTCAGGGTCTCCTGCTCGAATCGCACAGTGTAGAGCCGTGAGACCGTGGTTGTTCTGGACATTTATCACCTCTGAAAGTACGCTCTATTGAGAATGACAGGGAGTTCGGGAATACCATCTTTTTGATCGGCGGGAAGCACGGAAAGCAACAGTTTCAGTGAGAAACTCTGACCATTCTTGGATGCCACGTGGAATACTCTGAAACGAAAGAGATGTTGGAAGTGTGCTCTACTGATGATTCCACTGACGTGCTGCCCTCAACATCTTGTTTCGCAACTTGAGAAACGAATGGTTGAAGGAGAGAAGTCGTGTCTCCGTTCGTGGCGAACTCTAGCAAATTGTCGAAAAGGGAGATTTCTTGGGAATGCGACCTGGGGATTCTGAAACTTCTGATTCCTCTCCGTTAGGGCATTTGCAGACCTTGGTATGTATTTGAACGGAATCGTTGTCACATTGTCATCAGAAGTTGCGAATCGAAGTTCCAGTTCCATTTCCCTTTCCATTTTCATTGCTGGCACAGTGAACATTACCAGCTGGAAGGGACATGTTGGAAGTGTGCTCCATTGAGAACTCACCGAGTGTTTCCTATTAACATCAAGTGCCGGCTCTTCGAATTGTTCGCCTAGGAAGTGGATATTGACGACATCCGACGCATCGCCTGCAATTAATCTCTCTGCGTCTCTAGTTTCTCTGTGCTCTTCTTCTTTTTAAAAACTAAAATAAGCCTAACCAGCTCCGGAACACGTGGCCCAGACGCGATCTCCCGCAGAAGCCTCGCAAGTCGAAATGTCGTCGATGAAGAGCCGACGGTGCTGAGAAGAGGACTTGTGGATCGAAGGAGTCGGAGAGACTATCTGAAAGATGGGTCTCGTAGCGAAAGAACGATTCTGAAGGAATCTACAGTACCCACCTCAGAATCCGACCTGGACTTGTGCAAACTGTTATCATTCCCGTTGAGTTGATCAGTTGAGCCAGTCGTCGACATGCTTCGAAACGATCTCGAATCAATAATCGAAACGAACGAGCGGATGGGTAATATCTGGCCGAGAGGAGGCTGCTCCCCGTCGCCGACCGCCTGCTTTTCTGTGTAAACTCGCGTGTCTGCGTCTCACACGATCCAGTGGTCTCTCGCGACGGATGGTTCAAGCACTTGGTCGATCGGGAGCCGGCGAAAGCGCGAGGACAATCTCATGACAATCTGATGGGATCAGAGATTGGGAGATTTAGAGACAGAGGGAGTTGTGTTCAGAGGACAACAAGGTGATGTCACTGTTGGAAATAACGAAGCAGCTTCTGGTTGCAACGAGTCTGGAATGGGGGATGAGACAATCTGCAGAACAACTTCTAAAGAATTTATTTTCAGAGCTTTGCAATGTTACAACTAGTCCCGGTGGTTCAAGAAAAGTTTAGTGATTCTGAAACTGGAAAAACGTTCCGAAATTAAATCTTTCCTTCTCTCATTTCTTTATTTAGCTTGCTGTTATGACATATTGGATTCCCCGATAATAAAACTATTCAACCCTTTGAAATTCTGCACGGAAAACCGATTTTCCAACGTTCCGAATGCTTGTTTACTCGACACAACGCATAAGAAAGTCGGCAAATGTTGCTGCATTGCACTCTTGGTTTCCTCTTCCATCTGGAGAAACCTAGGCCGCGGAGAAATTCAGCTTTTTCAGATTTTTGTTTTCTTTTTTTGTTTTCACTTTTCGAAATGCTCTGTGAGCATAATTGTTGTTGTTGTTTTTTTTTTAAATTAAACAGAAAAAGTACATTTTCAGACCGTCAGAAGCTTGGCGACGTAATGCGAGGCGCAGCGAATTACTCGGTGTCGCCGAACATTCTGAACCATGTGAGAGACAAAGGTCAATCAAAGGAAACTGTAAGTATTTAGCCCTTTTGAGCTGAAAAATAATTCTTTGGAGACTCATTTTCAGAACCAGTACCTTCAAAGTGGTCACAGTCTTCAGGCCAATCAATCAAATCAACCGAGCACTTCTGCACCTAGTAAAAATGTAGGTTTTTTGGATTTATCTAAAAACTTCTCATGAAAACATGCTTCCGAAAGCAATAAATATTGTTTGTAGTTGTTCTGGAAGCCGAAAGTCGAATCGCTGGACGATTTGCTCAATGATTTCGGCGCTGAGGACGACTTGGATATGAAGTTGGGAAGCTCGATTTTGTTCGAAAATCGGAGAGAGTCACAGCAAGAATTTAGTCAAGCTGAAGAAAAATATGAGCCTTATGGTGGGTTGCAATTTCGAAAAATAGAAGAAAAACTATGCTTTCAGATCCCGAAGACTCGAACAACGGCCAGCAAAAGGAAGAGGGGCGAGTGGTGGCTCCCCACCTGGTTCGGAACGCCGTCAACGACCTGTTCAATGAAAATCCGCATCCGACAGCTTGCGAGCTAGTCGAACTTTCCACAAAGTACCGAATACGATACAGGGGTATATTTGATAACCTGGAGAGAAAGCGAATTTCGAGAGGAATTGTATGTGAAGAAGGAGACAGTTGCTGTCGAATCAAGGAGTGGCTGGAGCAGGAAAACGAACCGATCATGTGGCCAAGAATGAGTGAAGAGACGAAGGAATTGCTCGAGAAGGAGCTGGAGATGCTGATTCGGTCGAGGAGACGCTTCGACTTGGGAAATCTTCACGTGATCGTCGAGAAGACCAACTTGCGGCCTGTTTTTGTTCGATTCCAGTACCAGAAGTGGAGGCAGAGACTGCTTTCGCATGATCGGGTTCTGACTATTGAGGAATGGAGATCGGATTCGCAGAGTGAGTTTTTTTCACGTATTCATTCCGAATATTCATGTTTTCAGGACTGAAAGATGTTCTATCAATGGAGACACTTCGCCGACTCGAAGAAGTGTATCTCGCGAAGAAATATCAATCAGACTCGACGCAATGGAGTGACGAGGAGCTGCAAGAGCTGTCTGATGAGCTGAATGGACTGCCGATTGGAACCATTTGCAAGTGGCTGGAGAAACGAAATGGAGCTGTTGATAAGCTTCCGAATGAACCAGCTCCGAAACCGAGACGGACTGACTCTCCGAAACGACCGATTAGGAACGGGCGGGTTATTCCGCCGAACAAAGTCAAAGTGCTCAACGAAGAGTTCAAGAAAGATGATCGGCCGAAGAAATGGAAAATGGCAGAGATGGCACAGAGACTGGATCTGCATGAGACGACGGTGGTGAACTTCTTTGCGAAGCGTAGAAAGTTCGTTCGAAGGGAAAAAGACTGGGAAGTGGCGAGAGAGGAAGTGCTTCTGCTGCCGCCGGATAAGCTCCAGATGCTCGAGCAGTTTGCGGCGCAAAGTAGGAAGACGTCAGCGGAAAACATGGAACACGCCGGCAAGATTGGAGTGTCCTACTCCACATTGTGCAGTTTCGTCGACTGGAAAAAGGCGTTGAAAGCGAGAAGATACACGCAGTATCAGTATGATCTGTGAAGCGTTTTCGAGATTACTAGCTTTACTTGTTACACTTTTTTTTTATTTCGGTTTATTCAATAAACATATCACTGTTATAATTAATGTTCGAAACTGAAAGGGTTTTTCGCCGGTTCACCTCCATTATGCATGATGCGAACTGCAAGAGAAGCTGAATTGTCCGAGAGGAGTACACACGGTCGTGGCCGAGAACTCCGATGCGCGGTCCAGTTGGATTTATGAAACTCTCCGTTTTGTTGAGTTTTGGAAGCCTAGTTGCTCATTTTTATGCTTTTTCTTCGTTTCATTCACTCTTCCTCTTCTCTTATCCCATTCCTAATTTCTCCATTTTTCAGAATTCGAACTCTTCTCCATCCGAAGATGCCTCTGACCCCGGACATGTCCCTCGACGACATCATAGTCGCCAAGAAACGCGAAGCCAAGAAGGCGTTCTCCAAGAAGTTTCAAACCAACCCTCCAGGAATTCGGCGTCAAGGCGGAGGAAAAATCAACAAGCCGGTTTATCATAACAAGAAGCACTACCAGAGACCGGCTTCCCCGAAATTCAACTACAAGACTGTTCGTCTCAACGTGACCAACCTGGCTGACACTGTCATATCCAGCGATCTCCTGGAGCTGTTCAACGAGTTCAGTCTCATCTCTGCTTCTGTCAACTTCGACGAGAACGGAGACTCACGTGGCACTGGAGAACTGGCTCTGTCCAAGTTCGAAGCGGACCGACTCATTGACAAGTTCACTGGAATCTCTCTCGACGGAAAGGTTGGTTCATTGCAACCAGGCAGTTCAAAAATACATAAAAACCCCCTTTTTTTCAGGTCATGAGCTTTGCTCTGATCGAAGAACCGACTGTTCAGCCCAACGTCTTTCCCGTTCGCAAAAACAACCACGAGTCGTTCCTGACTGTCAAATCAATCAAGAACTACCGTTTCAACGACACCAAGAAACCGGTCAAGAAAGATCTTCGTCCGAAGATGACCTACGAAGAGCTCGACGCCGAGCTCGAAGACTACATGAACGGGCGGAACTAAGAAAAATATATATATATCAGCATTTCAAAGTACTACGATTAATTACTGTTTTATGAACTATATAGATCTAATGAACTTACAGATCTCAGAAAGACTTGTATTGTTACATTTCTATTATGCTTTTTATTGTTTCCTTCTCGGTTCTCATTCACAACTTGTTCCTCGTCTCAGCGATCTGCTTCTGCAATTCCTCTATCTCTCTGTTCCTCTCGTCCCTCACATTCGTCGTCAAGTACACCACACTGTTGGCTTTTGTCATGGCGGCTTCTCGTTGCAAGACCCTTTGTTGCAACTTCTGCAAGACAAGTCCCCAAATGTGAAAGTGCGCTCTATCTCACCTTGTTCAACGCATTCATCTTCATCACCTGTTCGTGATAAGTCCTTTTCAAGTTCCGAATCTCTGCCCCTTTTTCAGTTTTGTCATTTTCAAATTGAACTAGGTCAGTTTCGGAGTGAGATCGTAGTTGTCTCTTCAAGAATTCCGAACGTCTTCTGAAAGAGAATGCCTCATTACCAGTAGAGCACACTTGCACTACCGTATCTTCTCCACCTCCTCCTTCTGATCTTCAATCGTCTTCTGTATCTGCTTAACCTTCTCCTTCAGCTTTTCCTTCTTCTCTGCAGCCTCTTTCTGTTCTTTTTCTTGCCGGGAGACTGTCAGGATTGATGGTTGAAGCTTTCGTTCTTCTGAAAACACTAAGAATTCCGAAGCAAACAACTGGAAGCTTACGTTGGTTCAACTCTGCTATCCTCAGATTCTCTGCATTTCTCAACTCCTGTGCAGCTCGATCAGCTTCTCTTTGACTCTCTTCCATCATCTTTTGAAGGCTTTCCTTCTGAAACTGCAAGTTTTTAAAGTGTCCAATGGAGCACACTTGCCTCTTCTGCCAGTCTCAACTTGTTCATCGACAACGCTTCCGATTCTCTTTTCAACTGAATCAACTGCTTTTTCAGATCTTCCAGTCGCTTCCATGATCTCGAAGGTTTCTCCGATTTCGAACGTTTCCGAGATGGATTCGAACGGAAAGAAGTAGGAATTGGAATCAGAGGTGTCTGAAGTACGACGCTTCGAAAAGTTCGCTAGAGCGCACTTACCACCTTCCCTGGCTTCATTTCCTTCATACTTTTCATTTTCTCATCCAAATTCTGCAAGTATTTTGTTCCCTTTGCCATGAGAACTTTCAGCTCTCCGATCCGCTTTTCAGCTTTTTGTTTTCTGAAAGTCACGAATGTTCATTAGAGCGCATCTACAACTCACGGTTCAGAATCCTCATTCAACGTCACAAGCAACTTCTGAAACTCATCTGAAATCCCGGCATTCTCCACTTCAAATATTCGAATTCTCCGCTCGATCTCTTCCTTTCTCGATTCGTTTTCAAATTGCCGCCTGACCCAAACAAATGTTCGTTACAATGGAGCATCCTTGCCTACCCGATTTCCCTTCGGATCTCCCTCTCAACCTTATCGAAACTCTTCTCACTTTTCGAGATATCCGAACGAAGACGAGCAATCTTTTTGTCCTAGAAAAGAGGAAATGCGCTCAACTGATAAGGACTACGGTACCTGAGCAATCTTCCTTTTCCTCATGTCAATCAGCTTTTTCTTCGTTTTCTCCAGCTTCGTCTTCATGGAATGTTCTGTTCGATTCAGTTGAAAACTACCGTATTCATTCGTTTTCTGCAGCACTTGGTGTCGTTTTTCGTTGAGAGCTTTCGTGATTTCATCAACTGAAAAACAGATCTGAAATTGCGCTCTACCGCACATTGACTTACTTTGTTTCTGTCGCAATGGAAGTTTTTCCTGGATTTCAGAGATATTCGCCTCGAAAGTTAGCAAATTGTCTTTGTTCTTCACGATTTGCTTCTCGAAACTGGTGATTTTCTGAAATGTTTCCTTTTGACCCAGTTTCATTAGAGCTCGCTCGCTTATCCTCGCTATTAAACAAGTATTTTTGACGTGAGAACGTGAAGACCCTGGTCTCCGTATCAATCTAGAACACCTCCACGTTGCCATGACGACACGTCACTATCTCTCTCACCGCCCGTCTCCAGTCCCTCTTCACTTCCCTATCTCGCTTCGCACCGGATCAACGGATAAAGCTTGAAGTAAGTGAGTTCATCCCCTCTCCCCATCTGAATCCATCAGAAACCTTTAGGAAAATGGGACTGTTTCACGAGATTTGCGACTCTGCCCAGAAGAATGGCCTTGTGCTGCCCTCCCAAGTCGTCCGTACCGCCCACTGTGCTCCAGCGGCTTCTGCTCCAGCCGCCGCTGCCGTCGAAGTCGGATCTGCCCAGTTCTACGGACTCTGTGCCCTCGGAGGATCGCTGTCCTGTGGACTGACCCACTTTGCGATCACCCCGTTGGACATTGTCAAGTGTCGCATTCAGGTCAGCTATCAACTGATATTCGTCTCCGAATCTCGGAATCTTTCAGGTGAACAAGGAGAAGTACGGCAACATGGTCCAGGGATTCAAGGTCACTGTCGCTGAGGACGGAGTCCGTGGTCTCGCCCGTGGCTGGGCCCCGACCTTCATCGGATACTCGGCCCAGGGACTCGGAAAGTTCGGCTTCTACGAGGTCTTCAAGAACATCTACAGTTCGGCCCTCGGAGAAGAAAACGCCTACATCTGGAGAACGTCTGTCTACCTGGCTGCTTCTGCTTCCGCCGAGTTCTTCGCCGACATCTTCCTGGCCCCGATGGAAGCCGTCAAGGTCCGTATGCAGACGTCTCCGACCGCCCCGCCGACTCTCCGTGGATGCGCTCCCATGATCTACAAGACCGAGGGTCTCAAGGGATTCTTCAAGGGTCTGCCGCCTCTCTGGTCCCGTCAGATCCCGTACACCATGATGAAGTTCACGTGCTTCGAGAAGACCGTTGAGATGCTCTACCAGTACGTCGTCCCGAAGCCCCGTGCTCAGTGCTCCAAGTCCGAGCAGCTCGCGGTGACCTTCGTCGCCGGATACATTGCCGGAGTGTTCTGTGCCGTGGTCTCGCATCCTCCGGACACCCTCGTCTCCAAACTGAACCAGGATGCGAATGCTTCCGTCGGAAGTCTCGTCAAGAAGCTCGGCTTCAAGGGACTCTGGGGAGGACTCGGCCCGAGAATCATCATGGTCGGAACCCTGACTGCCCTCCAATGGTTCATCTACGACTCCTTCAAGGTACTCCGTATCCTCATGAACTCTAGAGTATCATCATTTTCAGGTCGCCATGAACCTTCCCCGTCCGCCACCACCTCAAATGCCCGAGTCGCTGAAGAAGAAGCTCGGCATTCCTGGATCTTCCGAAGCTTCCACCTCTACCGCTGTCGCCGCCGCTGCCGTCGCTGCTCCAGTTGCTGCTGCTGCCGCCGCCAAGGCACAGAGTGCCAAGGCGGAGAAGCCGAAGGAGAAGAAGCCGGAGAAGAAGGCGAAGAAGGAGAAGAGCGAAGGCTCTCACTGATCACAAGTCGTCGATAATTACTGTGCCTAATGTGTTTTCACTGTAGATTTATAGAGATTGCTGAATGAAGTTCAGCTACAGAACCGTTCTTTAAACCCTCGAGAATCCCAGTTCTCACCTTCTTTCTCGTCTCCATTCTCTGCCTCATCCTCTCATTTTCCTCTGCCATTTTCTTGTTTTCCGACTCCATTTTCTTCATCAACTCCACCTTCTCCTTGTATTTTTTGTTCTGGAAAAAGGGAAAATCGGGATTGCAAATGCGCTCTACTGACAATATTCGCGAGTTCTTCATCCAGCTGCTGACTGACTTTCCTCACATGATCTTCCACACTTTTCTCGTACTTGTCAAGTTCTTTCTGGAAAATCAAAAGTCGATTTGAAGTTGCTCACAAAACAAACAAACCTCATAATCGGGCATTTTCGTGATATGATATTGCTGTGTCTACTGAAAAATGCGCATCGGAAATTGGAAAATTGAACAGAAAAAAACAAAAAAAGCAAAAAAAAAGAGTTGTTGGGAGGAAAATGCATAGCAACAGAACAGAAAGCACACGAATCCAAAGGACCACTTTACGTTTTCTCGCGCAAAAATTCGCGATATTTTTGCGCGAATTTCGAATTTCTCGGATGGTTGGCAGCGGAAATCGGCGGATGTAAAGAAAGAATTTTGGGGTTAAAATTTACAGAGAACTTCACGGATCGTTCGATTGCAGCTTCAGATGACATCTCCCTGCTCTTCTGATAACTTGTCAAATCCATCAATCAACCATTTCATCAACTTTATCACTGATAAGTCCATAAGTTCCCTCTCTTGTTTTCAACTCGTTTCGCAATGTTTTCCAATGTTGCTTCTCCAGTTTCTCGATTCTTCCGAATCCTTTCTATAAAATGTCAAATCGAAGATGTAACCTTTCCTAAACATTTGATTCTTTGCTTCTTGACTCATTTCCAGTGATATCATCGTTTCTCTCCTCTTTATCATCTTTCCTCTCTTATCATACTACACATTTTCGGAAATGTTTGATAAATCGGGCGGTACTTAAATAGAGTGTTTGACGATTGATTTATACTCACTTCACACTCTTTTTTGCAGAAAAAACTAAACTCAAATCGAGCAATCATGAGCAATAGCTGCATGGAAATGTGAGTTTTCCTTTTGAATGCACTTTGAATAGTTTCTGTTTTTTTCCAGGTACATGAAGCACCAGAACGGTACCGTTGACGTCCAGGAAGTCATCCGAAACGCCCGCATCCCAATATCGGAGATCCTAATCGAGAACTACTGCCACATGGTGCATATCAGTGTCGCCTTGACCGGAAAACAGTTCTCTGCATGGCTGATCTACGATTCGGACGATTTGGATGAAGACGACGAGGATCTGGAGCCGATGAACATCGGAATTACCAGATTCGATCATTCGTGAGTGTTTTTCAATGGAGCGAACTTCCTGAATGGAACAGTTTTCAGAGAGAAAAGAGGCGATGAACTGACTCTGTACCACGAGAACCGTCTCACGGGAGCATTTCGAGTTCTCAGGGACATCTTCCACGTCTTCTCGGGACCCCTGAAGCATATCTCTCTCATCACTGGAACAGTTCCACGTCCCTCGATCTCGCAGTTCCTTATTGACATCTACGAACACTTTGACACTCTGAAACAGTGCCCATCTATGCAACTCTTCGAGCCGGACAGTTCGTCAACCACTATGATGGATCAGATCTTGGAATCGGCTACCGGACTGAAGAAGTTGGATCTGAGAAGCCGATTCCCGGCGGATTGGAGGAATGATCGGATCACGAAGATAGACACTCTGCTGGCATGGCCGGCCGAGTGGTTCACGACGACCGATCTGCTGGTGAACATGGACTGCGAGTGCGCGAATATCAATGATACGACACTGAAATGGCAGTCTTTCAAGGCATTCATGCTCAAGTGGCAAATGGGAGGGAACACGAAGCTGAAGGTGCTGGAAGTGTCATTCGACGGGAACTGGGAAGGATTTCAATTGGATGGGTTAGAGTACAAGGAGTGGGACAAGAACGAACGGGACAGCCACTATCCGTGAGTTGAGAAGATGCTTCTGGTTGTCAGTGTTGTGTTGCAGAGAAATGTTCCTGCCGATCGGAAACGACTGGATGAACTGCGAGAGAGCATGTGACATCCAACGGGCCGACGGACTGCTCGCCTCGTTCTGGAGAACCACTCAGGCCTTTCACTTTGTCGTCTGGCACGACAGACACCCCATTGCCACGTTGCGTCCAGATCCGGAACTTTTGGTCAAAATACCAACGGAACTGTCGAGTGATGAGGACGAAGAAGACGAAGAAGAAGACGATGAGTGACGCATTGTTTATTTAGTATAGATTTTTTTATTTGATAAACAATAATAATAATAATAATGAAGACTATGAATTCTTTCAAAAACTTTATTCACAATCTCACATCCTCATCCATCTGGCCACCAGCGCCCTCGCATCCACACAATTCTGCACTTCGTTCCTTCCGTCGTGGCTTATCACTTGACCATTCGGTCGGATAATTATCAGTGTCGGGATCGAATTGACAACCAACTTCTCTTTCAAACAGTTGCCCAACGCCGATTGGAATGGCAAGTTGAACCATTGTCCGTGGAAGTTTTCCAAGAAAAAGTTCATCTCGTTTTCACTGCGATCACTTGAGATGAACAGAACCTCGAAGAAGTCTTCGACTTGCTGATAGAAGTTGTCGAGGATCGGAACGAATTCCTGACACGGTCCACACCAGTATCCCGAGAACAGAAGCCCAATGATCTTCCCGTTGAGATCCTGCTCGTTGTAAGAGTTCATAGGATTCGTGTGCAAGTACAAGGTGGTACCAGCCGGCAGGAAGGACTTATTCCGCTTCTCCTCCTCCTCCTTCCGCTTCCTCTCCGCTTCCTCCTGCCTTCTCTTCTCTTCTCTCTTCCTCTCCTCTTCTTGCTTCCTCTTCATCTCCGCCTCGTACTTCATCAGCTGTTCTCTCTGCAACCTATCCGCCAACTCCTTCTCCTCCTGTTTCTTCCTCTCCTCTACTTCCTTCCTCTTTCTCTCCTCCGCATCTCTTCTAATCTGTTCTTGTCGAAGACTCTCTTGCTCTCTCCTCCGGCTCTCTTCATATTCCTCCAACATCCTCCTCGTCTCCTCCCTCTGCCTGTCCTCTTCCTCCTTCTTCTTCCTCTCCTCTTCCTCTCTCCGCTTAAATTCCGCATCCATATCCTTTCTCATCAGCTCCTGGAACTCCTCCCGCATTCTCTCCTGCCCTCTCCTCTGGTTCTCTTCATAGATCCTCCTCTCTTCCTTGATCCTGTACTCTTCCTCCAACTTCTTCCTCACATCCTCTTCGATCTTCTTTCTCATCTCTTCTCTCTCTTCTTCAAAGGATCGCAAGGATCTTTGAGACACAGATCGTGAAATGCCGACGTTCCCAACAGAATTCTCAATGACAGTGAAGTTTCGAACGGAAAGAGATTCGGTGCTGGCAGCGGTAGTGATGACAGGAAGATGAGCAAAGGAAGTTGGAGAAGCAGGCTTCCAGAATCTCAATGATTCCGAAATACGATTCTGGAGTAAACTGAAAAATGTTTCGGTTGTAAGCGTACTCCCTCCTCACTCACGTTGTCTCTCCGAAGCTTCTCCCCTCCAACTTCATGAACATCCTCTCAAACTTCTCCACCATCCCCGATCCCAGCTGCGGGCCGATAAGCTCAACTACCTCGATAATCGAGTTCCACTGGTTCTCCCTGAGCTCTCCGTGTTCCAGAACACTGATCATCTTCTTGCAGAGCACTTCTCCAAACATCACTCGGAACACCAACTCATTCTGAAAATGGACACAGGAACTCTGATAATCTGATTGTGCCAACTCACCTCCTTGATTCTGACAAATATCTCAGCAAGAATCTTCGCAGCATTCAGCTTGTCGTCCATTGCACCTTCATTCTGAGCGGAATAGTCCTTCACTTGGTTCAACACCTTCTGTTTCAGATTCTGCTGATCCAGAAGAGAATCCACGAGTTCTCCGTAGGAACTGGGGAACACCCAGTTGTTCGAGGAAGAGTTCATCGACGTCTTCCAGCAGATCAGCTCGATAATCAGCCCAACCCCGATTTCCTTCTTCTCATCATCCAGTGATTGCATCAGTCTTCCCATCTCCTCCACCCAGAACTTCACTTCCAACTTCTCCTCTACACCTTCCAGTTTCTCGCATATCATCTGAATCTTTCGAAGCTTCATCGTCTTCTCAACTACGCTTCTCCAGGTCTCATTGCTCAGCTTGAAGGAGGTTCCTCCTCCAGTGACCGGAGTGTTCGGACAGACGATTCTGATCTGATTCAGCTGTCCGTTCAGCACATCTTCTGCTCTCTCCTGTCTCTGCTCAACGATCCCTGCCACATTTTCCAGATCACGCAGTTCTTGTTGAGCCGCCTCTAGCTTTTGCTGACGTTCAGCAGGGGTCCACTGGGGTAAAACAGGACTATCTGCGTTGTGATTGTTCGCTTCTTGTTGGCTCAGCAGTTCTATGAATCTGTAACTCTTCGAAGACGTTGATAGTGATGTTCATGGTAATCTCACTTGTTCAGCCATTCGATCTGCTTCGAGACTTCATAGTTTTTGAGTTCGAACGACTCGAGAAGCTTCTTGCGAACTACTTGGGATATCTCCTGATGAATGGATGAAAGCAAGGAGAACTCTTCTACAAGATCCTCGTTTGAGGAAGACGAATTGGTATCGACGAATATGCCCTGGAAGTTCCAGAAGACGTTTCCCATGGCACCCCCAACTCACATCCTGAACCAACTCCAAAATGACGCCTTCTGCTCGGATTGTCGGCGGGGAAAATATACTCATTTGTAGCAGAAATCAATACACAGTCGCCTCTAAACTCGAAAAAATGCGTTGGCAGAGTTATCTGAAACGGGCGATTCGAGCTGCTATCAGTGAGTCTAATCAAACAAAGAATTGCATCTCCCAATCGTAAACAACGTTTTGATAGTGTGCCGAGTATGTACAGTTTATGTTGAAAGGAAAAAAAGGAAATATGAAAATCATTTGGATTGCATTGAAAAAGAACATGAACTAAAGGAAGTACTACGTTTTGAGTTGGAGGAAAATTTGAAATGACTACTTAAATAAGGTTAACCGAAAGGAAAGTAAAAAATCATTCAGGATAGCTCCAGACAATGAAGTGGAAGTTGCTGGAGTCGCAGAGGATCGTGGCCAGGGCGCCGTCGGATCGAGTGATGTCCTTGCCGCTTTCGCAGTCCAGCTTCTTACTGAAAAAGGAGATCTATTGAAGCTGTTGGATCTTGGGAAACTGACCATTTATCCTCATAATACCGCTCCCTCGGGCTCTTTCCCTGAATCCACGTCACCGGATCCAGATCTACAAACAGATCCCTTCCGCCCTTCTTGTCGTTCTCCCAACTCCATCCTCTGCAGAAGTTCATCGAAAGTCTCTTCAATCGCTTGTTTTCTCCCTTCATCCAATTCAGAATCACTGCATTCAAATCCTTCAAAGTCACTCTCGGATCTCCCAGTTCCACCATCTCGCAGTTCAGAAGAAGCAACGTCTTCCGGGTCATCCATTCGGCGTAGGGAAGGATGAAAAAGCGGATGTTGACGGGCTGCAAGAAACTTGTCAATGGAGCAAGGTTGCACTTCAGAATTTACCTTGTTATACTTGAACTCTCGGACGACCGCACTGTTCTGATACAGTCCCTTCAGCGATTCCATTCCCATCATATGCTTCAGGAGATTGTCAGAAATAACGCATCCGGCAGGAAGAGCAATCGACTCGCAAGCTCCCACTTTATACATGTCCAGCACTTGGAGCACCACGTCATCGAGCTTCTCCTCCACGTGGCCCAATGACACGTGTTGAGGAGCTCCCTGGAACAGCTGGAGACAGTGGTCGAGGACGGTGTAGAAGGCTTCCAACGGCTCCGTCGTGTAGATCTTCACCGAAGTGCTGTCAATCTTGCATCGGAAAGGCGTCCGGCTGTACCTCCTGATGACTCCTTTATTCTCTCCAGCAAACTCGGCCTCGATCTGTTCCTCGGTTCTTTGGTAGAAGAAGAAGTGACTGAAGCCGCGACGGATCAGTTGGATGCCTAGCACGATACTGGCGACTCCGGATGAAGGATCTGGAACTTTGAGTTCCATGAGTTGTTGTGAATAGAGCTTACCTTGAGTGAGTCCTCGCAAAGAAATGTACAATGTCTTGATGTGAATCCGGAACGAAATGATAAGTGTCCGCCATTCTCGAGACACGAAAGAAAGCTCGATTCTGGGAGAACAGTGACTTTTTTGTTTCTTTGTCTATTCTAATTTCTCAGTTTACAAGAATACATTCTGTAACTATTCGAAGGGCCTTCGATCAACGAGCGTTTCTCGTCGAGTAGTACTTCTCAAGGTTGACCTGGTATGCAAAGGGCAGCGGGCTGTCACCCCCTCTTTCCCATTATGCCCTCATTAAATAAAAAACTCACAAATCCAAAGGAGTCAGAAATTTGGCGACGCTCTCAGCAATATCAGTTGACAACTCATCGAACTTGAACCCCGACGGTTGCACTGGATCTTTGAGTTTCGGCATTTCGACTGGAAGGGAATGGGATGGAACGTGGAGAACACTCTGCTACATATGTGTACAGAATCAATAGGAGACGGACAGAGAGGAAGCTTGTAGAACGAGAGACGCAGACACGGAAACGGAGGAAGAAGCGGAGACGCAGACGAGGGGTCAGGGGCACAAAAACAAAGATGACTTGGTCGCCGAAACGGAGATGTTCCGTTTTTAATGGAAAGATAATTGGATGGGGGACACGGAGGAGTTGTAAACGGTGATGACCTCTTGGACACTTATCAGATCGGAGAACGGAGTGATGAGATACGATTTGATGGGTGGCGAACTAATATGGGCGGTCGACAGGTGACGTGCGCGAAGGAAGTTAGAAGATTTATTTGAGAAAAGGTAATGATGAAAGACAGATGAGACACTACAGTAATGAAAGAGAAGGCGTCACGTGTCCGAGCTCATTTGATTAACGCTGTCCTTTTCCAGTTCAGCTGCTGCTCTCAAAGCACAAAAGTGCGCATGTGTGACAACAGCCGACTACTACGTACATTCATTATTCATCAAAAGGGAACGGACGGTGCAAACAATGCAAACGTTCCGTTAGTCTCCATGGACGTGCGATTGGAAGGTTTCAAACGGAAGCAAAAGGGAAGACTTACATTTGGATGCTCTTTGGTGCAATAAACAAGTTGACACCCACGGGGCACGGGATCCGCAGGAAATGTGAGGAAATGAATAGATGTGTGAGATGAGATGATGAGTCAGTGGAGAGGAAAGGGAATGAAAGATACAGATATCAAAGTAGAAAAGATAAGAAACGGATCGAGATGTTGGTTGATTGGTTTTCACCTGCCGTCTTACAGCTGAAAGGTCACGAAGGCTTCTCGAGTCCTTATCGACACTCTTCTTGATTCCATGTTTTCCAGGAAAATGATGAAGAAGGGAAGTGTTAGATTTAGATGAAACTTGGCACAGGGGTAGGCTAGGTGTCCAATTGAAGGAACCCGGAAGGATTTTCTCCGATGAAGCTTCTGGTGGCTCTAATGTATTGGATTGAAAAAGACACGAATGGAAAGCTGAAGTAACGAGCATCACGAATATGTAATCATATCATGGTTATCTTGCAGCTCATGCCAACCCCGTCTTCTGACGAGGGAACCTTTTAAGTCAAGGTCCAAACTTTGAGAAAAAAATTATATAGGCTGAAAGAGGATGCTTTGGTGAGTACGAATCCACTTTCCAAATCTGCTGAGGAGACCTATAAGTGGGTCAACTTCCAATTTGAAAGCTCAAAAATGCACTGAAAATGACGTGAAAACAGTGAAAATACCAAAAAGACCGTTTTCGGCTCGTTTTCACTTCGGAAAACACCGTTTCGGAAAATTGCACATTTCGGAAAATCACGTTTTTGAAAAAAAAAATTTCGAAAAACACCGTTTCGGAAAATTGCACATTTCGGAAAATCACGTTTTTGAAAAAAAAAATTTCGAAAAACACCGTTTCGGAAATCACTGGTTTGATTTATAACATGAAAGAATAGACCGTTTTCAGTGCTTTAACTAACGAGACGCAGATTAAAAGGAACGTGATAAACTTTCGAATAGGAAATTTTCCGAAACGGTGTTTTTCGAAACGTCCGATTTTTCCCAAATGGCCGATTTCCGAAACGGTGTTTTCCGAAGTGGGCACGAGCCCCGTTTTCACGTGATTTTCAGTGCAATTTTGAGCGTTCAAATTGGAAGTTGACCCACTTAGAGGTCTCCTCAGCAGATTTGGAAAGTGGATTCGTACTCACCAAAGGATCCTCTTTCAGCCTATATAATTTTTTTCTCAAAGTTTGGACCTTGACTTAAGAGAGACTATTCGTAAATGGTCGATAAGCCAGTTCACCGGAGCCGAAAGTATTTTTGATTGGTCTGATATTCTGCATAGGGATACTATGGGGGACCCTAAGCCCAAAAATACAACTTTTGGATTTTTTGCTCACCGGCTCGCGGAGCCCCGGAGCAAAAACGGGCTCACAAAAAAGTTGTCCAATAAATCTGAAACTTTTTCCCCGGGGGTTTTTTGGGCCGTAGAATACGGAAATCACAATAAAAAGTTCTGAAAAAAA
Source organism: Caenorhabditis becei (assembly GCA_900536315.3). Taxonomy (NCBI): domain Eukaryota; kingdom Metazoa; phylum Nematoda; class Chromadorea; order Rhabditida; family Rhabditidae; genus Caenorhabditis; species Caenorhabditis becei. The sequence goes on along the minus strand of LR539935.1, from coordinate 123,560 downwards.
TTTCAAAAAATAGTCATAGTGCAAAAAAGTCGAATTTTTTCAGTTTTTTTGACCTTCTGAAAATTTTAGTACTGAAGGTGCACGAGATCTCTTTAATTCTGAGTAGCACGCCCCATGGTACATCACATATCAAAAAATCTCAAAAAATAAGCTCGACATATTGAACGATTTTTTGACATTTATGAAATTTTGAACTGGAGCCGACCTATTTTCGGCCATACTGAAAAATTTTGAACTGAACTTTTTGAAATGGTTATTTTTTTCGTAATCTACGCCCTAATATACGTCGGTTTGGCTTTTGAAAACAATTCTTGAAATAGTTCTGCCTGCCGAAAAATCGAGGTCAAAGTTGAAAAAAGTGGTCATCACATTTTGATTTTTTTCGGGAAAAGTTACAACTGAACCGATATGTTTTTGTATTTTTATTTCGTAGCTGGGACACATACCTATTTATTAAATTTAATTCCTAGCCTCAAAAAAAATATTTCGATTTTTTAGAATTTTTTGAACAATTTTTGACCTTTTTCAAAAATGGCTCCATGTATAGGGATACGTTCGAAAAATGGGCAAAAAATCGAAAATTCAGAAAAATTCCAAATATTGTTTTTTGCTTTTATTAGACCCAATTATGACATTTGGACACAGTTTGGGCTAATTTGGAAACTTTTCCTAATTTTCACTTTTTCACAACGTACACCTATACGTGGTGTCAAGTCAAAACTCGAAAATTCGAAATATTTTTGAAAAATGTCTGATTGTGTTTTTTGTACTTTATACAATCCCAAATGACAGAAAAACATCAACTCTCATTTTTCCGATTAAAAAATTTTCAAAAATTTTGTGACCACGTATCCCTATACGTTCACACGCTGAAAAGTGAGGTGAAAAAAGTTCAAAAAATCTAAAAAATTCGGAAAATTTTTTTAGAGACTAGTGATTAGGGGGAACTGATGGGTTCATGTCCCAGTTACAAATCCATGATAAGACCTGAAAATAGTTCAGTTGAGACAGTACCCGAAAATGACCAAAATGTAAAGACAACTTTCATGAAAATTTTTCGGCAAAATTTTGGATTTCTAAAAATCAGCCAGTAGTGCAATCCGACGTGTTTTTGATCGGAGATTACGAATAAAACATCCATTCAGAAAAGTTCAGTTCAAAATTTTTCACTACGACCAAAAATAGGTCAGCATCGATGCTAAAATTTCATAAATGTCAAAAAATCGTTCAATATGTCGAGCTTATTTTTCGAGATTTTTTGATATGTGATGTACCATGGGGCGTGCTACTCAGAATTAAAGAGATCTCGTGCACCTACAGTACTAAAATTTTCAGGAGGTCAAAAAAACTGAAAAAATTCGACTTTTTTGCACTATGACTATTTTTTGAAATTTTTTTCAGAACTTTTTATTGTGATTTCCGTATTCTACGACCCAAAAAACCCCCGGGGAAAAAGTTTCAGATTTATTGGACAACTTTTTTGTGAGCCCGTTTTTTGCTCCGGGGCTCCGCGAGCCGGTGAGCAAAAAATCCAAAAGTTGTATTTTTGGACTTAGGGTCCCCCATAGTATCCCTGTGCAAAATATCAGTCCAATCAAAAATACTTTCGGCTCCGGTGAACTGGCCTAGTGGCCATTATTGAGTAATTACGAATAGTAAAAGGTTCCCTTGTGAGGACCGGGAGGAAGAACATGTCAGAGATCTTCCCCGTCGGCCTTCCCCCCCCCCAGCCTATCCCCATCAAAGTCGACTTCAAAACCAACGAGATTCTTGAAGCCGCCAGCCAAACAACTCGTCGAGGACCAGAGAAAAAGCAAGGGAAAATGACTCCATTATCAGTTCCGGTTCTGATTCTTGAAGTTTCATATGCCGGGTCCTTATTCGCAAACAGTTTTCAAACTTCTTCTTTATCTTGAAGCAATATGCTCAATAGCTCATCGTGGTATGACAGTGATCTGTTCGTTCGCACACCTGTAATTGTGCCAGCTGCCTTCTGTCGTCATTGATTTTCATTCCAAATGTACGTGAGCCGTTGGTTACGGTTTTTCTATTGCTTCCACCTACTTATCAATTATCTTCGATGGACAACTCTTATCAGTGCGAACATGTGGACACTTCCCATAGGCCTATCCTTTTGGTTTCTGACATATGTCCCAATGATCTCGTGGTCGTTCTACCGACTCATGTGCCTTGTGCTCAATTGTCTCAATCCGCCTCGGCATTTGCAAATGAGCAAGTTCGCTTTATGGGGAATGAGGGGTCAGGTTGTGGGACTGGCTGTTCATAACTTTTTATCAATTTGTTATCTTAATTTGGGAGAGAATTACCGGGTAAGTTCCAATTTTAAAATTCCGGCTCATCAAATATCTGAATATTTGCTATTCGAAACAATGAAAACAATGTTTCTTTTGTTTTTCAGTACCTCACGAGTTTCATGCAATCTTCCCATTTCGTCTACATGCTGTCCACTTATTTTCTATGTTTCTGGTTCGGAATTCTCAGTTTCAAAAGAGAGAGAGAGAGAGAGAGAACAAATTCCAGAACGATACAATTCTGCTGACGCATTTCGTAATGTTCATTCATATTCTCGAAATGGAAATATTCAGGAAACAAAAGAGATTCCTTCTGAAATTCGGATTTTTGAACTTGGATAAATAGATGAATGATGATTTTTCATTGAATTCCTGGCTTCTGGAGATAACTGTTCATGCGGTTTTTTGAGAAATCAATCAATAAATGAATCAATCAACATCTGAACGCCAGAGGGGATAACTTGGTTCAAAAAGCACTTTTTGATTCCGTCACGACCAGATACACTTCTCCACGGATTCATCATCATCATGGTCATCTTCTTGTTCATCTCGATCTGTCTTCCCATCTTCTTCTGATTCTTCTCATCCCAATCCATTCCATCCATGACCATTCCAACCCATTATGTCAAGAAGTGTATCCAGTGACAGAGTTCGACCAGTAGCGCCACCACAGGAAGAATCCTCCCGACCAGATACACTTCTCCACGGATTCATCATCATCATGGTCATCTTCTTGTTCATCTCGATCCGTCTTCTCATCTCTTTCTGATTCTTCTCATCCCAATCCATTCCATCCATGACCATTTCAATCCAATATGTCAAGAAGTGTCTCCAGTGACAGAGTTC